>CAJNDS010002186.1:294187-604008 GCA_905221605.1 Symbiodinium natans | reverse complement strand
TGTCCACAAAGTCCCCGACGAAGTGGCGCGTCGGGACGTCGTCCGCCTTGACGGTGCTGTTGTGCCCTGAGCGGCGCCAATCTTCCCCCCGTCGGATCTTCGGGTCACCATGCTCGTCGAACTGGACAATGGGGAACGAGGCGGCGACGAAGACCTGTCCAGGCGGTGGCTCGACGAGCTCGGTCATCCCGGCGACGTCGTAGATGGGCACCGTCTTAACCTTCCAGTCGCCGGGGGCCCGGCACGGGCCCAGCACCCTGCCGAGCTTGGTCTCCTGGACGAGCTCGTCGAGGAGGACATCGGAGTATTCCCCGGGGTTGGTCCTTCCCAACCTGGAGCGGAGGTACTCGGCGTTCCGCGCCGCCAACGACGTCAAGGGCATCGGGTTGGCGTAGCGGTCGTCGGACCGCTTCCTCCACCCCGGGCCCGAGCGTATGGGCCCCAGCATGTCGAAGCCGTCGGAGAGGTCGGACCTGAGGGCGTCGACGTTCGGGTAGCCGGCGACGGGGACCTGGGTGGGGCGATCCCGATCAGGCGTCGAGTACGTCGCCCTGACCGGGAGCGGCCGGTCCCTGAGCCACGACGTCGTCGCCTCAGTAGAGTCCTCGACCATGGCGCCGATCTCCTGGATGACCTCCCGTCGGATGCGCACGAGGTCGTGTCGCCACCTCGTCCCCGTTCGCAGGACCCACTCTAAGGCCGGCTCCAGCGTCGGAGTGTCCGCCGCCGGGTGCCGCAAGCTGAGGGACCGCCGCCATGCAGTGATCCTCCTCGGACTCCAGCTCGTCGATCTCGACGTCCCTCGCCCGCGGCGGGGGGGTCATGTCCCAGGTGCTGCCCCACCGTTGCGACGCCAGCCACTGCAGCGTCGTGCACCGCAAAGTCCCAGCCGACGGCGCCGCCGACACTGAGCCAATGGAGGCGGCGACGACCAAAAGGGAGAGCATCCGAGACGCCACCCCCCAGTGCCAGCCATTGCCGACGAGTCTAAGGCGAGCGCGTTCGTCGGCACCCGCCGCCGCCGTGTATCCGACGGGCATGTGGTGCAGCTGCTCCCTCACCTCGGGGGTGGGGAGCCGTAGGTGGCCCCTCTCGTCGGTCATCATGGCCTCCCGGCGATAGTGCCACGGCGCAAAGCGGCGGGAGTCCTGGAGCCACCGCTCGCGGACGTCCTGGGGTATCCTGCCCCTCGCCGACTTGGGCGCCGGGCGCCCATTGTCGTCTTGTCGTCCAGCGCCGGCGTCGTGGCGCAGGGCATCAGGACACGGCCAGCCCGCACCGAGTCGTGGAACTGCCACCCGTCGAGTTGGAACGCGTCCTCGGAGGCCCGAGGACGCCCAGGCGCAGGCGCCGGAAACCGTCGCGGGTGTGCCAATGGAAGGCTTCCCCCGTCGTAGGGTGCTCCCTAAAGGCCTCCCACTCGACGGGCAGCCACCAAAGCCTCGGCCGCGAGATCCAACCGAAGTCCGACGCACAGACGATGACCGGCTCCATGTTGAGCTTCTTGGAGACGACGTCGGCGTCCTTCTTATTCATGACGACGTTCTCCCACAGCGAGACGACGACGTGATCGGGGAGCTCCGCCTTGAGCTCCTCGTAGAAGTCAGCGGCGACGAGGAAGAGGCCCCCACGTTCTCCGTCGTGTCCCTGTCCCGACGCGACCCTGGAGAAGTCCTGGCAGGGCGGGGCCGCCGCCCACAGGACGCAGGCTCTGGCATGGGGATCCACCCGACGGATCAACGCCGCCACCGCCGATGGCGAGTCCGACCTTGGAGATGTCCCCTCTCTCCTTGATCCACGGCATGTGTCGCCGAGTCAGCTGCGACGCGGCGGCGTCGACCTCCCACAAGAAAGCGCCAGGAGGGGCTCGCCGAACTCCTGGTTGATGAGCCAGGGCGCCGCCCCCACCCCGTCCGGGTCGGGTGCCGCGTCGGTCTCCACATCCGACGCGGTCCCGTGCTGTCCCTAGCGCCGACCGCCGCCCTTGCGGGCGCCCTTGTCGTGCTCGTCGGGCTTCCAAGCCTTGCCCGACCCAGCGGCGTTCCACGACGACGACGACCAATCCGACTGACTCCACCACTGGCCTTGGCCTCCAGAGCGGCGGTCGTCGCTGTGCTCGTCGTTGGGTCTTTTGGTCGGTTTCTTCGGCGGCTGGCCCCCCTGCGGGGGGTTTCCTCTGCCGCGACCGCGGCCGCGCCGGTTCCGCTGGCGCCGACGGATCGCCGTCGGGCGTGCGGCCGTCTCGTCGTCCATGTCGTTCGCCTCCTCCCCCGCTGCAGACGCGGGGGGCGGGCGACGAGGGGGCTGCTTCGGCGGCCTCGCCATGACGTCGTAGAAGAGGGAGTGGTTCGCCATGATCGCCTGCGTCGACTCGGCGAAGGTCTTGCCCAGGCGCAGGTCCATCGCCAGGGACCAGCCGATGGCGGACCAGAACTCGACGACGTGCTCAATCATCGTCGGCCTGGACCTGGCCTTGGCGGCGAACCAGTCGGCGAACTCGTCGATGGCCTCCTCCGGCCCCAGACCGACGAGCTTCCAAGCCATCTCACCGACTCGAGCCCGTCGAGCACGGCGATGAGTGTGCGAGGAGTCCACTCCTTCTCCTCCGTCGTCGCCGAAGCTCGGCGCACGGCGTGAGGGTTCACCTCGCCAGATGCCTGGTATGTCCGCCGCGCCAAGATCTCGACGAGCGACGCCGGGGTGTAGAGCTTGGACGTCGTGTGTTCGTGCCACATGCGCGCCAGGACCTCTTCGGCGCCCAGCAGCACATGGGTGGGGAATCGGCGACGTTGGCCGCCGAGCAGGCGGGCATTGAACGCCTCCACCTGCGCCGCCCACGCCGGGAACAGCTTGGGCGGCCTCTCGTCGACCCTAGGCGGGGGGGCCGGCGCTGGAGCTGCCACCGCGGCGGGCGCCACCGGCGTTGGCGGAGCCGAGTGTAGCTCCCACTGGCGACGGGCCTCCATCCAGCAGTGGGTCAGGATGGCCTGGACCACCGGGGCCACCTCGTCGGCGGCCTTGTGCCGCGTGCCGGCGACGTCGACGCCATTGAGGAACGGCTGGACGACGACCTTCACAAAGTCCTCGGCCGTCGTCGCCACCAGTGCGAGCGTCGGCGTGCGGTCGATGCCCCGCGCCTTCAGGTAGGCGACGGTGTCAGGTCCCGCCCCCGCCTGAGTCGTGAGGTCGTCGAAGCCGATGATCGCCGAGGCCACCGTGGGGATGGCCGCCGCTGCCGCGCCAGCCATGTTGGGCAACGGCTAAAAGCTACGACACACGACGAACCTCGGAGAGCTGGCGGTTGGCAACAAAAGGGGGGGTGGTAGGCCGGGAGACGGGGGGGGGGGGCAAAAGGGCGCACAGAACCGACGCAGTCGAGGCAAGCACGACGCAGTCGAAACCATCTTTTTGGGCGACGCGGTGCGTCAATCAAAAATGCCGACGCGACGGCGCTTTCAGCGCCCCCTCGGCGGGAAACAAATAGGACAGAGCACCTCCGGCGACGGGGGCCATTCCAGCCTCCCCCTTAGGGCGTTCGCCGTCGCCATGCGGCCGCACGCCAAACATTTGGGATCCGCCGCCAGGTAAGGCGACGGGGATTGCAGGTGCACCTGCGCCACGCGGCCCGACGGGGTGCGATCAGCGCGTCGGCGCAGGAGGCCACGTCAGCCAGCGACCTAGCGCCGCACTCGGCGAGGGCAGGAAGGCATCGCTGCAGGCCGGCGTTGGTCACTACTTTGACCAGCTCGGCAAAGGAGCCCTTCGGCGCCGACTGAGCGACGAACATCTTGAGCCAACCTAGGCGAACTAAGGTGAAACGTCGAGAACGCTCCCGCGAAGGAGGCTTACATGTGCATCGACGTGCGTCGAACTGGGGGGGGGGGGGGGGGGGGGGGGCACCCTCATTTTGCCGCGGCGCAGCAAGGCTCGAGGCTCCGAGTCCGACGCGACGACACGAGCCGACGTGCGTCCCGGAAAATGGCGTCGGAAGAAAAAGGGGGTGAGACAAGCTGCCGCTCCCGACGTCAACGACGAAGATGTAGAAGGCGTCGACGACGTCCAGAGGGGTGGCCAGTCCGCCATCCGGCGTTGTCAGGCGCGGCCCGCCGACGATGCGCCCTGCCCCGACGACGACGAAGGAGCTTGGAGGGCGGCCCGCTCCTCACGCTCCACGTCGCGTTGTGCCTGATCATACGCCGCCGCGGCCACCTGATCGACGGCGACGAGGCACTCCGGGCAGGAGTGGGGCTCGTGCGCGTTGTTGACGCCGAGCACGACGGGGCGAAGGCAGCGGCCTTCGCCGCGGCAGTACCGCCCCGACGTGCAATGGTGGGCGCACCAACCGGCGATCTTGCGCCCCTTCCTGGCGTGGGGCACCGGTATGCGCCCGCCTCGGACGTTGCGCGGGAGCCGGCGGACGTAGAAGTACGTCGCGAACTGGCACCACCGCACCGTCGGGTCGTCGGCGGCGTTGCGCTCAATGGCCTGGAGGTCGTCGAAGTTGTCCAGGGCGAGGGCGGCGAACGCCGGGTCGTTCGGGATGTGCTCCGCCCCCGCCCCGTAGACCTCCATGCGCCGTTTGTAGTCGGCGTACTCGGGGTCGAGAGATTCGGCGAAATCGGCGTGGTGGCCCCGAGTGCGAGCGTTTGCTCGCTGCTCGCTCGGCGAACGCCGCCTGCTCCAGCCGATCCCGACGCGCCGTGGTCGCCGAGGAGGCCCTCCGGGACGACGAGGAAGGCTTGGGTCTCGCCGGAGGGTCCTCCATCTGCAGGATCTCCCGGGAGATCTGATCCTGCAGATCGACGGAGGGAACCGGCGGGAAGATGCTCTTCGGCAACGCCGGTGGAGCCTTCTTTGGCGTCACCGCCGGTTCCGGCGAGCTCCGCCGTCTCCGTCGTTTCGGCGATGGTCTCCATGGGGGCGGTGTGGAGGACCGGCGGTGCCTTCGGCCTGGCGGCCTTCGGCGTAGACGCCGCCATCGTCGCGGGGGCCGGGCGGGAGTGCTTGGGCTCGCTCCCGCCGGCCGCCGGACCCCCGCTGGCCCCTGATCCAGCCAGTGATGTCGCCGTCGGGGACGTCGGCGTGGTACTGGTAGAGGACGTGCCGCCAGCCGCCGAAGATCTCGTCGACGGGGTCGCCGACGATGCCCACATAGGCGGCGCTGCCAACGGCGTGAACGTCGAAGGTTTCGAAGACGCCGCCGCCGCCGAAGATGTGGCCGTCGCGGTCGTCGTGCCGCCAGAAGATGCCGAAGTCGCCGAGGTCGCCGAAGTGGGACCAGCCGCCGCCGCGCCACTCGCCGCTGCCGCCGCCGACATCCTCGCCGACCCCTCAACCGTCATCCGCTGAGCCCTGTACGGGCGGGCCTTCACCGTCGAAGATGATGGGGGGGAGGCCCAGGCGCTGGCGCACCCGGACCATCAACGTCGCATGGGCCGCGACGAACTGGGTGCGCGTCTCGAAGGGCAGCGACGCGACAAAGCTGAGCGCCGACTGGGGGTCGGCGAGGATGTGCGCCAAGAAGTCGGCGACGTGCTGCTCGTCGATGGTCTGGATGGAAGACATCGCGTCGAGAGCACTACGGCAGAACACAGAAAAGCGGGCGAAGCGGCTTAATGCGGCGACAGCTACGGCGGTCGACGCTTCACATGTCCTAACGCACAAGAGATGTGCTACACTACTCGCTGACCATCTTCTGTAATTAGCAGGTTTTGACCACAAGCTCGACGGAATCTGCCTTTTGGTCTCCGGACTGCGCTGCCTTGAAGTCCATACGATGACTGCAGCTTTGAGTGGATTTCACTCGAAGCGGTCTACTATGCAACAGCTTACGGGCCGATGTTCGGCCTCTTGATTGAGATGGCACCATCACTTGGCCTTCGCTGGCTGCAAGCTTGACAACGTAGCCGCACCATGCCGCACCACAGTTTCGAAGGCGCCCCGGGGCCCCGTCCTGAAAAAACTCGGCATTCGGCTGCATTTCATGTGCTTCAGCGTCTATTTGGCAGACAAACTGCCTGCCATGGGCCAGCAACATAGGTTTCGCGGGCTACGTCTTGATGCAAGCTGGTTCTGGCGACCGATTCCCACACATGCTGGACTGTGATCAGAGTAACATGCGACGATGATTACTGCTCAGCTGAATGTTGGTCGAAGCTTGACTGCGCAAGTGAATGTCCTACGGTCAACAGTGAGTAATTACACTGTGACTGTGTGAGCTCTAATGGACGATACACAGGGTTCGACACGTACGCGTGCATTGGAAGGGACTGCAGTGGAAAGCTAATTTCCTAAAGTGCGCCGGCTGTGTTGAATGGCACACATTTCAGGGTTTGACAAATTTCGGTATCCTGCGTCCCGCTTGCCCTAAGCGGCTTGTCGATCGCAGTAGTCATCGATGAGACCTCAGAGGTTGAAGGTACTTCATGGCATGGTGTCGTGCCGTCAGGAGAAGAATGCTGCAAGTGACACGGGAACGATCACGAGCATTTTACAACGTAATAGCTCATCTACCAGAATGCAAGACACGGGCAAGAGGCATATGCAACATATTGTAACATTCTCAACCCGATTCAGCACTCAATCTTACTGCACTGGAATAGAGTTCTGCGACGGCACCCAGCCAACAAATTCGACATCCGCCGAGGCCTCGGGCCCCTCGGGCCGTGGGTGTTTCACAGGCAGCCCCAAGCCCAAAACTGTATGCCTAGCCTGGAATGGGTAACCTCCCCTAGGCGATCGGGATCTGACAGCGGACGGTTTGCCGGGACCAGGAGGCAGTTGGGGTCTCGCTGTTGGGGTCGGACGCCAAAAACCGCTTCCTCACCCCGCCACACTTGCCCCGCCCCCCCCCCCCGCCCCCAATTTTTGTCTGGGCAGCAGAACTCTCATGTTATGCAATCCAAATTCTAAGCAGCCGCTTCGGGAGCTGTGTTGGGCCAGGCCGAGGCGGGTCGTGTAGCGTTGGAATTTGGTGCAAAACAAGGCAATGACATGAAATGAAGTACCTTGCTAGAATGCTTCGCGTACTGAACAAGCTGGATGAATCATTCATGATGACGACATCACAGCAGGGTAGTCTTACAGAACTGATCCGACATGTCATCTCTCGTGATGTATGATATCAAACTACGATTCGCTCCCGGTAATGTCGGCACTGAACGAAGTTGAGTACTGTAGCAATGCCTTGCCGCTTTCTACGGCGCTGTTAACACAGGGTACTATGTAGCCCGAAAGCGGCAACGAACGAACCGAAGAACAAAATGCTATCCTACGGCTCGCAGGACTTGAATAGAAAAGATGCAATCATCGGGCAAGTGCAGCACTGGTGCTCCTAACTGGCCAGAATAGCAGCAGTCCTGCTTTGATGGTGCATCCCATTCTTCTCAGTACTCCTCTGCCCTCTCCCAAGAAGGAACGCGGCAGATAGTGGCAGCAAGTAGAAGCAAGGCCACTGCACAAGGATGACACGCAGAGAGTGCGACATGACCTCGCGCAAATCAAGGGAGTGTGCTGCCATTGACGGTCTGTCAGAAACCATACCCCTTGACAAGATCTCTCGATTTGGAGCTTGCTGAATAGAAGTAACAACAGAGGCTTCTAGATGACGGCGCCTGATTCCTAGAACAAGCTTCGAGACCACCTGCCTCTGGGGGTGCGGCTAGTGGCAGCGAACAGCTGCTTTAGCATCGCCAACTTGCCAAGCTCGTTGGTGGAAGGGGCCTTGCGATGCGATGGAAGTCATGGCCGGGCTCATTGTATGCGGTTCGCCGGTCCTTTTCCCATGGTATCCCCCGAGCCCCCCTCGCATGGTATCCTCCACCCTCCCTCCCCCTCTAAACCCTAAACCGCCCACGAAACCCTAGATCCTAAACCTTGTATACCATAAGGGAAGCTCCTGCCATCAACTGAGGTTGCGGGAAGCTTCCCCTCCGTTTAGATAGACACCCCCCCTTCCCCCCTGGCCAATGCAAGCTTCGTACTCGCACTTTTGACTCACAGGCCTCACTTTATGCCTCACAGGTGATGTCAGATGTACACACACAGAGGCATTTACGGTTCTGCGCTGTGCGTTCGTCACACACCCACACACCCACCCACCCCACCCACTCACCCACTCACCCACACACGCACGCATGCACGCAATGCTCGCACAGCTGTTCTTCGAAGCTGACTTGCACGGTTTGAAAAGGCGGGCTGGGGGGGTTGGGAGGGCGCAGCGCTTCCTCCCCACCCCTTTTCACTCTTCCTTCTTTGAACGCTTCCTATTCACATGAAGGAAACCGAAGGACATGTGTTGGAAATACAGGCCTTCTTTTCAAAAATATCGAGAAATAGTTGCCACCCCTCCAAAAAAAGGACCAATCCTTCTCCGAAAGCCTTGCCTGTGTGGCGAGGACCGCCAGGGCTTGCTGCCAAAGCTCAAAGCCACCTGGGCACTCTGAGTTTCCAGGCCCTGAAGCCACCGTTTCCCCCCAAAATTTAAAGCTCTGTAGGGATGATCTAAGCCTTTTAAGGTTCTTTAATTGAGGAATCTAGGGTGGGGGGGTAGTATGGAGGGGGGTCGTAGGGAAACCCATGATTTTCGGGCGAGGTCGGGTGAGGCCGCTGTAAATTCCTCAAAGCCACTGCCGCGGCCGCTGAGCCGCGGATGCAGAAAGTCGCCCAGCCGTGCCGCGCCAGCTGCGTCGATCTGGTGAATCGCTTAGAAATGACGGGCGTCTCGGGTGTTTACGGGGATTTCATGGTTTTTGAAATCCTATTCAAAGGCTAGAGGATTTGAGTTCACCTAAACCTTGGGGTTTTTGTTGGTGGTTCTGGTGGGAACGTATCGTTGGGGGTATGGACTTGTACGTGCATCGTCTTATCGACCCTGATTTCTGCTCCTGGCACTGGGAGTTCTGTTCTGAAGGTTTTGCGGGCTGTCTTTAAGCTTAAGTTTTCAAATCAGGGAGGGAGCCAAGAAGAGAAGATGCCAGCTAAACCCATAGGTGTAGCCTCCGCTAAAAGGCACGTTGTGTGCGAACGGACATTCGACTGGCTTGCTTTATGGTATTCCCTGGTCCAGGGCTTCGGAGGGCTTATAGGGTTTGAGTGAAGCTGCCCGAAATTCTTCGGAAGCTGTCCCGGAAGCTGGAAGCTCGTATCTCTGCCGGGGGGCGGGGCCTGTGGGGACACAATAAACGAAACGCCGATCAAGCAGCGTCAGCTGGCCAAACCTTCGCTTGATTCAACGGGAATCCCTGGGGCTACAAGGGCTACAAAGATACAAGTTTGCTAGGGACAAGAAATAATTAGCATTTGTCGTTTGTGATCCATAAAAACAGCCATGCTGAACTCAACACCAGATGCAATGCCAGCGCGTTATCTGTGAGGCTAGCCACCTGCTCCTCAAGTGTCGAGAAGTTCCTGCGGAAGACCGTGGAAACAATCATGTCCACAATCCCCCGTCTCAGCACGAGGATGCGAAGATCCTGAGTGAGGTGGGGAGTTTTGGATATGATTGGCAGCGCTGTCCAATCAGGAAGATGCACATGCTTGGATCTCTACAATATCTGCCTTCCGAACCCGCGAGCTCAAGAGCTCAAGAAAAAAAATGCTTCTCTTCGGGCCTCTCATGGGCTGAGCTCGCTTCCACTAAGTTAGACATGGACAGCACATGGACCCGGACACTGCGACCGAAGGTCTGCTGCGACCTGCTCGGCCAGCTCCGCCAGCCTGGGCAGAACCAAGTCCAAGTGCCCGCCTCCGCCACTCTCAGCTATCCGGATCCCAAACGAAAGGCACACGTGGAGCCCGTCAAGCCTAGCTGTAGGGTGTAACTCAAGCTGCTCTCCTTGACGTGCTCTTGGAGTTGGCTGCCCATCTCTGGAAGTCTACAAGCACTTGCGTGGATGCTTCCTTTGCTGTGATCTCTCCAGGCTAAATGGCCTAACTACTAGTCACCATGATCCTGCTGATCAATGGCCTCCATCGCAAGACCTCCTACGCTCCATCTTCGTCCCTATGCAACCAGACACAGTCGTGCTGCCCGCTGCTACCTGCTGCTACCCATGTCGACCAAGTGCCAGACATGCGGAGGTCGGGCCGATGGAGCGGGAAAAGACCGACTCGAAAGTTGGGATAAGACATCATGCCTGGGTGGAAGTTTAGGGCAGTTAGGGATTGAGACACAAAGCAACCATCTTCTTAGGGGAAAAAGGAAAGCAGAAAACAAGAAAACAACAGGATCAAAGATGGCCCCGATGCCAGTGAGTGTCTCCACTTCCTGCGCACCGTTGAGGAGATACAGAGCCTCAGAGGACTGCTTCAGCGCCGCCATCGCAAGCGAGACGTTGCGTGCGCTCTCTGCATAGCTGGCCGGAGTCCAGTTGCCAGGATTGAAGAGTCCGCTCGCATTCCTGACGAGCTATAAGTCTCAACTCCTTATATCCCTCGAAGCAGACCTCCGTACTTAAGACCGATAAGGGGAACCCTGTATGCGTCCGCACTTCGCGTCCACACCACCCCCCAACCCCTAACTGCCCCCCAAACCCTAACCCTTAACCTAATCGAGGCCCAAACCCACAACCCCAAAACCCCAACCCTGAACACTAAACCCACCATGAACCGCAGGGGGAGAGACGGGAAACCCTCACCTAAACTTTCGAGCCTAAACCCTTCATCCTAAACTTGAATCCTAAATCCTCAGCCATAAGCCCTGAAACCACAGACGGGGGAAGCCCCAAACCCTAATCCCACCGTGAGCTAAGGACGGGGGATATCATGTGGGAGCAAAACCCTAAAACTCACCTTTCCCAACCCAGGTTCTTGGTGTACAGAGACCGCTGCAGCTCCAGGAGCCTGCCTGGAAACTTGCACGGCCCGTGGGATTCGCTGCACCGCCGGAAAACCTCTGACCAGCCTTAGGTTGAGGTTGAGGTTTAGGGGTTTGGGGGGTTTGGGGTGAGGTTTCGGGGGCTCTGTTCTGCAAAACCCCCTCTTGGGGCGGCGCCCAGTGAAATGCTTGCCCCGAAGACTGAGCCTGTATGAGCCTCTGCTTGGGTTGAGCTCCAAAAGCATCTTCATGTCCAACGTGCCCCACTCCCTCCCCGAGTCCTCCCCGCATCGACTGAGTTTGTTGCCCCGACATCAGCTTGTGCGGGGACCTGCGTCTTCATAGGACGCTGGAGAATTGAAAACAAGTCTGGTTTTTCTCGCAATTCAGTTCGGGGCGTAGGTTCATGGTTTTAAAGCAATTCACTGGACGTGCCCATCTTAGTGGTGGAATGCTCCCAGCGCCTTTCAGCCCCATGGTAGGTAGTGCAAGAGCTTTGCGTCTCCACGGGGCGGCGCGGGCATGCACGGAGGGGGGCATGCGAACTGCGTGCGTTTTTAATGCTATCCTTGCGGGGGGTGCAGTGGTTCTTTAGGATCCGAAGAACTGCGGGAGAGCATCATGAGCACTGAGCACCCTTGGCTGCCCTGATATGGGGCCCGTGCCCATGTCTTGCAAAGCATCATCAGAACATCAGCAGCTCGAGCCACGTGTGCACGTGGCGCGCTTTTGCAGCGCCCAGGCAGCCTGCGCAGCCCCGGCCATGGGCGCAACCCCTTGAAGAAATACAGTGCTTAGAGATTCTAAAGAAGGCTTCTGATGATTTAACTTTGTGGGTTTGCTGGTCCACGCTTCAAAAGTGTTCTTAAACTGACCTCAGCATCCATGATGGCGAGTTCCTTCCAAACCCGCCAAGAACAGGAATCGCACGCTGCTTGAATGTGTGACCTTGCTGACAAAGAAGTCGGAACTGGCTCTTGGCACAGTGACATTAACAGCCTCAGCTGTTCTCAGCTCTTGTCTTGTCCCTCTCGCGCCCCCACTTCTCCCTACTTCGGCCCTACTGGGCTGCTGAGGAAGCATCAGGGAGCCCTTTTAAAGCTTCTCGGTGGCTTCTCTGAAGCTGCAGGTGCAAGATCCTGCTTTCTTGCCGGGTGACGGTGGGCCGCCAATCGTGCGGCGGCTGCCGTAAGCACGAAAGGAAGATGGCCAATGAGCTCAGACAGGCCAGGGCCAGGAGGCATCTCCGCATGGGCGGCTAGGTGAAAAAGAGGCCCCCGCATTATATGACCGGGCTTCTGAAGAAACTTTGGGGATTACGGCCGCATGGCAGAATGACATGGCACGTCCTCTGGCGGGTCCAGTTTGTCCTTTTAGGCATCGAGGGCAGCAACAGAAGGCACGAACTCGGCTACATTCATGGCATTTCATGGTGCAAGATGCTTGAACTGCCAGCAGGTGGCGCTGGGTGGTTCGGGCTGGTGTGGGGATCTTGACAGATTTGTTGTGGAGCCACCTCCAGATCCTCCAACATCCTAAACCAGGAGGCAAAATGCATTGACGTACTTGCTTGCAGAGCGAGATCTTTGTTGTGCAGGGGTTTCGGGTGTTGGGCTTAAGGTTGGGGTTCGCAACCTGCACGACCTGCATTTCATGAGGTGATGTGGCAATACAATATTTGTACACCCCGAGGGTCGGAAGAGTTTGGGTTGTGGGACAGGGTTGAAAACCAGCCTTGCCCTACACCAACAGCAGGCCCTAGTGAGAAGCAATTAGCACCCGCCTAGAGGCCCGAAGTACCCTAAGGGACATAGGTCAGAGTACGGAGTACTGGGCAATAACTTTTTTTCGGTGGAACTTCGAAGTGGGATCTCTCTCAGTGGCTCTCAGTGGAAGCTCTCAGGGAAAGAGAAGCTCGGGGTCGGCTCTTGTCATGATCGCCATTTGTGAGGAGGAACCCCCATTTGAATTAAGGGATCCAGACCCCAACCCTTTAAACGGGAACCTTCTGCAACGCATTCGGGAAAACATACCGTCTGTGCTCCCAAGATGGGTCTAGGGCTAGTCACTTCGGCACGCATTATGAACGTAGGAACATATAGGAACGCCCCGCTTTTGAAGGGGACTCCTCAATAATGGCATTAGCACCCCGCCGGGCCTACTGTAATTAGGGAGGTATGTGGGGGGGCAGCCACGATGCCGAAGGCCCAAGAAGGGATTCTCGGCCAAGCCACATCAAAATCACAGCCACAATCCCCGCTTTTAGAGTTCACAGGTGCTTGAGCTGGGTCCTCCCTGGGAGGGTGTATGGCAGTGTATGGATTGCCTCAGCTTCCGGCATTCATGGCTGCGCAGTTCGGCTGAAGCAACGTTTCGTTTTGGGTGACTCCCTACCAAAGTGGAGGCTCTGACTCACATCGAAAGTTTAAAGGGTCTCTGGACTTTAACGGCTGAGTTCCGAAACAAGCTAATCCGATTTTTGGAGACGAGATGAATCCGACCTTTTTCACCATCCTCAATGACTGAACGGAAATATTTCGCAGGAATGGTTGTGCGGTCGAAGAGTTCCGCGATGCACGGATGTCCGCACCCGTTGTCGCCGTAGTAGCAGTTTGCACGTGCAAGATCCGCCTGAGAGGTTCCATTGGATGAGCAAGGGAAGATGGCCTTGTCTTGGCACATATCTTCAGCGTAGGTTTGTGCTGCACGTAGTCTCAGTATCTCCTCGTTGACCATGTCGCGCCCGACAGCGTCAATGGTCAAGTCCAAAGATCGGTTCGCCAGCGCGTAAAGCGCGTAGTCGTGATTTCGGCGAAGAAAGTCATGGCTGAGGTAGCTGCGGACGGTGCTGCTCATGGCTGTAAAAGTTTTAGCAACTGGAATCTTGAAGCACTTATTTTCGTACTTGCCATCGTCATAGCCGCCAGAGCGCTTCGAATCCAAAACGATTAGGTCCGAAGTCTCCAGTTTCCACAAGATCTTCATCAGTGCCAGTGATTCCCAGCGGCGCTCCAAGATGCCAATGAAGTTGTAATGCCGCAAGATGTGCTGCCAGATTTCTGCGAGAGGGTTCTGCACGTTCTGTGCCTGGCACAGTTCCAAAGCCCCAATTGCAGTGTAGTCGATTTCGAGGCATGGGCAAGAGCTCTTCATGAATTCCAGGAGCCTCAAGTCACTGTAATTCTCGCCCCTTCGAGCGACATTGAAGTGATTGAACTCCGAAACGCACCTCCGTGCCGGGTCACGCAAGATTGTCCAGATCCTGAGAGTCCCCGAGGATCAAGCAATGTCAAGCCGCTTGACTTGCTTTCAAAACTACTACCCCTATTTCACAGTGTAGGGTTTAGGGACTGCTTCGACCCACACATATCATGTTAAACCTGCTGTAGTGTGCCCCCTGACCAGCTGTTGACCGTCTTTCAATGCCCTTTAAACCGAAAGACCGAAAGGCCAAGACTATGAAATCCAGTTCCCACAGGGAGAGGCTGGCCTTGGAAACAAGAGGCCTGGCCCCTCAAATCAAGAGGTTTGGCCTGTTTTGAAATCCAAAGTTAGGTTTATTTCAGGGCTGGTCATTTAGCCCAAGAGGCCAGGGCTTCGAAATCAAGAGCTGGGGGGGGGGTCCCGGGCCAGGATATAAAAAGAGCGAGGCCCAGGTTTCATAGTCGAGAGCCCTGGCCGAGGCTGCTCGGTCGCGGGTCTCTACTTTTGTCAAGCTGCAAGCTTGTTTTACAACAAGCCGCCATGGTCCTGAACGGCGCCTTGTCTTCGTACTGAAAATCTGCAGGGACTCAAATTCCTGTACTGCCCAGAACAACCAGATCACTAAGACTCAGGCACACTGCAAGCAGAGTATCAGACACGGGGGTCAGGACCCGGCAAGCTTCTACACAGGGGTTTTTGGCCAAGTGTCAGGCTGGTGTTGCGTCTGCGCACCGTCTGGGCTTTGAAGTGGTCATGCGAATGCCCGCACACGTGATCTGCGCTTTTGGCTGCTCTGGACGGCAAGACGCGTCTCCCAACCTTGCAGGCTGACACAGGGATCTAGGGGATACGGCCTGTTGCAAGGCACACGCGGGTGTATCATGCCAATATATGCTAGTTAGAGCTAGGAAGGGAGAAAGGAGGAACTTCGATGTTGCTGTTATAGAGTTTAGATGGGTTCAGGCTTATGGTACTTAGACTGTCTGTCGAACGGAGCATCCAAAACTGGCGTGTGAGGAGGAGCCATTGAGGCCGTCCTACAGCAAAAGCCCTGGGGCTTCAAGGTCATTCGGATGGCAGCGATCCGCAACAAACCCGAAACAAACCCCAAACCCCGATCCTAAAGTCAGTCTGCCTGGTGGGCGATGTGCGCATTGATGGCCACACTCGTTGAGGAGCTGGTCTTGGGGATCTTGATGTAGATCCTTACTGGTGGCTAGGAGCTCATAAAGGATTCTAGTGAGGGATTACAATCGGGGATTCTGTGTAGAAAGTAGTACACGGATGAGTTCCTCCATTCCCAGCTAACCACCAATAAGAATCAGGCCAACATCCGACTTTTCCGGCCCGTCCCAGATGCCAGGATAGCACCAATCGTAGTTGCGGCTCGTGGATTGCCACACTCTTGCTGCCGCATTCAGGGAATCCGCCGAAAACAATGGCGAAGGAAAGGGAGCTTCCGTGGTGGTCACCACGGTGGTCACGACAGAGCTTCGGGATGAAGCGTGAGCTTCGGTGATCCTCAGAGCCGCAGACGCTTAGGTGGAGCAAAGCCATGTCGCGTGCAGTTTCCGGTGCTGCGTGCTAAAGCTTAGGTGGAACTCGCCACCCCCCACCCTGTAGCAGTTTTTCCATCGCACGCTTTGTAATCACCTTCATCACTACTGCTGGGTGGGGTTTTGGCACGACAGTGGTAATGCGTAGGTACTCTGACCTGGCTCGACCCTACGTTTCCGAAACCCTGTAAACCCTATAAGGCCTAATTCGCCTCTCCGGGCGGGCGGCTCAGTAGGCGACCATGAGAGGAGGAGCTGTAGGCAAAAAGCTGTGAGCCCCAAGAGGCCGCAAAGCCCTCGATGGAAGGTACCACGCCCACATCTTGAGGCTTCTAACATGGCCCGAGGGTTTAGGCAGTTTAGGGTTTGGGCTTGAGATGCGACTCCTAAAGGGATTCGAGCTGGAGACGGCATTCGTTCATGTGCTGCTTTTGTTTCTTCAAGTTCGGGTCCTTCCCTGAGACCATGACTTTATGTGCTGTTTGGGTTACAACGTGCTGCCCATCTGTCGCACCGTTGAAAGTATAGGTATTCATGACATACGCAAGCATTCGCAAGCTCTAAACCTTCAGACGGCAGCAGGTCCAAAGGAATCATCTACGGATTGGGAGTACTATCGGATGCTGGAGTACGCCCTGCACTGTGGTGTCCCTTACTATGCTACCCTGATGCCCCACATTCTTAACTCTAAGGCCGTAAGCCCGCCCAACGTGCTACACCCTTACACTGGAATCAAACCATATCTGGGGACGATCTCAAGCGAATATCAAGGCTTCAAGGCGTCCTATGTTTGCAGCACGACTTCCTCATCTTTCATCAAGTTCGCTTCCCGCACCACTAGCAGATGTCCCTGCGGGAGATGCCTGCCTAGGCTGCTCAGGAAGCCCTGGGAACGCCGCACGCGTGCCGTTGAGGATTCGGGGTTCAGGGGGGTTTTTTTACTCCCTAACAGTACGCATCCAGGAGCCGAAGCAGCAAAAATGTCTGTCGCTGAATGGGCCCAGCTGCTTGCCTCATGGGTTGATGTTTCTCCTTCTTTGCAATCGCCTCGGCACGCCGCAGGGTGCCCGTGACGATGGATGTGAACCCAGCATCCTCCAACCACTCCTGGGCTGTTCAGGGTTTGAAGGGTGGCCACAGATGGCGGCCACAGCCAGGGATCAACAAACTGAAAAAAGGTACAGCAATTTTTTCTGCCTATTTGCAAGATCCATACAGCATCTCCGCATATGTGCGCCTATTCGTAGCTGCAAATATGGCGAGCCAGTAAACTTTTTAAAACTCTGAAAGGGTTGACCGGTCTGTCTGCTAAAAGCGCAGAATTCAAACCCAAGCCTAGCTAGCTACTCTAACTGTCATGATTCAGTACCCAGCCCTAAACTTTTCTAAGCCCAAAAGATCGACCCAGATTCCCGAAGCACGTCCGGGCTGCAAGCGAAAAGCTTGTTGGCTGCGCCTCTGTTCGGCCCGTAGCTGAGATCCACTTTGGCCACGGGAACCTCCGTCTCCACGATGATGATTCCACCTACAGGGGGGCCATACACATGGCTGTTAGGCTCCTGAAGTATGACAACTCGGATAGAAGCCTGACGGGACCCCTGTATTTTGCTGAAGCCCCTTGCCGATCTTCAGCCGGTTGTAGAGGATGCGGAGGGCCAGCAGGGGATCGGACAAGTGATACAGAACACCTGGAAAGTACACGATGTCGAAAGCCTCGTGCAGAGCCTCAATTTCCAGCTCATAGAGGCTGCGTGCAACAGCTTGCACAGGCAACTGGTAGGAGTCCGAGACGAAGCGAGTAAACATGGAGTATTTCACTGCCTCCTCCACAGAAACGACGCCTGAGACTGCGAGTTCTACTGAGCTTTCAAGAATGAGATTATGTCTCTTTGCTCGTTTCTGAGCTTCGTTGGGGGGGGTGTGGGGATTAGATTATGATTTAGATTTGATTTGTCTCAGCATTCTCCTGGCCCGAGCCTGCGCAGCCATCGTGCAAAAAAACCGGCCGAGCATCCCTTCTGCAGTGCCCACTATACCTGCAATACCCACCCGCCAGAAAATCCCACAAAGAATCCGGCTGAGTATCCCTCCACCCCCAGAGAATCCTACAGAGTGTCCCGAAGTGCCTCTCTAATTCGTTTGTTTGGGAACGCCGTCGACTCAATAGACCTGTGCATTCAGACGCGTCCGTTTGAGCTCCGGGCCTTGAAAAGCCATTTAATTTGCCCTACAATGCACAAAATCCGCCTACACAAAGTGAGACTTACATAAACCCAGTACGTTTTCTTGCGTTGGCCTACAAAGACTCTGATGGTTCCAACCTCTCTTCCAAGCAAATAGCTGCCAAACCATTCCCCGTCTGAAGGGGCGGCACGGCTCACGCATTGAACTTCTTTAGGGTTTCTTTCTTGATGTTTTATACGGAAAGGGGAGTCCGTACTTCAGAAGGAGCATATGGAGAAGCGGTAAGTAAGTGTAAGAATCAAAGTGTATGTGTGCGCGCGCGAGTCCGCGCGAGTGTGGGCGTCTGTGTGTGGGCATGACACACATTGTGTTTTTCCGCATGCTCAGCTCTGAGCCGAGCTTCGGCCAGCGCCCAGGGCAGCCAGGATGTAGGTCGTAGATCCTGTCCAGGTTCCAATGTCGAGTACCTGGGCACCCTGGAAGCTTTCCAAACTCAAGCTATAGCCTACAATCCAGGCCAGCATGTCTTCAATCCATTTGTCGCCCATGTGGTCGTTGACTTCAAACTTATCCTGCCCGGCTCCAAACCACATGTGGTGCCCCCAGAACCATCGTACAGTGTTGGCTTTCTGGCCCTCCGCGCTTTCGTAGCCTTCAGTCTCAACCCTTCCGTCGTACTTGTCCTTGAAGTTCACGAGCTGGGCTTTGAAATCAGCGAAAGTCAGGCCAGCCCTAAGCCTGTCGGGCAGAAAGCGTTTGGTTCTCAAAGCTATGAGTTCATCTCGGATGTCTTGGTATCTCGGGGAGGACCGCCAAGCAGGATCAGGCGTGGAATATGCGAAGGTCCTGCAGTTCTTGCAATACGGAAGACATACGTGTATCTGTATGCCCACACCCACATGAGAACTTCGTACATAGTGTGTTCTTTATACTTATTGTGTGCATATGTACCTGTGCAAGAATGTGTCGAATTCCTTGAACATCTGTTTATGCATTGTTACAAAAGAACAAACTTCCACCCACGGTCGAAGAGTCTTCTGTGTTGGGGGCTTCTCCATCTTGCAGCGCAACCGATCTGGAAAGAGAGGGGGCCCCTGCAACGCGCGGGTGTCGTCGGGGCGCGTCTGCCAGGATGGTCCCGAAGGTGGCTGCCTCAAAGCGATCCTTAGGGCCATGGACGTATTACACAGCTCTTGTAATCTTGAGAATTACCCCATCTGGGGTTACGAAAATGGCCGCATGAACAGTTCGAAGCTGGGGGATTCGCTCCTGTACGATGAGCTTTGGCAGCATGCCGACTGCCCTTGAAAACGAGTCTATAGTCTCGTGAGGTTGCTATGGCGCCCAGAATTCTAATCTCGATCTCAACTTCAAGCGGTGTGCAAATCACTGCTAAGTACTGTATCCAACATTTTGAAGAATGGACGGGCTTATGAGGGGCCCTCCCGATGCAACGCATGAAACACCAGCCCCTAGGTCTCTGGGTTTCCCTAAACGTTGTCTATAGCGCACGTCCTTTCTCCGCTATTCTACGGTGCGGGGCATCCCTCCTCAACCCCTCAACTCTAAACCCAAAACTCCACAGACCGGAGTAAGAGTCAGCAGCAAGACGTTGGCCGCCAATGACAACAATGCCACGGTCTTGAGGTTGAACATGAAGGCTGACGGCTACCTGCAGGCTTCACACGGAAGTTAAGATCGGAACTTCATGTCGCGTTATAAGCTTTGTGAGGTTTGAAGGGTTCGGGTTGACACATAGGGACAGGCGTCACTACCTCTTGTAAATTGCAAAACCCCGCCCCCCGCGATTAAAAAGCTGAATACTATAGCGGGCAAGCGGACAAGGTGAAACCCTTCACATGCAAGCCATGCTAGAGAAGAGCTGAAGGAATCAGTAGCCTGAGGACATTGCCCAGTCGAGACCACAGGGGACCGACTACCACGAGACTACTAGGCACCATGAGGTCATCAGGGGCCTGCTGAAAACTGCAACGAAGTTCGCAGCAGGGCCACCTACAGAACTGTGTCAGCTTGCGCTCGTTGGAGCCCACAAAACCCGCTGCGAAGGGCCTAGAAAGATGTGGGGAATAGCATCAGATCAAAGAACTTCCCAGGAATCGCAACATTGAAGGTTCTCGTTTCAGCCAGTCCTTTATTCGCGAAGCCCCCAACATCACCGACAGAAGCAAGACTCGCCTTCGAGCCGTCAGGGAGCGGACAGATGATGGCCGATACCAAGCGGGCGGAACTCTGAGCTCGCTCGGGAACGTGGAGGCGTGGTGCGACATGGCGCTCAAGCAAGCACACAAAGTTAGGGTTCACGGTCTGTGGTCCAGAGACTGGGATTGAGGATCTTAATCTAGATTGGGGCCTGAAGGCTTCAAGTAATACTTGTAGTACTTATTCGTCAAACACACTGTGGAAGGCCTGGCCTAATACGGAGAGGAAGTGGGAGGGACATTGGCTGCATCCGGTACGCTCTTTGCACGGAGAGAAGTCTAAGGAAGTTTGCAGAATTCAAATCAAAGCTTTTCGGGCTTCGCATCACATCATCGTGCTTGGAGAGCCTTGGGCGGCACAGCCCTTGAAGAGCCCAAAGTGCACCGCACGCTTCGTAGGTACATTTACGGGGAACCCGAAAGATTAGTCTTTTGCCCACCACAACACACTTTTGCTGTTTCCAATGCATGTTCTACCTCTCCATTCTGCTTGGGTGATTTTGGCAACTTTTGGCCCTCTAGGACCGCCAAGTCACAGGTCCAGAAGCCCCAAAAGTGCATTGGCTAGGGCCCCTGTCTTCTACAGGCGCCACAACCTGGAGATATCTTTCACAGTTTCGAGCATTCAGAATGCAGCATGACACGGTTCAGAACAAAGGGGCTCGAGGGGGTTTAATTTGAGCTTTGTGCGCTCTCCAGTGCCTTAAGCCCGAGGAGTTAAGGGCCTAGCGGAGGGCTTAAAGAAATGCAGTAGAGTCTAGAGTCTAGAGTCTAGAGAAAGGGCTTGTAGGTTGGGTTGAGTGTTGGCCCTCTACCTGAGTTTCCTTTCGCCTGCCTACCTCAGGCCTTTGCTGTCCTGCCTGAGCTTCTTTCTGAGATTGTCTCAGCCACCTTCGGCTGCATTTAGGGCTAAAGGCGGCTAAAGGGGGGACAAGATTTTGCTCAGGCCTGACCCGCAGCACTGGAAGATCCGAAACATTGTTTCTTACACACTTCCCGTCGCAATAATCATTCGCGGCTGCCACACAACAATTGGTAGCATGGTCGCAGCAAGAGCACCCATCCAGGCATTTCTTGACAACGCTATACAGGCTTTGTGGAGGGGAGCTTCCTAGTACGCAACGCGAGCGACACCTAAGGGCCCAACGCGCACTTTGCTCACATGCCAGTGGCCCTAAGAACAATTCAGGCGTGGTACTGTTGCAGGCACGAGATGGCACGAGGGCATAGAATCCCAAAATCGAGAGACCTCGTGCAGTTGAAGCGCCGTCACATCGGGAAAGGTCGAAGATGCCCAAGCGGCGAGGGAGCATGCATCAAGCAGCGATTATCAACTATTGCTACTACTTTGTTACATTGACTGCATGTGCTGGTCAGCTAACTATACTGGTGCAAATACACACGTTCTTCTTATCGGTCGTCGGGGGATGAATGGCGTCAATGTTGCACTGTTGCACCACCATATCCGTTCCTCGGAGCGAAGTTCCTGTCACCGTCCAGGGCTTCCCCCTTCACGTGCTCCGACAAACCGGGACAAACGCTATTCCACCTCATTCCTTGCCTGGATTTGTGCAGCGCAAGAATAGGCCGTGACAGAGCGCTAACCCCAAGGCCAGGACCGTAAACCCGGAGTCGGAGTCCATGAGAAACGTACATGTCGCGTATGTACAGCCGCGAGCACATGTGAAGACGAGCCACCACCAGTCTTCAAGCTGCTTGAGCCTTCCACGCAACACGGGAAACGGCAGAACTTTGCCACTTCTTGTCGGCCGGATCCGCGAGTGTATTTGTGAGCTTCGCAGGCGACGTGACTATAAGACCGCTGTTGCGGGACTGTTGGCGCCGCTCTCCACTTCAGTGCAGCCATCCGCGGACATGGACCCAGAAGTGTGAGACTGCGGCATCACTCCTTGCGGTGATTGCAACACCGCAAGCAACATGAATACCGGGCAAGATCCGGGAGGCTCACCACTTTCCACCCCATCGGCCAGATCCCACAGTGCTTGGTGGAAGGAACTTGCTTGAGAGGCTGATCCCTCGGCGATCTAAATCTGCCAAAGTTAGTGGGTCAACTTTGCCGACGTGTGTGGACCTGAAAAAGCTGTCGTGCAAAACAGGCAGTGGTTTCGCCATGCATCGCCATGCTAGTTCTGCGCATGTGTCTGCGTTCAACAGTATATGACAAAACATGAGCGAGACTTTTGTAGAAATTGCGTACAGAATAGATTCACATCGGCTACCATGTGACTGAGGCGCGGACTCCTGAAACTGGAGCACCGGCTCTGCGAGTCGAAAGATGTCCCACCATCCAAGCTCGATCAGGTCCCTAAATGCGTCAGTCGTCAGCAAATCATCCCAACGATTTGCTATTTGTCCCCCATGGGTGACATGGTACCATTCTGATATATTGGAGCCTTGCACATACAAGTCATGAATAAATGATGCGCGCCAAAAGCTGTGCGACCACACCATGACATTCGTCGGTGGTCTTTTCCTCAGGCGCCCCAGCCGCACTCGGTCGGGCTGTTCAGAAGTGTCTGTGATGTTCGCTGCCTCCGGAGTGTCCGGAAAGAGGAAGGTGTCCAGTACCGGCAAGCTTGGTGTGCCATTCGGGTGGAGGCCCTCAGTGTAGGCAATTGTGAAGCTGAGCAGCCGAGGATTTTCAAGTTGTGCCCGCACAAACAGCATCGCAAGTTCCAGCTTCTCGTAGTTGAAGACGGAGCTGATGTAGTAATCATCCATGGCAAAGAATACAATCTTGTTCAAACACCCGCAGGCATCCAGCAGATTTAGAACGGTTTCGTTTATGGCCACCGGTGTTTTCACCAGAGTGACAAAATCTCCATATAGCTGCATCATGTCGGAAGGAAATTCACCATTGTACGGAACATAAAACTGAAACGGATGCAAAGGCCAGTGCTCCGTGTAAGACGCCAGCATGTTCTGCAGGAATTCGCGGTGTCCATCGAATGTTACGACAAGTGCTGGAATCCGGATGTCGGCATGATCGTTTCGGTGTGCCTTGATCGGTGTGATTCGCCAACACACTGGATGTAAATCAGATCGTGGAGAACCTCCACCATGAGCATTGAAATGAATGCCGCTCCTTCGAAGCTTGCTGGCTACCGTACTCCTCTTTACATGCGCAGCACTTCAAGCTCACTATCCGGGCTCTACAACTGCTTCTCGCTCATCTACAACATGTTTAAGCGCTCAGTGGAAATAGTTTGCATATCTGTTTGGCAAGAGGGGTAAGAGGGGGCCCGTCCTCTGTTTCTCACAGGAGTCTCTGTAGGAGCAAAAGGACTGGATCTCGGAAGTGTACCCCTTCCATGTGCGTCGCGAGCAGAGGCCGAGGGCCTGCACGGCAGCTTCGCAAGTCTGCTGGCTGCGTATGGCAAGTTCGATTGGACACTGCGTCCCGTTCTCCCCCTTGTAGTATGGGACAAGTGAGTCATTACTTTCATTGGAGGTGGTCTGCCAAACGTCCAGGAAGTTCAGATCAATGTCGAACTCAAGCCACGTGCACCATGTTGCTGCTCCGCCACAAACTACCAAGACAAGTAACGCCACCTTTGGCTGTCGCACGCAGCATGTACAGCTACTGCAATTCACACACATGGGCCGAGCACAGATTTGGTACGATATGATACGACGGAGTCATTGCGTGGCTATGTTCAAGTCCTCTGCTTTGCTCTATGAGTATGTCTTCTCCGGGGTACTGTGTGGCTTCTATTCTGTTATCGTCGCTATTTTATTATTTGTCTAGAGTTGGCCTGCAAGGCAGGTGCAAGATAAGCCAAATGCTAGCAAAGGGAGAAGGAGGAAATTCGAGTAGCGTGCATTGTCCACGCAAGTGCCACAAGATGCCACAAGTCAAGCCATGAATGCAGAAAACGACCCATGTGGAATGCAAATGTTCAGGGATCCAGACTTCCGAAGCACTGCAAGCGAGCACATTTGCTCAGCTGGCGGGTCCGCGGCATGCATCGTTGCAGGGGAGAGTACCATGGGTTTTGCAACTTGCTGTGAGGTGCAAAGTCGCAACATGACATGGATGTCGGGGTTTCAGGGATGCCTTTCGTATCTGTTGCGATCCGGGTTCAGGTGCATCGTCTTAGCCTTCTTTTTGGTTTGTTGCTTCCCCGGGGTGGGGTCTTGGCTTTAACCAAGCTGCAGTTTGTCACGTGTTTTGTCGAAGATGAGCTGTACAACAGTTGTATAACCCTGCTGACTTCACTTTGGCTTCCGAATTCCAACGCTTTCAACAACCCTCTACAGTACTTCCACAAGTAACTACAAGCCCACACAACCACACAGTAGTCACCACGAACCCCCAAGTACTCGAGGATTCAAGAAAGGCTGCCCTGGCGGGGGTTTGTGGTCAAGGTGCAGCGGGGATATGATGTGATGGGAGGTGTGGTTTCTGGGTGTGGGCAGGGGGAGGGGACAGCACGTGAAGAGAAGGCTTCAGAGTAGAATCTCTACGCCCGGATTTGTGTCATGGTTCTCTGTATGCTCGGACTAGACATTAATAAGTCCGCAAAATAACTTCCCGTGAAAGCAACATCTACTGCGTGTGACACAAACCCGAAGTTTGGCAAGTGGAAGTGATGGGGAAGGGCTCCAAGAAGTGCCGAACTAGGCACCGGCAAGTTGCCACAGGGAAGGGGTTGATGGTCTGTAGTGAAGTAGTGTGTTGTGGGAGTGTGATGGGTACGCAAAGTAGTGCCCAAGCGGACCCGCCTTGTGATGAACCACTTGCTGATCGTCTTCTGTAGCAGGGTTTGACCCAACGCTCGACTGAATCTGCCTTTTGGTCTCCGGACGGCGCTGCCTTGAAGTCCATGCTATGACTGCAGCTTTGAGTGGATTTCACTCGAAGCGGCCTATTTGACATTATGTGACTATTTGCTCCCACCAGCTTTATCTTCAGATATGCTGGCATCATCGACCTGAAGACCGCGCAAACGCCCGGCAGCACTCGACTCACTAGAAAAGACAAGCACAACTGCACAAGCCCTCTGTAAGCCTACAAATCATCGGCCCTGTACAGGCTAAGTGGTGCACCGACTCCTCAAAGTCATCGGCCCCATAGCTGTCATCCAGGTCGCTCCCTTCAGCCTCAGAGGCAATTGCAAGGCCAAGATATTTAAGGCCTGGGGTGGAAAAAAGTCAGAGTTTGGGGGCTCATAGACTGATACTCGTTTAGGAGCACAGGGTGGGACTTCGTGTATTCGGGTCATTCGCAAGTGCACCGAAGGCTTTCACCGCCCGCTGACACTGCAAGCTTGCGCTGATCATCAATTAGCCTTCAGGGCTTCGGGGACCTTCCCACAAGCCTACGTTCCCTAAGCTGCAGGTTCAAAATGGTTCAAAGTCCCTGCAATTTTCGGATCCTCATCGGCCTCAATTGCAGCGCGATCGTGCGGACAAAACAACCCCGAGGCGTACCGCACAGCTTGGACTGCCGACGTGCGCGGGCTGCGTGGCTTGCGCCGGGCCGAGGCGGCGCGCCGCAAAAACCGTCTAAATTGACAACGGGGGGTAACATTGGTTCGCGCATGACGAGTGCGGAGTCAAAGCTTCTGGCAGGGACTTTCTCTACCTGGCCGTCCTTTTTGGCCTGCTGGCACAAGGATGCACAAGGATGCACAAGGGAACAAGGAAGGAATGATAACTATGATAACCAATTATGAGGAATGTCGGCCAAGCTCTGCGGCTCTGCACCTTGGTGTCAGCCACTCCTCCCCTTCGGTGCCCGCAGCCGCGGCAGAACTTTGCATCTGCCAGGTAGATGTTGCCACACCTCTCCGGGCTTTCAGTGCTCCAGCTCGTAAAGAGGGCATTTGATTTTTGATGGCATTTGCAATAAGTTGTTGAGGCCACGTCTCCGGGCATGATGTCTCCTCAGCTCAGAAGAGTCCGCAAAGCCATGTACCACCTTCTGCAGCCCTGTCCTCGATGGAAGACAGCCGCTTTAGCCGTTCTTCCAATCCGACCGTCACCTGCGCAGGCGAGTCTGTCCTGACATGCGACGCTCGCTTCAAGGAGGCGCATTCTCATTTGGCCTTCTTGCACTCTGTGACAGTCGCAACCACCTCCTGAACCCGATCCGACAGATCTGCCATGGTGGCCTGGAAAAGATGAGCTTGGCAGCTGGCAGAGTGTCTGAAAAGTGCGTGAGGTGGCGCATCTGTGATCTTCTCGGCCTTGGCCTTCCCAAGCTCTTCTTGCTGCTTCCCCAAAGCCTCCAACTCTTGGAGGACCTCGCGTTTTCACTCAGTTGTGCGTGACGTGTGACGTACGGTCATCCAAACCTTGTTCTGGAGCTCCAAGACCTTCGTTTCAACCTGAGAGTGTGCTGCCTTTCCGATTCTTTCTGATGCACACCTCTTTTACCCCAAAGCTGAAATAGTTCAATACAAAAACAAAAGGTCTTGAACGGGATTACCTGGGTGTCCGGCTTCGGGTGCCGCCTCAAGAGGAGAGGACTGGAACTTACTGGAACTGTGCTTGTCGAAACCCACAAAACTCGCACAAACGCCATGACTTCGCAACATTCACCCGGGCCTTGCCCGCGTCGCTTTGGAGACGCACTCGCGCCTCTTCGGGAACATCGTGCCCGAGTGACAGCATTCCTTCAAGTCTCTTGTGGCGCACTTCGGCCTTGCCAAGCTCGCCTTGATGCATCTTCAAATCCTGCAGCTCCTGAGCCACCTGTGCAAACGCCCTCAAACGCCCCCTCCCAACATCGGATGCTTTTGGATGGAAGACGACGTGCCCCCAAATCCGTTTCCGGCCTGGGCAGCTAGGCGCTCAACGCTCTGTTCCAAGTCCTGTGCTGTGTGGCGGCCGCGATCCAACATGATCCTACTGCCAACTTCATTGGCACTGGGCAGCACTGCACGATTCGACGGAGTCCTGTACATCTGGCTTTCCTCCCGTGCTTGGCTTTACCTACGACAGCGTTCAAGCAGAGAGCTTTGTCTGCTAAAGTCTCTGTGATTGTCTCTTTGCTGTTCTCCGGTGTTCTGCAGGCTTCGGCTTTCAGGTAGCGAAATTTGCCTTTGCCAGGAGCTGCTGCTGCTCTGCAAGCTGCTCCAGCTCCTCCACCACCTACGGATTGAGAGGACCAGACAAAGATGACGTGTCTTGAAGTGCAAAAAAACCTTCGTTCCCCACTCGCGCGCGCGTGCGCCTGCTTCTGGAGCTCTTCGACCCGCAGCTCCAACCGACGAGCACCATCCGACACCTGGAACTTTGTCTGGATACGGCTGCATTTAGTCACTCTTGAAGCCAGGAACTGGCGCCTGTTTCCTGGGTGCTGTGGCGATGGCATCCTGGGGGCACTTAAGGGCTTGGACGGGACTCGTGGTCGCCTTGCAGCATCGGCCTGCTCCACGCGGCGGACCACGCTGCGTAAGGAGGCCTGACAAAATCTTCAAAAATCACTGCGCTCGCGGTTGCTCTCTCCTAGCTTCTCAGTGCTCCCTGCACTTCTTTTCCCACCTGAAGGTCTGCGACGTCTGAATGAACTCCACGCAAGTCATTCTGGCAGGTCCTGTGCTCAATCTCAGCTCAGCATGCTCGGCAGGAGGGCGGTGCGCGCTGCAAGGACACGCTGTGGCAAATGGCCTGGCAAGGGCATAAGCCTCGCCGTGGGCATCCTGGGGCTGCAAACTGAAAATGCCTATAGGGCCTATAGGGCCTATAGGGCTCCGCAGAGAAAAGTGAGAAGGGTTGCAAGATGTTGCAAGCATTTGCAAGCGAAGTCCTCGTTCATGAGCTCCTCACGCACAGCCTTAGATGCGGCCTCGGTTGCCTGCAAGTGGGGTGAGTGCAAAGCTGCACCCTCCTAAGGTTTGAACTTGCCAAGGATGCCCCAAAAAGGCACCTCCACGCGTTGAATCGTGTCGTCAACTATGCTGCGGACTTCGCGGATGGAATCCTGAGGTGCAAAGGCTTAAGTGAATGGTGGAGATTTGCGAAGGCTTGCCGTGGACAACGCGAGGTAACTCGCGGCAACTCGAGTCCTCTGATTCCTTCGACTTTCGCAGCGTCTCGGCCAGCTTGGCTTCCAAGTCGTGCATGCCGGCGGATACTGTTGCTTCTGATGCCTCCACCTGCCGTACACATTCACTATTATACTACTCAATGCAGCTGGTATCGCAAGACGTCCGTAATTTATTCAACTGTCAACAACCCGGCGTGTGAGGTGAGCCCCGCAGCGCCTTTCGGGTCAAGTCGCTTGCGCTAGCAGAGAACTGGGCGTGGGTCACCTTGCACTCGCTTGGTTCTCCTATGTTCGTGCTGGAGGACAATCTTCGGTTGTGTGTTTTGTGGTGTGTTGTGGCGTGTTGTGCTGTGGTGTCGGACCGCGGCATTGTGCTGCGGCGCTTGTGCTGCGGCGCTTGTGCTGCGGCGCTTGTGCTGTGGCGCTTGTGCTGTGGCGCTTGTGCTGTGGCGCTTGTGCTGTGCTGAACTGTTGTCTACGTGTGTGATGTGTGTGTGATGTGTGTGGGATGTGTGATGCGTGTCGTGGGTCGTGTGTCGTGTGTCGTGTGTCGTGTGTCGTGTGTCGTGTCTCGTGTGTCCTGTGTCCTGTGTCCTGTGTCCTGTGTCCTGTGTCCTGTGTCCTGTGTCCTGTGTCGTGTGTCGTGTGTCGTGTGTCGTGTGTGGTGTGTCGTGTGTGTTGTGTGTTGTGTGTTGTGTGTTGTGTGTTGTGTGTTGTGTGTTGTGTGTGTGTGTTGTGTGTGTGTAGGTGGGTGCGTGCATCAGGCGTTGATTTTTGTGTGTTGTGAGCGTGTCTGTCACTGTGCGTGAGTATGCGTAGGCGCGGGCGAAAACGGGCGGGCGGGCGTGCGGGCGTGCAGGCGTGCTTGGGTGGGTGTGTGCTTAAGCCCTGTATACCACGTGCTGAGCACTGAGAGGCCAAAGACTGCAGTCAGCTTGCCTTGTCCGTGAGCTGCTCCTGTTATTGGAGCAGTCGGGTTCTGGACTTCTCCCAACTTGGTAACTTGTACACTTGCCTGGCCTTCTGCTCCTCAAGCTCCTGACATGAACCGCAAGCACGAAAAACATCCAAAGCTGCGAGCGGTTGGGTTTCTTGAGTGCGACCATCCTGTTTGAGAGCTTTGAGCATGTCTTTCAGCACGTCTTCGTTGTCCTGAGGACTTCCGCGCATTGGAAAGCTCAACACTGTCGAGATACCACGACACAGGCAATGAAGCCCTGGGCCCTGGCCTCTTTGAGAGCCTCAAAACATCTTCAAAGTCAGGTGCAACGTCTCACAAAAAAGATCCCGGATGCGAGAGTTGGGCACCTGCCTTCCCCGAGTGGCCCATCTCTGAGAGCTTCTCCTGGACGCTGGAAGCCGCGGCCTCCCGTGCCTGCACTCTTATCCCTTGAGGCTTCGACGTCCTCAAGGCTCGAGTGACTCAACGTGTCGACTTCTATGGGCCGCTCTGCCCAACTACGCCACCGGGAGATGCTGCGGTCCCCTGCGGTCTGCCGTGGACCTTAACTATGAAAACCGATGCACAGCTCAGGGGTCCAATGACCTCATGATCTCATGACCTCCATGGACCCCCCTTTCTGGCCCATCTATCGACCCCCTGACTTTCGGCCGAGGCGGTGCGCGCAGGCGCTCATAGTAGTGACTTTTGTTAGCACTTGCAGCAAAATGCTTACAGCATTTTCTGGCAAAAACAAAAAAGTTGACAGAATTGCGCCATGACGCAACAAGCAAGCCGGTTGGGATTTGGGGCTGAAATCTCGGGGTTGGATTTCTGTAAGGTGCGGGACGATAATTGTACTTGTTTTTGCAGCGGCAGGCTCAGGCTGTGAATGAAACGTCCTGGGACGGGTCAGAGGTCATGTAATGTAGTGTTTGGGGACAAACAGCTTCTAGCTTACCATGGCCCTCTTCCAAATCCCTCACATTCATACTCGGCCCGGCCATCTTTGTATTTTGGGCTTCCAAGAGTTTTCTAAAGCCTTAGACCCACCCGCCTCCAAGATGATCGTGGAGAGATCCTGCACAAAAAACTTCAGAGTCAGAAACACAATCTTTCCCAAACACAGAGAAGGTTTGGAAAACGTCGGCCCGGCCTGGGGCGCAGGCGCAAGCTCTCTGGGCCGTTTCTCACAGGCCTTCCAGGAAAGCTGAATACTACACGCAGTCGCACAAAAAAAACCAACGCACAGAGGTAGAGAAGCTTGCATGTGCCCCTTTGGGCCTGATGGGTCCGGATGTTTTTTTTGGGGGAGGCTTGCTCTTGTATCTTTTCACCAAATCGTCGCCGCAAGTCTGCAGCTTCGAGTCTCAGATGCCGTATGTGCTTAGTGTCACGCAAACCCTGAAGAAACGGTTGCGTTTTTGACCTGGGTGTTGCAACGGAAGGCACTTGCGGAAAGTGCTTCAAGGGCCCCTTGAATTTGGGGATAGCTGGTTTGAACCAGTTGGAGATCACGATCTCTCCACCCCACATGCCGGAAGACAAGAAGCCAAGGTTGAGTGCCGCGTGCTGCCTATTTCGTAGGCGTCGTACAATGTTTTGCTGGTCATGCCACGACGACAACTGATGCAACGTACATCTTTCAAATCCAAGCGGGCCAATGGCTCCGTCCCTCTAGCAGGCTGAGCACGTCAGCATGAACATGCAATGCTTATTTGCCCGAACACAGGACCCTGAGACTGGCTACATTCCAAATCGCGAAATTTGTTGGAGACTTTCCAGGACTGTCAAGTAACCAGAGCCCGAAAAAACAACACACACACACACACACACACACACACACACACACACGCACGCACGCACGCACGCACGCACACACACACACACACACACACACACACACACACACACACACACAGACACACACACGCGCGCACACACACACACACACACATTTTGGCGCCTCCACTCGCGAGGCCAGGCTCTCCACCAGGTTCGTGAGGTCTCGATTGGAGCCTTCGAGGCCATTCTGCAGCACCTGAACCTCGCATCGGAGGGACTTCTCGGAGCAAGAAACTACAGGGATAACGTACGAGTAGCATCGCTACCTCCACTCCCCCTTAAGAGGGAGGTGATCTCAGGCTTGCGAGGCTTTTCATGGCTAGGATGTGCATCTGACCCTTCAAGGCCTTGTCAATGCTCGACAGCATCTTTTGCAACGCTTCGGAGGTTCGGCTCTCGGAAGCCTCGCACTGCCCCTGAACCATCTAGAGCTTGAAGCCTATGAAGCCTATGAAGCCTACAGCCACTGGCGGACATCGAGAAAAAGAAGCTGCTTTGTTGGATATTGAAGCCACTGAATCCAGATCCCGGATATTCCGGCTTGACACCCTGAATACCGTTCGCGTTGCATGTCCGTTCCGTTGCATCGTTGCCCGCCTCGAACCTCTCCGTCAACGCTTGCACTGCTGGCTGCAGCTCGCCTTTGGCGCCATGGAACTCCATCAAAGGCCAAACTTGTATGCAAGCTGCAAAATTATTGTGGTACCATATGGTACCATGAGTACCTTCATGTAGCTTCCTAGTCGCAGATGACTGGACCCCTCAAGGAGGCGACTGAGAGGCTCGTGCACAGACCGATCCGGCAGCTCCTGGCGTCGCCATGTCATGTACTCACGTTGACAGCTACCACCTCCATGCGACTCGGACTCGCAACTAAGAGGCTTGTGATGCGAATTGAGTCTCTTGAGTTTTGCAGAGGTCCTGCACTGTTCTCCGCATGTCCTCAGAAGCAGACCTCTGTCAACACGCAAGAAAATCTCAAGAAACGCAAGCAGAAGTGTCGAAGCTCGAGAACCGGGGGGGGGAAAATCTCCGAAAATCCGAGAGCTCTGCTCGGCCAGCTCCAGGCGCCTAAAAGAACACATCTCCACGTTGAACACAGATATGAACACAGATTTGAACGACAAGTTTAACCAAGGTACAACTTGTACAATCAGGCCGGTCTGTTGAGTTATGCTGCTTACTGCTTTGCTTGCATGAAGCTGGCTTTGTGCCAGCTGCTGCCAGGCGGCCCCGACATCTTCCGCATGTCTTCTGCCAGCTTGCCCACGCGCTCCTGCAGGAAAAGCCTTCGTGATTTGAACAGCTTCGCAAGTCGCGTTCGCTTGCTCCTGCTCCACGACCAAGTCAAATCGCAAAGACTGCATGTTGCTTCCACCTTGCTACGGAAACTGAAATGGGAGCTCAACAGTCAGCATGCTGTGACTCAGTCGCGAGCTGCTTTCCGCTAGCTTCAGAGCTTTCGAGACGCGCGCAGAAAGCTCCTCGAAGTGTGCTGCCTCGAACCATGTGGCTGTTGTACCAACCCTCGATACGTGATCTTCCTTCAGAGACTGCACTGCTGACATGGCCTCTTCACCAGCTGAACTCATACCTGACAGTAACCCATCAGCTCAAGTTCTTTTCTACCACCGCAGCATCTAAAAAGCAGCTCAGGTCTAACTTGCTGGCGAGGAGCGCGCAGGAAGATTCTGGATCTGGTCTTTCAAATGCTGCTCCAGATGCTCCATGTGCTTTCGAACAACTTGGACAGAGGACTCCAGTGCGCTGACCCGGCTTGCATCAACCTGCCAATGTCAGTGTGAATGAACTGGAAAAACAGTGAGATCCCTCTGATGGAACGTTCCGTGTTGCAATGTTCGCACAAAACACACCCCTTGACATTGGCTGATGGCGCCGACTCATGTGTGTCACGGCATTCCCCCTCTGTCGCAGCGCAGTTCCCTTCACGTGCGCACCATGAAGTAGCCATTCTTTCTTGGGGCGTGGCACGAACAGCAAACATGAATCACTACAGCTTCTCTCAAGCGATCGTGTGACAAGTCTTCTTGCACATGTGACGCTGCGGCTTGGCACGGCCCACCAACAGAAACATCACTGCACGCTGCAGGAGTAGAAGCTGCAAGCGCAAAACTACGAGCCAGCATCGTATGCTAGCACAAGCTGCAGACCGTGAGAGGGGGGGTGGCTGAGGAGGCCACGCTGACCCAAAAGGTGGCCCACACGCCACACGGCCCGCCCGGCCCGTAAGTCCTATTCGCCCCAAAAACAAGAAGGTTGTAAACAAAAGCTCCAAGAAGCTAGCTTTCGTGACAGACAGAAAGCATTCATGCTGTACAATACCGTCATCATCCCACATCATGCAAGAAGTTCTAGGTGAAATGATGTTCTAGGCGGCGAACCTCGAGTGCCTCGCTGGCAGGCTGTGGATGCGGAGGTCGTTGCACTAACGCTTCCTGAGACTTCTCTCGCACGCTCTATCCCCCTACTCCTTCACCCACAAGAAGAATCAGGCCTGGAAACATTCACCTTTCATTTAGGGGCGGTCTCTTTCTACAGCTTGCCCCGGGAGCCCGAAAACCCTCAACCTGAAACTTCATATGTGAGACTGTGTGGGGATTCAATTCCGAAACCCTACACGCCCTCGTAGCAGTAGCACATATTGGGACTGGCGGTGGCAGTGGCAGTAGGGGTAGCAGTCGTGATGATGGCAATAGTCGCATTGGTGGCATCAATTGTACCAGTAGTTGTGGTAGTTCTGACAGAAGTGGTAGTAGCGGCAGTACTGTTGTTGTGGCAATGGTCATTAGTCGTCGTGATGGTGGTGGCAGTGGTAGTACTATGATACGAATACAGACTAGTGCTCGTCGCAGTACAAGTACTACTTCTACTTCTACGAGTCCTACTACTTCTACTACTTCCATTACACGACTTCTACTGCCACTATTGCTGCTGCAGCTACAATGACAACTACGAGTTTGACTAGGCAGGAGTTGGAGAAGGAGTCGGAGTGCAGTAGGTACTCAGGAGGAGCAGGTGGTGTCGCTATGAGTCCCAGGGACCATCTCAACGATGCGAGCCACGGCCTGTGCCAGCTCTTGGGACAAGGCCTTTCCAAGGCAGAGCCATGTGAGTAGACGCGGTAGACGTGCAGCTCAGTGAAGTTCAGTGAAGTTCGGTGGGCTTACGTTGGACACCGCGCAGCCTCTAGGCTTGCTCTCGTCGCAAAGCTTTCATTCATAGGGGAGGTTGCTGCTGCCGTTGGAGTCTCGGTAGGCAGACAAACTCAAGAAACCAGTTCAGGAATGAGAGCGGAAGTTTGAGCAACTGAGCAAAGCCGAGGCTGCGGCTGGAGCAGGGCTGTGGTCTACCTGCAGAATGCAAGTGGCCAAACCAAACCGAGTCCATTTACCACCTTTCTTCAACACCTTGACAATCCTAGCCCTTATGGCCAGCGAGTGTCTCTCGAACCGCATGTATCTCTGGATGCCCCTGCGTTCTGAGGTGTCTTCGCGAAGGGCATGCCGTCAAATTATGTCAAAGCGAGTTCTTTGTACCAATGTTTTCGGCTACATGGGTGGATTCCCCACGGTCCTTCCCCAGGCATCAGGTGGTGGTGAGATCAATTAGCAGCCGAAACACTTGCAAGCCCACTCAGAAACAAAAACTCGTGGCTCTGTGCGCAGGTACTGAGCTACTGCTCTTACAGTTATCATCATCTCATGGGCATATTTAGCATTTCCTCGACTCTTTTCAGACAGTAGGGGTGCCTGTAGCTGCTCGAACTTGTGCTCCAAGTTCGATGCGCCTCAGACGTTGCGAACCACTGTATAGGAGGGGGGAAGGGCCCAATTTTGGAAAGGCGTGGGGGGGGGGGGCCTATCTAGGAAGAAGCCCCACATGATCTGAAGAAAGCATCCAAGCCCACCACGAGCTTCAGCGGTGGCTGTTCGTTGCGACAGGCGCCGTAGAGGCCTTTCTACAAAGTCGTGGCATCCATCGGCAACTGTTCAATGCTTAAAACCAGGGTCTGCACTCGGAGATCTCTTGCACAGCAAGATCCAAGCGGTGAAGCTCCGTCCGATCAGCCTCGCGAGACACCAGTTTCTCGTAGCTTCTCAAAGCTTCTCAGAGTGTGGCATCTTGCGTCAGCGTGTCGCGATGCCTTTTCCGAAATCGCCTCCTCGTCGATCAGCTCCAGTCGATGCTCCAGCCTGCCGCGCTACCGCTACACTGGCCATGCAGTTTAACCATCATACACTGCGTATCACTGCGTCATACACTGCTATCTGCGGCTCTGGCCCTTCGACTCGAACCAGGAGTCCACAGAAATCCTGACATCTTCCCGCATACCCCCTTGGGGGATTCCTCTCAGACCCAGACTGGGCTGAAGCTCGCCCAACAGATGGAGGGGCTTGGCAAGGCTTTGAAACGCCGCAAGCCGTTGTCGGTGCGCCTCGTCGCGCTGCGCACTTTGTCCGGGATCTACTAGGGCCTCCAGTCGTCGAAGCTGCTGGTCCTCGACGATGGCTTGCAATTATAGTGCACATCAATGCATGACCATTAGCGCAGGGCCTGTGCAGCACACGCTTCTCTCAGACGTGCGACGGCACCCTGGTGCAGAATGTTGTATAGGCTTTCTCTCAATCAAAACCAATGCACTCCGTGCAGCCTCTGCAGGATCTGCTTGATGGTCCTTCAGCAAGTCAGTTGGAGTGCACTGTGATTTCATGGCATTTCGGTTGTCAAGGGCCCTTGGCAATTTCTTTTCTTCTGGCGGGGTGCTTTTTTGTTTTGGGCTGAGAGTCACCTCGACTCAGCCTCCGCATCTTCGAGCCAACTCTCTCCCCTCGGCCCTCTTTGGGCGGCAGATGAGGGCTTCTGGATGTTTCTTGTGCATTGCTGCCTTCGCGCACAAGCCACTAGGATTTCGGTTCGCGCCACCTCCTCCGAAGAAGGCGTTGGCCCCCTCATGCGTTTTTCGAAAGTCAGCTTTAAGGTTCTCTAGTTGCTGCTTTGGTGACATTTCCAAATCACCTGCTGGTTCTTTCGACTGGTGTCGGCCAATCATTGTCTCAGCAGCGGGAAAGGCGAGGAGCATGTTTGCATGGCTGTGTCTGCCTATCGAACTCTCTGCCGACGAGCCCCTCACAAGCCGAAAGAACGAACGCAAGTGCGCAAGTGTGTAGCGCGCTGGACTTGGCTGACTACCAGAATTGATGCGACCCTGATCCTGATCCTATGATTCTGGGATAGCATCTCTCGTCACAGCCCTCGCATTGAGGGTAATGCTGTGCACATACGACATACACGCAGCTCCTGCAAGAGGTCTCTGAGCTCGCTCATGGCCTCCTCGTTGCTGTCTGCCAGCCTCCTTCAGACGCTTGGGCATGTTTCAGCGTGTTCCACACGGGACCGGTTTTTGGGACAGCAGGAAGGAGACTATGGCCTACCAGCTTACTAGCGGCAGCTAGCGCTTCGAGCACCTTGCAAGGTGCTCGAAGCGCTGGTCCATCTCGGAGCGATCTGCCATTCTCAGCTGCTGCATCTCCGCACGGAGGGCCTGAACATCCCACTGCAGAGCTGCTAGGCAAAGCCGAGCCGCTAGGCTGAACTTCGAAGCTAAGCTACCACAAAATGTACACCAATTGCTGAAGACTCAAACTCGGCCTCCAAGGTCGGGCTCACCACCTTCTCCAGGCGTTCGCCCGCCGCTACCAAGCGCTGCTCCTGCGGCAACTCGCCTTTGGAAAAGGCACCGAATTTGGCTTGGAGAGAGGAGAGCGAAAGAAAGAGAGAGAGAGAGAGAGCGAGAGAGAGAGAGAGGGAGTGAGAGAGCTAGAAAGGGGTGAGAGAGCGAGAAAGGGGTGAGATTGTCGTCGTCCTGGCCGTCCGTGCGTACTCGCAGGCTGGCTAATGCCGACGAGTGGTCGTCGAGCTGAGCGCAGCGCTTCGTTCAAGTTACAGACCCTCATAAAGAGTGGCGGCTGAAAGGCTCTCGTGAGGCGCCTGGCTCGCCAAGTGCTTGGAGAGAGTCGCCAGCTCCGTCTCCAAAGCCTTCTAAGAATTTTCAAAAGAGGCGTGCAGGCTACACACAGCGGCTACTACCGACGTCGAAGCTGGAGGATTACTGGAGGGCACTGGCAAAACACACTTGTATGTTCTTGCGGCATTGTCCCGTGCTCTCAGATTGTCGCGCGGACGACATCGTAGCCCGGGTCATCTGCATGCACGATGGGCCTCTTGGACATGACAATAGATTCGAAGCAGCTTCTTCAATTCATTTCGGCACGGGCCGTTTTCCAAAGAGCAACCATGGTGTTCGATCAGAGAAGTGCCATGGCCAGGCACACAGCAGCTGAAATGAACGGTCTCAAAACAGAACTCTTTTTTCAGGGAATGCTCGGGGCGCGGCGCCGCTCGCCTGCTGGGACTCAAGGAGTCCAGTCGCTGGCTGGCAGTCGACGCGGCCACATTGCGGAACTCTTCTTCCAAGCTCGCCTGGCTTGATGCTCAGCAGCGCAAAGATGCTTCAGTGTAGGCATCCAGAACAGAAGCTCACCCTTTTCGGGTCGTGGGCCTGTTGGCCTTCCAACTCCGAAAGCCGCCCCTGCAGCTCAGGCTACTCAGCCAAGCATAACGTGAGATCACTTAAACGACTTAAACCCTAACCTTACACATGACATACTCGAATCTCATGCCGTTACACACGCATCAGTCTGCCTCCAATCTCATCGTTGTGTCCTTGCACTGCAGGTGCACTCCCGATCCACCAATGCTTCAAGCGGAACCACAGCGACCATGCCCGAAGACATTAATTAGGCCCTTGGGGGGTTCCTTAGGAGGGAGTGTACTACTAGTAATTCCATGTGGAGGCATAACACAGGGACGTTCATTTTGGAAGCTCCCGCGTCAGCGTGGCAAGAGTTGCTTCACTCCTGAGGACGCCGGTAAGCTTCCTCTAAGGTGGCCATTCGTCGCGCGTGCTCCTGCCCAGAGGCGCGGGTATACAGATGCATGACGGATAAGATGTACACATCGAAGCGACGTGAAAGCGTTTCTCAATCTGGCCTCGGAGGTCTGGACTACCTTTCGGAGCTTTGCCGTCTGGCGCTTGGACATCTCCTGTCAGTAGACCATTGCAAGGCTTAACGGCTCTAGGTTTGAGGGTGTGAGGAGGGGCAACTGGAACTCGACACATATCCTCAAAGGTGGAGACGGCCAGTTGCACCTGCCGGACCCGCCAGTATACTGCCCTATGCCCTATGCACTCCTATTCGCATGCAACGAGGAGCCTTCTGCTGCTGGCTGTGGACCTGCTGTTCCACCTCCTCAGCAAAGAAAGGAGCCAACTGTTGAAGCTTAAAGTTCCCGAAGTATCTGAAGCCACGTCCGGAGCCACATGTCTGGAGCCACATGTCATGTCTGGAGCCCTTCAAGGCCCGGCACCCGCGTGCGCTGCCGCAGCAGCTCCTCGCACGATGCGGTGCGGATCCTGCCGATGCGAGAGGCGACGGTCCAGTGACGGCTCGGGCCCCGCGCGAGGACCTTTGAGGACTTCTCTGGATCTTCTCTGGGTCCTCAGCTTCTCATCGAGGCCTTCCACGCGCCGGACCAGTCCGGCGACCTCCTCCAGCAGCCCCGTGACGCTGCCCTGCAAGCAAAAGCCGCTATACACTCGGCAGGGCACCCTCCCCTGAATCCCCACAAAAGCTGGCCAAAAGCCTGAAGGTCTGCCCAGCGCTCGCGGCTGGCTGCCGGCATGGCAAGCTGCTCCTCGCCAGTGCTGTTCGATAATTCTGATTCTGTTGCTATGAACCTTGCGCCCCGTCCCAGCAACAGACATAGCAGCACAACCCAGCCCCCTAAAAAAAGCACACATGGTACAAACGAACATGCTCCCCTTCTCTTGATAAAGCTCTCCTGGAGGCGCCGGTCGAGGTGGTCCAGCTGCCGCTGCACCAGGCGCCGGTCCTCCGCGCCCTGCCGCTGCAGCTCAGCCACCACGACGCCCAGGCGCAGCCTTCTCTTACTTCGACTTCTGTTTAAGATGCGATAATATGTCATATTATGACTCCATATAAGACTGTCACCGTCGACGGCAGGACTGCGTGGCTATTGGGGGAGAAGTGGGCACGCTCTCGAGCTTCCGCACGGGGGGGCTTAGGGCTTATAGGTCCACCTTTCAAGCCTTCTGCTTTTGGAGAGTCCTCTGCTGTAGGCAAACGGGCCCTGATTTGACGACAAAACTAAGTGGTGTTGCTGTTAAGCTAATTTGCCGTGTTTGCCATTCTTTCATGGGCTTTTGGGGCGTTTGAGGCCTTGCGAGTTCCAAATGCTGGCCTGTTTCGAGATGCGCTTCGAGGTTATGCCATAATCATATTTGAACTTATCACACCTCCCCTGCGAAAGGCCTGGCTTCTTTCACTGAGGCCGCCGCTCTGACCCAACCGGGTGGCGGGGTGTCCTACAACTCGCAAGTCGCGGGACTTCGACTTCGGAATGACCGTTTGCCGTGTCTCGCATCCTCAAGTTTAGGCAGAGGCAGAAGCCATCCTTGGTGATGCTGCCGGTCCCTCTCCACTGGCCCAGGCATGAGGAATGGCTCCTAGCCACGGGAGGGATCTCTCTGGAGAGCGGTAGAAGAGTTTGCTCAGTCTGCTCTAGCAAGTGCCCGTTAGTCCTCGGTGAGTCATGGCGCCTGACGCAGATCTGCTTTGCCTGGGTCTGAGGCAATGCGCATCAGCACATCTTACGAGGCTTGGCTGCTCCGTATGCGTGCTCAGGGGGCGGGCGCAGCAGTTGTGCTCACCGTTTGGACTGGGCTCATCGATCTGCCCCGATCATTCAGGGGGGATGCTGCTGCCACCAAGTTCTCAGCGGAGCCTGGTGACATCTGCTGAAATTTTGCACAAAAACGGCGCTTCAGAGGCCGGAGAGCTTTAACCCAGGCCTCCGTTGGAGGTCCGAGCCTTTTTTTCAGCAGCCATGGGTTCTCGCCACTTTGGGCGTCGGCCCGAAGGAAAGGGGCAGGGTTTGTAGGAGTTCTTGGGTTCTGTCGTCAATCCTCAATTGATGCTATCCACGCGTCCAAGCCTTTGACTATCTGCGTCTCAGCTAGAAGGTGTGAAGCTTGCCAGTAGGGGGGAAAGCTCTTGTACATCAGCTGCGAGACTAATGGGTCAGTGGGCCCTCAGAGCCCTGCAGGTGCAAGAACGATCAAACGGAAAGGTCCAAACAAACACTTTTAAAGGCGGGTCCAAGCCCTCCCAGAGAGGCAGGTGAGCCAAAATCATTTACTTCGAACCAGCTCCACCCCAAACTGTTGCATTATGTTTCTTGTATTCCTGGGATCTATATACATAATATAGATAGATATATATATGGAATACATGTATATATAAACTTTCGAAAATCAACGAGAGCACAGGGAAAGAGCACCCGACTTCAAACCATGATTCACGAGCAAATGTTCACGCAAGAGTGTCAATGAATATTGCTCTGCGATGCTCTGCGGACTCTTTGGGGGAGCCTCTAGGTGTGGGATGTCTTGGGATGCTCGGCAAGATTCTGAGGGATACTGTTTAACGGGATTCTCAGAGAGTGGTCGCTCCGGTACTCAGTAGAATTCTTTTGGGGGATCCTGTGAAGGTGGACCCGGGTGAGGAGTGCAGAAGACCCGGGCTAGGGGTCTCGCTGAGTTACTACCGAACACCCCGCATCGAGGAATAAACCAGCTTTTGGCAATCAACAGGTCATAACGTTCTCAGTGGTCGGAACTGCTCGGACGCTCCAATGAACGCAAACCACTTGCAGAGTATTGTAGCATCTCGTGCAAGGACCCCGCCACACGTCCGAGTGGGCACTACTCATGGGTCAAAGTGTCGTCATTGGCAGTGAATGCAGTGAGTGGGGCTACAAGCATTTTGTCACGTCACACGCCAGACGCATGTTCCGACACAACTAGCGTGAGCAGGTCACGAAGACCTAAGCATTTACAATGTAATGGCCCATGGACTAAAGAATGCTTCTGCACTTGCATCACAAAATAGCTGTTTGTTTAACATTGCGGCCATTCTGTCCTTAAGCCCTCTGCGAGGGGGTGAGAACTTTCAGCCGGATTGCCTCGATGTGCCTACGCAGTGACATCGCACGCTCCAGCTCCCTTGTCATCAATGTAGACCTGGAATCCGACCTGCAAATCGTGGTCGCGGCGGGGCCGCAATTCGTTGATCTGAGAGACAAGCAACCAGGCCGCCTGCATGCCCTGCTGTGGAATCAGCATGGGTGTGACATCTGGGCGCCGGAAGTAGAGGAGGGTATCCTGGAAAACGATACAGCCCCGATACAGCCCTTTCTGGAGAAGCCTTTGACACCGTGGCAGTGCTTCATGAATACTGAGGCACGAATCTAAATTCACCACGGACCACCCCCGCCCCCCACACTCGTGGTTTCGTTAATGGTTCTTCAGTGCACCCCTGTGCACCCCTCCAAAAAGGGCTTCCCCCCATGGCGGATCCAAGGAGCCCCTGGAGATGCCCTGAAGACCTCCTACAGGTCCTACTGTGAGACACCCAGCCACCGGATGAAGCTACCAAGCTTCTAAACGCGTGAGCCACCGAGCCACGGCCACGGCATTGAGCCACCGAACGCGAGCCGCGGATTGAGCCACTGACCATAGGAACCCTTTTCTTTGTATAAGTGTCTCAGCCCAAGCCATCCTTTCAATATTTTCTGGCCGGGCCGAGGCGGTGGGCGCGAAGTAAAGGCTGTGCACAAGAAGCCTCTCAAGGCTTCCAGCTTCTTCCAGCTTCTCGCCCGACACTCCTCGGCAATCTTCTTGCCCCGCTGGCGCGCGGCCTCCGCTTGCTCCAGCAACCGCGCCACCACCTGCGAGAAACAGATGGCGAACCTCCCTCTTCCATCACCCCAACACTGACAGATATGTTATTCAACAATTCCACAATAGTGTCTTCATGCTCGTATAAAACTCCATCATGAATTGTAAGAAGTACTGCCCTCTGGCTCTCCTGCTCTCTCTCGATCTCTCTTCTCTCTCTCATTTGGGGTTTCTGACCCTCCGAGAAAAAAAAGGCCGCGCCTTCTCCGGCAGGATGGCCGTTGGGTCGGGGCGAATGAAGCCATAGCCTTGCCTCTTTGCAGACTCTCGGAAATATTTGATATACATATATATATATATGTACGAGATATTTATAGGTACAAACAAAAAGTATGCAGGTATAAATGCAGATGAAGAGTCTTGCAAAATCTACTACTGGCCTCCAGTTCCAGAAGGCGATCTGACCTCTGTACATACCCATTCCCATCGAGATGCGGTTCTCCAGCGCATCCTCGCAAACTCTTCATGGCATTGAAGAGCGCTCGATCTTATTTCGCAAGGGCAAACCGAGGCATCCTTGCAATTGCCATCCTGAAATAACTGGCACAGGCGACCCTCTTCGCGGACATCCCTTTGTTGAAAAACCACAAGTGCTTGCATGAGATTGCATGGGTCCTGGGTCAAGGGATGACCTCCTTGCAAGGTCATGTTGTAGACCTTGTACTGGCCGCGGTCCGTCCTCAAGTGTCAAGAAGGACCGAAGCAAACGGTGAGAGCGAAACGCAGGCAGAATTTGTATTGGTAAGGTCACGGCCGGTAGATGCCAAACTCAACGGCAATACCACGCATATGGACGGGCTGCTGCCCAGCAGCATTGACCTGACCACGCGGCCCCAGAATGTCAGGTCCACAGCAGAAGCTCGAGCTGCCTCTTCGTGGTCCACACGTAGCTCGAGCGGGACGCTGGCGTCCACGTCATAGCCTGGTCTCTTTGAGATGCAGAAAGGATAGAAGAAGAAAACTTCTACAGAAGCAAAACAGACAGCAACAGCATTGCTGCCAATAGCCGTCCTTCGTCCATCATGACGTAGCCGAACCCGTGCCTTCCCACTGCAGAACCCTTCGGGGGAAGGGGGGCGGGGGGGGAGTCTGGAGAGAGCAGGTGACAGCACTTGCTACATCTGCTACCGGGGGGGGGGGGGGCCTGGCCTGGGCGAATAAAACTTCAAGGTGCCGGTATACCTTAAGTGCTGCCCACCCACGAACTGCTTTTCTGTGGCGTCCAACTCATCCTGGAGAGCGATGGTCTCGCCTCCCGCCTGTCCGCCCACAACAACTGAACTCTTCCAAGCTCTTCACAGAATCAGCTCCAGAAGACCCTTCGAGGCGCTATGCGTTCTATGCCTTTGCATCCTATTTGCATGTCAAAGATGTGCAGATGTGCAGAACCGAGGCTGGGCACGAGAGTGACGTTCTTGGCCCGAAGGGTGTTGAGCCCTTGACGGAAGTCCTTGGCCACCATGATGCTGAACTCCACCTGAGGGCACCAGCGCCATCCCCTCGGTTCGTTTATCCGCGAATTTCTCCTCCAAAGCTCGAGCCAAGAACCCTGGGCCCTAGACCCAAAAAACACAATGTACTTCAGTAAGATATTTTGAGAAGAGAGAGGCGGCCTGTAGGCCCTTGACCAGGAAGGGAAACCGGTCATCACTGGTCAGCTGCTTCCAGTGGACGAAGACTTTGTTCGTAGGGATTGTGCCCACGTGAGATGGCTCCAAGAACCTGGGAAGAGGAGCACTCACCCGATCTACCGGAATCTCCCGGATTGGGCGTGTGCAGACATGGCGCCCATATCCCCTGTACTTGTGGTAGTAGACACAAGTTCCCTCATGCCGTTCGTTGGAGTCCACCTGCACGACATGTTGCATGGGTTGCATTGCGGTAAATTGTGGCTGAGTTTCACCGTGGTTCAACTGCCTGAAAGTCCGCCGGCACGGTGGGCGGAGGCCGCCGCTGCTGCCAGGCGTTGCCGCCGAAACCGCCGCCGAAACCACCCAAAGCCGGGAAGGCCGGAAAGTTGGCCCGGTACGGGAGGTTCTGCTTCAGCCATGGCTTCTGCACCGCCCAGACTACCATGGCTCCGACCCTGCAGCTGGCAAACACAGTCAATGTTCGGCGATCCGGCTCGTCATGCCACCGCATCAAAAATCCAAGGGGTACTGTGAGACCCCACCGGTTTTGGTCGCACCTCGCTTCCTTGCAATCATTTGCTTGCTTTCGCAGCGTCTGCACCACTCGCAAGCACAGCTCTCATATTGAGACCTGGTAGACCAATAATCCCTAAGCCTGTAAACCCGTTCATTAATGCCCTTCTAAGCCCTAAACTGGCCTGAACGCAGGAGGTCTGAGAAAAAGCCCCTGAACTGCCCTTAACCCTCTTAAGCAACTGCCGTTCCCCTGGCAACGCGCCGACCCAACAAGTGCATCGGATCGCCCGCTTCGGGAATGTCCTTAGCACTCCCATACGAGAAGCGGAATGAGAAGCCCGCTTTGCGCTCTTGGGGTTTGTCAGGTTACATATTACATACCGTTAAAGTGCTTTCAGTACTTCTTGTTCAGTTGCAGTGTTTTTTGGAGGAGGTCATACATCTGAGGCGGAGTCCCCGAGCACCAGGTCACAGACCTCAGCATGCTTCAGGCCAGAAGGGATCGGGAAACTCTTTGAACAACTTCAACATCAGAGAGAGCTTTCGCTTCATGAGATTTGCAGGTCGACTGGGCATACGCGCCAAAGGAACGTTGTACATGACAGGAACTGCTTGAATTTGCTCTTCACCAACAAGAATTTACCCAGACAAGCCCACAGTATCCAGCGGCATTGGCACAGTCCTTGTCTTGCAAATCCCGAGACGTATGCCTAAAACCTAAACCCTAAACCCTACCTCTTCGAGTTTCTGAGGATCTCGGCGAACTGAAAGATCTGCGCCCGCCCCAGCTGCTCCAAGGACTCGAAGCGTCGGAGCTTCAAACCCCAACCTCAAAGAGCTAAACACATTTCAGAGAAGGCGAATAGGCACCATATTGGTGCAACCCACCGGCTCTGCTCTGTGCAGTGGGGCCTGGGGGTGGGGTGGGTGGCCGGGGAGTTTGTTCAACCCGCTGTTACAATAACACTTCCAACCCTGAACCCCCCAAAGGCACTCATAAGCCTTCGCTTTAACCCCATTTCAACAAGGACTTGCGTGGGGAGGCACGTGTGGCGACTTCTTGGAGAAGCTCCAAACGCCGCCGTTCCTCCCATGGAGGCGGTTGAAGGGTGCAGGAGCATGGGTTTGGGTCAGGGCTAGAGTTGGGTTGACTGGCGAAGACGGCCCCACTGCAGCTCAGACCTTCTAACGGCTCCATCACTTTGACAGGGTACTGGTCCCGACATCTGCATGATTTGCTGTCCCATCCCATCACTGGTACACAACTTGGCGAAATACTTGGCACAACCCCCCAACATGGCGAGGCCATCCAACCACTAAGCACTTCACAGCACAACGGCCCATTGCCAACAAAGCAATCCGCAGGTGCATATCATCCCGAGGTGGGCAATGCAAGGGTCGGTTGTGATCATGAGGTGAAAGTACAACGCATATCGGCGCATGGGCTGTCCCCCAAGTTCCGTATGCAACAACTGCTAGTTTCACAATGGCTTGCGCAGCCTCTCCCAATGCGGTGCCAGAGGGCAGGGAGCCCTGCACCACCAGCAGACCGCAAGGCCTCACCACTCAAAGTAATGAAAACTGCAGGAAAGCATGGCGCGCTCTTTCTCTTTCTTTCTTTCTTTCTAGGGCGCTCTTTCTCTCTCTCTCTCTCTCTCCCTCTTTCTTTCTCTCTTTGCCCCAAGGGGCGCGCACGTCCAAGGTTTGTTGGTGTTGCTGCCCCTCCCGTTTTGGGCGGGGTGCTTGGCTCGTTGGCCATACTGGAGGTTGAGGTTCTGACCGCAAACGAGTACATGGCGGTTTTCCCCCGACTGTCCCTCCAAGTACAAGAAAACAGATGGGTTTGGGGTTTCGACACCTTGCATAGTTACTGGGGCCCGGGCTATACGCACAGTGCTATATGTCTCCCCCACTGTGCTCCCATGTTGTTTATAGGTGCTAGTCGCTACTGGCTCCCTCATGCGTACGGCGACTGCGTGTGTCGATGTCTGGTAGCTGGCGAGCACGGCGATGTAGGTTCCTCCCCTCATTCTCATCTGCTTCGGCCCCCTCTGGTAGTCGGCGACTGCGTCGTCGTGGTGTGGTTTCTGGACGTCGGTTCCCTCTCATCCTGGTAGTGGTGTGGTGTGTGGGTGAGTGCTGCAGTCGCGGTGGTGAGGTGCGGTGTCGTGGGGAGGGTGGTGCCCATGGGATGGTGTCCGGGGTGTTTGGTGCCTGTCCTCCCGGGCCGGCCTGATTTCCTCCTGGTTGTGTGTCCAGGAGTACGATGTGTTCGCCCCATTGCATGCCAGCCACTCGTCTGGTGCGTTGAGGGCTTGGGCTGCCAGGCTTGCTTCTTCTTGTACAAGGAAGGGTATGAGTTGTGCGAGGTTGCGCCTGGCGGTGGCTATGTGGTCTGGTGCCCCCCCCCTTGGGTCGGTTGTGGTTGCTTTCGTCTGCCCCTGCTTGCAGGCCAATCACATCTGCAGGGTGTGCATGCGTGTGGTGCGTTGGTCGGGGCGTGGTCCCGGCTGCCAGGTTGTTTTGCTGTGGGGGGTTTGTGGCTCTCTCTCTCTCTCTCCCCCTCTCCCTCTCTCGTACTTCCTTGCTTTCTTACTTACTTTCTCTCCATTTCTGTCGGGGCTCTCCCTCCTTGTCTTCTTCTTCTGCTGAGGCATCATCGGGCTGCCAAGGGACCACGCCGCCCGCAGAGCGCTGACACTCCAACCCTCGTATCTCCTTGTCCCTCTCGCTCTCACTCTCTCTCCCCCTCTTCTGCCTGCCGGGCAGGAGGCCAGGGTTTAGGGTTTTCTCCTTTTCTCTTTAAAGCTGCCTGGCACAAGCGAAAGGGGAAGGATCCTTCCACGTGATTCCACATGCACGCACCGCGCTTGTTGCGTTCGAGCGTCTGGTGCCCCAATCTTCTCCCTAGAGCTACTTGGCTATGTTGCGGGCCCACCTCTCAGTCATCAGGCTTTATCTGCACCCACCCCTACAACCTGGACCTTGCCTATCCTGCCGTTCCTGAAGCCTCCATCTCCCCTTTCTGTACTTGCTGACTTTCTGCTCCAGGTATGGGATGGTGGGGCCTTCGTTTTCTCTTGGGCCACTGTGGCTTGCAAAACCTCTCTCCATCGCTTCCTCCTCCTACATTATAGCTCCTCGGGTTTCTCAGCTTGGTCGAGGTCCATGTCCGCCGTGTCCTCGAGGTCGTCCATCTGCGAGCATTTGCGTCTGCGTCTCCTGCTGGTTTGTTTTGCGCTGGCCGACATCGGTCGTTGCGCAGCTGCCCTCGCAATCATCGCCCCGCGCGACTTTGACTCGCTCCCTGCTCTCCCTGGCTGTCACTGTCAGAGTCGTCGCGGGTCTCTGTGTCTCAGTGTCTTTGTGTCTGTCTCCGTCCCTTCCCCTTCCGTCCTGTGCGCTCAACCCCCATGGGGGCCGCCCTGAAGCGTGCGTCCACCGCCCGAGCGCTCTCTCGCTCTCTCGTCTCTCTCTATCTCTCTCTCACACCAGGGTTTTCATGTAGGGCATGAGTCACGACTTCTTTTGAGGCTTGTTTTAGTCGTTTCGAGCCACCCGACCCGCCCTCTTAATCTGAATGTGGCCACGGGGCGGGGGCGCCCCCAGAGCGGCCAGCCGGTTGCACAGGTCCTTAGTAACAAAAAATCGAAAAGTAGAAGGAATCATAACAATGATGATCAAATTCATCACAACAACAAGAATAACAACAATAGGAATGCAGAGTCCCTGGCAGGGTGTCCGTTGGGGTCCTCATCACCACAGCATGCCACTTTCTCATTTTGGCTTCAAGGCGGAAGTCCTGGATGTGAACGACAAGGGCGACACAGGCCGCGGAGCCACCTGAAAAACGCGCTTGGCCGCTAGGGCCAGGTTGCAGCTCCAGCTCCACAATTCTGCGAAGTTCGAAGGGCGCACCAAAGAATGGCAGGAGGCTGTAGTACCGGTCCTGAGAAGCTCTTGGGGCAAAGGCCGAGGCAGTGCTATGTGTGCTTTGTGTTCTTTCAGGGGTTGGCAGCCGGCAGCCCGAGGCCCGGACGTCAGGCGGAATCTCTACAAAGTCAGCCATCACAGAGAATGAGTTGTAGAAGCATGCCTCGGGTTCGGTTCCCGAGTCTTGCCGAGCCAAGCGCACGCGGGCTGAGCTGCGCACCACTTTGTGGAGCTGCACCCCCTGTCCGACCTCCTTGGCACACTGAGAGTCTCTTAAGTGCCGCGGCTGGCACGAAGAGAAATGAAGAGAAGTAGAGAGAAAGTACGATGTGGGGGTTTACGACAATGAGAGACCCCTAATATAGACTCCCAGATAGTCGGATCCCCTTCTCAGAAGGACCCCAAGAAACTACCCCTAAAATCGCAAACCCGCATGTGGAGCGATGTGGTGCCAATGTGGCGGCCTCGTGAGCGGCCTCCTCGGGATCGACGGAGGCGGTCGTGACTGAGCGGATCAACGAAGACTTGCCAGCCCCGCGGTTCCCGATCACAGCCACCTGACAAGGCTCTGAAAGCTGCTCTTGAAAGGCTACTCCGGCTACTCGGGCTGCTTACAGCGTTCCAAGCCTGAAAGGCGACGGAAACGCTCTGCCCGTCGTGCATGGCGGTTACAGGTCATGAAGCTGTCAGTGCAAAGGAGCCCTCGTCGACTCATGGTAGTGGGTGCGTTGTGAAAGGTGAGTTGCAAATATGTAGTCCGTGGACATGGAGTTCTCTGCCGCGACTGATTTGTGCACAAAAGAGCGTCCATATGCAAAGCCTCTTCAACTGCCATCATGAGCTCTGCATCGGTTTACGGGCTATGTAGCATTGCATGCTCCATCCCCCCTTTTCTCCAATAAGCAATTCAAACTCTATCAAAAGTATATAAGATTAAGTATTCGGCCACTTGCTACATCGTTGCAGCGTGGCCCTTCACCGCGCTGCTGCGCGGCAGAACGCGCTACTTCTACAGGTTTGGCTGGCATGGGCTTTGCCACGGAGGTCCATGATGGGCTTTTTCAAGGCTTCATATGGCCAGAGAATATCAGTCGAAGATGTCCTCGCCGATAATCAAGGAGGACACATCCTCGAGATGATGGATGGCATTCTCCAGTGCTCGGATTGCCACAGTCGCCCGTGCTTGTGGATCGTTCACCACGCTCACGGGCTTGTTCTTGGTCATTACCGGCCTAGAATGCTGCAAGCAAAACTTACATCCTCGGAAAATTAGAAACAAAACCCAGAGCATCCCAGAGCCCTCAACAAACTGGAAGGAAACTGGAAGGTGTCGGGAAGGAAGGAGAAACTTAGAGCGGGAAAAAGATCGCACTTGCGGCTGAGCGGCAGGTTGGTGGTCAGGGACCGGTAGAGCCGGTCCCGATCCTCCTCGGAGAAGACGTCGGCGCTGTAGGAGACGTCCACCACCGTGTCGAGGATCTCGGAATCCAAAGGGGTCTCGTGCGTGTGCCTCAAGGTTTTGAAGAGGCAGTCCATGATCTTCTGGGTGTGACCTGGCCATGTCTTCTGTCATCTCTCGCTTTGTTCGTTGTCTTTCGTTTTTCTCTGTGCTTGCGTGTTCAACGTCTTTTTTTTCGCATGTTGAAGCTCTTGAAGCCTTTGGAACATTAAAAGGGGCATGACCTGTGAGCCGCTGGTGGAGGTCCTTCATCGCAGGGTTCTCGGACAGCGGCGGGAGAATCTCCGAGGACGGCTCGCCCTCTGGTGAGTCGTGGTCGAGGCAGGCAGTCCAAAGCATGACGAAGTCGGACTTGATCTGCAAGGTTTCGGAGCTTCAGGACGGGTGGCCCGCTTGGTAGTTTGTGTCAAAAGACTGAAAGGGTTCACTTAGGGCTTTTTGGGGGCTTTTTTTTGCACATAGGCGCCTCCTCCAGCACATCCAGGCTCATGTTGTACAACCTCAGTTTGAATGGTGCCTGCCAGCCCGGGGCCAGCTGCATGTTAGGGTCGGCCTCAGTTGCCAGGGATCGTGCCTCAACCAGATATCCGTCTGCCTTGAGGCCCTCAGCCATCGACTCCAGATCGCCTTCGAAGAAGCCGCGGAAGCCCTGTCGGAGCGATGCTACCGCCTGCTCCATCTTCTTTATCGCCAGCTCTGCGGGGGAAGTTGCGTGCAAGGCCGACTCAATGCAGAACTGGAGCATGATTGCTACAGTCACCTGCCCGATCTCCTTGTACCGAGCAGCATAGTAGCTGTCCTGCGACATTTCTGCAAAGGCAATGCGTTGTTTGTGTTGCCTTTTTCACGCGCATGTGTGCGTGTGCGTGTGTGCGTGTGTGCGTGTGTGCGCGTGTGCGCGTGTGCGCGTGTGCGCGTGTGCGCGTGTGCGCGTGTGCGCGTGTGCGCGTGTGCGGGTGTGCGTGTGTGCGTGTGTGCGCGTGTGTGCGCGTGTGTGCGCGTGTGTGCGCGTGTGTGCGGGTGTGTGCGCGTGTGTGCGGGTGTGTGCGCGTGTGTGCGGTTGTGTGCGGGTGTGTGCGGGTGTGTGCGGGTGTGTGTGCGGGTGTGTGTGTGCGGGTGTGTGTGCGGTGTCGTTTGGTGTGGGTGTGTCTGTGTGTGTGTGTGTGTTTGTCTGTGTGTGTGTGTGTGTGTGCGGTGTGTGTTTGCTGGGTGTGTGTGTGTTTGCGGGTGTGTGTGGTGCGGTGTGTGTGCGGGTGTGTGCGCGGGTGTGTGCGCGGGTGTGTGTGCGGGTGTGTGTGCGGGTGTGTGTGCGGGTGTGTGTGCGGGTGTGTGTGTGTGCGGGTGTGTGTGCGGGTGTGTGTGCGGGTGCGGGTGTGTGTGTGTGTGTGTGTGTGCGTGCGGGTGCGTGTGGGTGTGGGTGTGTGTGTGTGTGTGTGTCTGTCTGTGTCTGTGTCTGTGTCTGTGTCTGTGTCTGTGTCTGTGTCTGTGTCTGTGTCTGTGTCTGTGTCTGTGTCTGTGTCTGAGTCTGTGTGGGTGTGTGTGCGTGTGCGTGTGCGTGTGCGTGTGCGTGTGCGTGTGCGTGTGCGTGTGCGTGTGCGTGTGCGTGTGCGTGTGCGTGGGCGTGTGCGTGTGCGTGGGCGTGTGCGTGTGCGTGTGCGTGTGCGTGTGCGTGTGCGTGTGCGTGTGCGTGTGCGTGTGCGTGTGCGTGTGCGTGTGCGTGTGCGTGTGCGTGTGCGTGTGCGTGTGCGTGTGCGTGTGCGTGTGCGTGTGCGTGTGCTTGTGCGTGTGCGTGTGCGTGTGCGTGTGCGTGTGCGTGTGCGTGTGCGTGTGCGTGTGCGTGTGCGTGTGCGTGTGCGTGTGCGTGTGCGTGTGCGTGCGGCAGGGTGTGTGGTGTGTACGTACGAGTGTGTGTGTGGTGTGTGGTGTTTGTGTGTGTGCGTAAGTCGCAGTGTTGTGTGTGTACGAGAGTGCGTGTACGAAGTGTGTGTGTTTGTTGCTCTGATTACGTCGTGTGTGCGTGTGTGTGTGTGCGTGCGCGGGTGTGTGTGTGTGTGTGTGTGTGTGTGTGTGTGTGTGTGTGTGTGTGTGTGTGTGTGTGTGTGTGTGTGTGTGTGTCTGTGTGTCTGTGTGTCTGTGTGTCTGTGTGTGCGTGTACGAGAGTGAGTGTCTGTGTGCCTGCGTGAGTGGGTGGGTGGCTGGGTGCGCGTGCGCGTGGGCGTGGGCGTGGGCGTGGGCATGGGCGTGTGCGTGTGTTCGTGTGTGCGTGCGTGTGTGCGTGTGCGTGTGCGTGTGGGTGTGCGAGTGCGTGTGTGTGTGTGTGTGTGTGTGTGTGTGTGTGTGTGTGTGTGTGTGTGTGTGTGTGTGTGTGTGTGTGTGTGTGTGTGTGTCTGTGTGCGTCTGTGTGTGTCTGGGTGTGTCTGGGTGTGTCTGGGTGTGTCTGGGTGTGTCTGGGTGTGTCTGTGTGTGTGTGTGTGTGTGTGTGTGTCTGTGTGTGTGTGTGTGTGTGTGTGTGTGTGTGTGTGTGTGTGTGTGTGTGTGTGTGTGTGTGTGCGTGTGTGTGTTGTTTGTGTGTGTGTGTGTGTGTGTGTGTGTCGTGTGTGTGTGTGTGTGTGTGTGTGTGTTGTGTGTGTGTGTGTGTTGTGTGTGTGTGTGTTGTGTGTGTGTTGTCTTCTGTGTCTGTGTGTGTGTGTGTGTGCGTGTGTCTGTCTTTGTGTGTGTCTGTGTGTGTCTGTGTGTGTCTGTGTGTGTCTGTGTGTGTCTCTGTGTGTCTGTCTGTCTGTGTGTGTGTCTGTGTGTGTCTGTCTGTGTGTGTCTGTCTGTGTGTGTCTGTCTGTGTGTGTCTGTCTGTGTGTGTCTGTCTGTGTGTGTCTGTCTGTGTGTGTCTGTCTGTGTGTGTCTGTCTGTGTGTGTCTGTCTGTGTGTGTCTGTCTGTGTGTGTCTGTCTGTGTGTGTGTCTGTCTGTGTGTGTCTGTCTGTGTGTGTCTGTCTGTGTGTGTCTGTCTGTGTGTGTGTGCGTGTCTGTGTGTGTCTGTGTGTGTCTGTGTGTGTCTGTGTGTGTCTGTGTGTGTCTGCGTGTGTCTGTGTGTGTCTGTGTGTGTCTGTGTGTGTGTGTGTGTCTGTGTGTGTGTGTGTGTGTCTGTGTGTGTGTCTGTGTGTGTCTGTGTGTGTGTGTGTCTGTGTGTGTGTGTGTGTGTGTCTGTCTGTGTGTGTGTGTGTGTCTGTGTGTGTGTGTGTGTCTGTGTCTGTGTCTGTGTCTGTGTCTGTGTCTGTGTCTGTGTCTGTGTGTGTGTGTGTGTGTGTTTGTGTGTGTGAGTGTGGGCGTGCGTGCATGCGTTCATGTGCGTGCATGTGCGTGCACGTATGTGCGTGTGCGTGCGTGTGCGCGGCGCAAGCCACCCAACACAGTGATGCAGCCGCCCTCCAGCGAGCCAGGAGATGGTCATGAATGGTCTCATGAAACTAGCATCCACAGAAGGCTCCTTTTGGCTGAGGCTATGTGGGATGGTTTGTGACAACTCTCCTGAACGAAATTGCAAGGTGCAGCATGGTTTGTTGGCTTGTAAACTTTGTCAGGACCTTTGAAACCTTAGTTTTAAGCAAAACCCATTGTTGGCTGGTCTTGCCTCCGAAACATCCGTTTCACAAGGAATCATGAGCGGGTAGACGCCGTAGCCAGCTACCAAGCATGCGATGGTGCTGAACTGTTTGGAGCTGTAGTAGACGTAGCTCGACAAGGCGATGAATCCGAACAGGCTTATCAGCTGGAGAACACCACGCTCATTGGACCTCAGTCTGCGAATCTAGCTTCAGTGAGACACTTTACCTGCTCTAAGGCGGCATGGCGGCATCCTTCAACCCTCAAGAGGCCTAACGTGGCCTCAAAGTTGGCCTAAGGATGCCACTGACAAGGCCAGGCCATCCAGGAAGCCTTCAGAAGGATCGGCCAGAATTTGCCCAGGAGGACGCCAAGGGTCCGGTGGATGTTTTTTTGGAAGGCAGACCCGGAAAACCGGGTGATCAGCAGCCTCGGGAGAACACTCGAGTTTGTCTGGGTTTGCGAGAATTGTCCGTTCTGTGCGTTCTGTGGACATGGAAGCTTGATGCAAGGGGCGCCAGCGTGTTGGGCATGGTCGCAGAGTACTGAACGAAGACCGAGTTGGAAGGAAGCGCATAGGCCAGGATGTAGCAAACGGAGATGGGAATCCAGTTGCGCACGACAAATTTGAGGTGATCGATCTCAAGAATCCTCTGAGGACCCCAAGTGTCATGGACCCCCTGACTGATGACTTGCCCCCAGGTCTTTCCTGGCTTGTGTTCCACCAATTCACCGGCCAGCTTTTCCGTAGTCGAAGCCCAGAAGGAGAGCGCAAAAATAAAGGTGATCTCCTCTGCGAGATTTGCCGAAATGCCAGAAGGCACGGCCTGTCGAAAGTCGTGCAGGAGTTCCTGCTGGCTGTCCGTTACCTGCCTCTCGAGGGCCTTTATCTCGTCTGCCTCCTCCTTAGTAATAACACCATCTGCCGCAGCCTTTGAACAAGTAATCGTGAGGTGCGCGGCCTCGTAGTGCAGCGTTTTAATGCAGTGGCGAAGTGGCTGGATGAAATCGTTGTGCTGCCCGCTGAAGTCTTCGCACAAGATGCAATTCGCCAGCGCGTACATTGTGCGTTGCACGCCTTCCACACCTGAAAAAGAGGGCGTCTCTTTTTGTATAATTTCGCTAGAACAGTAATAATAATGATCATAGTAACCGTTGTAATCATATTGCAAAAGTACTCATAGCAATGCTCGCAATGCTAATAATGCACGCAACATTAGCAAAAAGCTGAATGATAATATCAATTCCTAATAATGGAACTCATAGGAATAATAACAAAACTAGGTCTAACAACAAACTACACTAATATACGACAATGATACACATGATTTGCATAATAGGAATCGCTGCAACGAATAAACATCATGTCGAAATATTTCGAGCATCCCCGCCCAGTCCCAAAGTGTATGTTGCTGGGCATACCCGTGAGAAGTTCCAAGGAGGAAAAGCAGATTCGCCTTGTCTGAGTCTCAATCCACTTTTCGTGGCTGGAACCTAGGTTCAGCTTGTCTTTGCAGACCCCCCCCCCAAGCCCCCCCCCCCGCCCCCACTCCCCCCACCAACAGTCGAAGCTGACTTTGCCCCCTTTTGCACGGTCCCCGGATGTTTTTTTTGGTGTTAAGGCGTTTGTATGAATTTGACAAGGACAGAGAGGTCCGGCATTTGATGTTAACAGCCGCACGAAGTTTTCTTCCGACAGCCGGAAGACTTGACCTGACCGCGGACCCCACTCTTAGGAGCCCCTACTACAGCAGGTGCAACATTAAGGAAGAAGGCTAAGGACAGATGTCTTGGAATGGCTGAGGGTGTCCGCCCATGCCAGGTTGTGAACTTGAGGGTTGGAATGTTTGGGACGGGGTAGGTTTTGACACGGCCATCGCAAACGGTGAACCCTCGAGCCATACCCATCCAATAAGACTATAAGACTAGAAGTTCCAAGGAGGAAAAGTAGATTCGCCTTGTCTTGCATCTCAACGCAACAAGCTCAATCCACTATTTATCGAATGGAAACCTAGGTTCAACTTGTCTTTGTAGCATGACATGATCATAGACCACGCGCACATATGGGTGGTTGTCAAAATTTTGACAACCACTCATATCACAAGCCGAACCCAGTTCTTTGCAAAACAAAACTTGTCGTGTTTGTGTTCCCACACATTTGACAGGAACTGACAAGCTTAAGATAGCCCTATCAATTTTAAAGCCGGGAAACATGTGCGACTGAATATATCTGTTTGCGAGAAGGACAGAAATTCGGTTTCTCGGTCGGGGGGGGGGTCGCCTGACCCGCCCACACAGATCCGCAAATACTCCGCCGCAGCAGAGCTGCTACTAAGGCCGCCCATGCCACTGGCCCAACGCAGACTTCAAGCCAGAACGCTCCTGCGCCATCTACCTGCAGGGTTTACGTACGGGGGTTGCCTTCAAGCTACGCAGCGTAAGTAGACGCGCCTGTGCCACATCCAGACACGATGCCTAGTGTAATAGTAATCATAACAAGAATAAGAATACTAGTGAATACTAGTAATTATTGTGATGATAGCATTAAACATAGTCATGAAAGTCATAAAGTAGTACGTAAGAGTATGTGTAATCATAATCGCAGTAAGCCTAATACTCACAGTACGAATGGCAAAATAGGAATAATAGTAAAACTGGTCAGAGTAGCAATATTCGTAAAACATAAGAAGAATGATAATGATAATGGCCATGTAGCACTGAACATAAGAAACGCAAACGAAAAGTAGTAAGTAGTAAGAACCGTAGTAATTGTATTAATCGTAATAATAGTATTACTAATCACAATCGTCAGAACAGCAATAATATTAGTACTACTAGTAGTGAGTGCAAGCATAGCAATACTACAACAGACTAATGATATGTAACATGTGGCAACAATTGCGGACTTTCGAAGAGTTTGAGCTCCTGTCAGGAAGATGTGGTGCTTCAATCGCCGTTGTTCTGGAGATCCGAACTGAAAGGTCTCCCACCATGCTTGCTCAACCTGCGGCTTTCTACACGGCATCTGGCACCTTTCCACCTAAACCCAAAACCCTACACGCCCTAAACCCTATAAACCGGAAGCCCGAAAGACGAACATGCTCGTACCTGAACTTTCATCTGGCTCTTCGTTCAAGCTCTTTCGGACCATTTTGGAACCAGTGGCGCCTGGCTTTTGGTGCTTGTGAGCTTCTCTCGGACGGAATCGATCTGAGCGTGAGTCTTTGGGAAAGGGTCTAGCGGCTAGCGCGCGTGGCTCCATTATTATGCTCCTTGCAACAGGCATCAGCTAAGAGCAGCACTTTCCTCTGCAGCTGGTACTTTTTGGCGTAAGGCTTGGTCCCGCATAGGTATCTCGGCAGGCAGCGAGACGCTAGACATCCAACAGAGTCGCAGAACACGAAGACACGAAGACTGGGGTTGCAAACGTTCTAAGGCTCGCACTCTATGCTTTCCTGCCACACGGTACCAACTTGCTCCGCGCAGGCCAGAGAATTCTGGGATGCCCACACCCGGTTCGCAAGAGGTTTCATGCAGAAGCAAACCCTGGGAATGAGTGTTGCCAGGATGGAGATGGCGGCGCCAACGAAGGAGGTGAGCAAGATGTCGGGCACCAGGTCGTTTGACCAAATGTTTATGTTGCTTAAGCTTTCCAACATTCCGCCGGGCAGCTCCCTGAGGCGAAGCGCAGATTTCAACCCACAAGACACGCTCTAGCATACTACTACTACTACTACTACTACTACTACTACTACTACTACTACTACTACTACTACTACTACTACTACTACTACTACTACTACTACTACACTGTTAACTTTCATACGGATCAGAACCCAAGGCTCTTGGTTGGGTTCATGAAGTCCATCATAAAGCAAACGTGCCACGACATCCCGAACTTGATGGTGTTCTCATTGGCCCGCGAGACGAGGAAAAGGAAGAGCACACCAAGCACATCGATCCAACACACCACAACACTGTACTTGGTCTCCACACACTCAGCCTCGTCTGAGCAGATGGCTCCATAAGCTCCGCCAGGATAGAGCCAGCACATGAACCTCAGCCACCGGAACACAAACGGATCATAACTAATCGACATGTCTTGTCAGAACGACTCAGACAAAGCCATACCTGAACGCTCCTGTCACTGTCTTCTCCCGTCTCTCGCCCTAACGGGCCCTAAAACCCTACAGTGGCTACAGGCTTTTTTCGATTTGGCGGGGTGGCTGCAGGTTCAGGCAGGCGCAGGCTGTGCCGATGAGGCCCTGCCAGGCCAGTCGCACCGTGTCTCCAGTACTCCTTAGATTGACCAAAATTGCAGGATGGTGCAGGAACCCTTGCAGGAGTGGAAGCGACAGTTTGGTTGAGCATTCTTGAGATGGCTCGTGTAGACGGTGAAGACGATGAACTGTGCGATGTTCGGCCAGTAGTCCTCCAAAATAAACACCCCAACAACACACAGTGAGTGACCTTCTCACAGGGCTCCTCTAACACTCAATGCCTTTATCTGAGCTGATGCGTGCACTGTGTATGGATGTGTTCAGGGTTTGGGTCCAACAGTTCTATCAGAAAGCGAAAGGCAAGATCCCTGGTAGCTGCTGTTGTCCTTTGCTTTCTCCAACCTGTGTAGTCACAACTCAATCTACGCGGAAAGCCACCGAAGTTCTACAGGTCTCCGGTCCTCCCAGAGGGCTGGCAGATAACCACACCAGATGTCTCTGTGCCGCAGGTTGTCTTGCCAAGGTGTCATGTCTGAAGTCCAGGGCACCACCTGGGGATGGCTCCCGATTCCGATTCGGTCGCTTTCATCAGACCGCCCAAACAATCGACAACCATCCTCATCATCGTCACCACAGTCATCACCACATCATCATCATCACAACCACAAGAACCACATAAAAGGTCCACAAACAGGGGGCCTAAATTTTGAAGAACCGCCTTGGGTTCGGTGAAGGTCCCTACGTTCCTCATCTTCCCAACCATGCCAGACTCACAGACCGGGTCCCGGCCATATGCGGAATAGGTCTCGTGGAGCTCCCCTCTAAAACCGAAGACTTTGTAGTGAAGTCTTCCAAAGTAGAGTGGCAAGCTGAAGATCGTGACCCAGAAAGCCACAGACAGTGCAAGTGAGACTCGAATGAAGAACTGCTGGTGCGAACCATGAAAGGACACGGACTGCTTGTAGAGATCTTCAAGCCTGTCGGAAAAGCTGGATTCCTCGTCGGAATCATATGAGTCCCTGGATGGTCTTGTCGTTGGTATGACCTTTGACAGCCCCTTCGACAGGAGCGTACGCATCGACATGGCTTGCAAGGTGCAAATGGATGTGACAGAGACTTCTGTGCTTTCGGTCTGAAAAGGTAGCTGCAAGCTGCCTGAATGCCCTCAATGTCTATGATGGCATTTTCCTGTCTCATGCCATGTCTCATGTCTATGTCTGAAGCTCAGAGCCCGTGGTTCAGTCGTGCATGTCACACAGAGATACATAGAGCGGATTTTGCACATTGGCACGTCCACCAGAATCAACGCGCTGATTGTCTTTTGTCCTAGCACGTTCAGCCAGCGGCTAGTGCTGAAGGCTCAAGAGCCCTCCATGAACAGAAGCCGTCTCCGACTAAAACACATGAGCTTGCAGCACAAGCTGTTGGCGAGTTGCTTAACACAACTTTATCATCTATATCATGAATCGTGACTGTTGAGCATGACGGCTTGTTCGGTTGCAGATGCGCTTTGAAAATAGGCGTTACCTCTTGCTTGTCCTTGCTTGGAAAGCTGAACCACTGAATCGGAAACCTGTGCGTCTAAAGCCAACATCCCCAGATGTGAACAAGGGGAACAACACACATTATAGAAATATGCATAATGATCTTCAATGGCGCTCGCACGCTCTTGAAGGGTTTGGTGTTCTCCTGAAGCTCCCCCTGATGCTTTCGAGAGAAGATGGTAAGACGAGTGTCTACACAAGTACTGTTGTTGACTTTTTCTTCTGGATTCTGTCTTCTATGCTTGCTGTTCCTATTCCTATTGCATTACTTCTGCTGGCAAGCGCCACACGCTTGGTGTGATTCGCGATCGCCATGCCTGTTGGCCGTCACAACCGTGTGGGCATGGCCCGAGAGCTGATCAAAGACCTCCACGCACCAGACCTTCCAACGATATACAAAAACATTACATCGGCTGTAATTGTTTTGATGAACGACCGGGAGATGCAATGACCTGAAAAGCTGGATGTCCTTTCAGGATCCGCAAAGCTTCCTCCAGCTCAGTCGCTGCCTTTGGCGCCGCTCACTCGGTACAGTAATGGGTGTTGCGCTTGTGCTGGCAGCTTGTACATTCTTCTCGTGTTGACTCTTGCAACTGCAGCGCCGTTACAGTCAATTCCGCGCACATCCGCAGTCTGCAGACTCCGGGGACTGTGAGGCAGCAACAGCTGCTACAACTCTGTACATCTAACTTTCCAGACGCTTGGCTGGAAGAGAGGCGGCAGGCTTACCAAGGTCACGAACTGCCCTCACTGTCACTGGCCTCGGCAAACAAGGTGATGTGCCTGTTACGAGGCATTCACAAGCCAATTTTGAGGACTTCCGACCGAGAACTTCCGAGCTGTGGACATCAGAGACGGAGGGCTTTGAGCGGAAGGCTGCTGCCATGTCGCGGTAGTGCGCGTTGCGCTTCGACCTGGACCAACGGTCACCAGCGTGGGGGGGGTGAAGGAGGTGGAACGGCAGTTCATACCAGCACATACCAGCACATACCAGCACATACCAGTACACTGCACAGCCTCCATGCATCATTGCCACCACCTGGACTGAGCCGTGGAGTCGTCGAGCACTCGTAGAGCATCAAGAGCAAATGCTCTCGGCGTGCCTCCCTGATGACCACCAGCAAGGCTGTCCACCTGCAAGGGAACTCAAGCAACTCCTGCAACCCCACTACCACAAGCAACACATCCATCTGCTGATAGACAGATGATGCAGAGAGGTGCTCGTACTTGTGGTGGTTGTGCTGGTGCTGGTGCTGGTGCTGGTGCTGGTGCTGGTGCTGGTGCTGGTGCTGGTGCTCACGTTCATGGTGCTGGTGCTGCTGGTGCTGCTGGTGCTGCTGGTGCTGCTGGTGCTGCTGGTGCTGCTGGTGCTGCTGGTGCTGCTGCTGCTGCTGGTGCTGCTGGTGATTGTCAGGGTGGATTTCGTGGAGGTCAGAGTTGATATGCTGCTATAACTGGACGTGGTCGTACTTCTGGTGCCTGTTGTAGAGGTGGAGCTGGTTCGGGATGTGCTGCCGCTGGTGCTCGTGCTTGTGGTGCTCGTGCTTGTGGTGCTCGTGCTCGTTGTGCTGTGGGTGCTACTGGATGTCGTGGTACTGCCAGTGGCGCTGGTGGTGCTGCTCGTGCTTGTTTTGCTCGCGGTTGTGGTTGTGGTTGTCGTTGGCACGATGGTGTAACGGGAGGAAGGCGGACCCCCATTTCATTGCTTCCATCGCCCATATTGTCCGTGGTGCCCAGGCCTAACTGGCCATTGCTGTTGTAGACCCGGTGACCCAGCACTTGGTCACGCATCTCATTGCTTCCATCGCCCATATTGTGGAAGTGACCAGCAGCCACTTCGACTGCGGCGCGTCCGATGCCCGACGCCGCGGCAGGGAGGTGGTGCTCCACTGCATTGCTTCCATCGCCCGTGTGGTCTGTGGTGCCCAGGCCCAACTGGCCACCATTGTTGTTGGCGCCCCAGCACTTGACATAACCATTCGAGCCTCGCACACATGTGTACGCATGGCCGCCTGCCACCTGCTTAACCTCACGGCGATTGCCTGGGCCGCGTAGATCAGCGCCAGCAACGTCGGAGCCATGGCTTCCCGCAAGATGAACCCGATGCAAGCAGAGTAGCAGTTATTCTACCTAAGAATGTGTGGTAAAAAACCGTTGACTCCCCTCTCACACTCTGCCATCGGATTTTGCCCCTCGTGTTTGCGCCTTGAAGCTCACGGCGGCTTCTCCGGACGCCTCGGTAGGGTCCATGGGGTTCGCGAAGTTCGCCACCGACTTGACTAGATCACCTCGACTGCAGGCGCAGGCGCACCACATGGGTCTGACATTCTCAAGGTAGACTGGGCCCGATGCTCGAACCTCCAGGACTGGCTCCGTCCTTTATTAGCTCAGCTCCAGAAGAGACTTTGGACAAAGAGAGAATCGGCAAAGAGAGCAAGGTGTGCCGAGAAGCTCCCGCCTGGGAAGGAGGCGTCCGACAGCGGAGAGCGGCTCCCTCAGAGCTCGAGAGATGACTTCAACAAAAAAACGCACCGAACTCTTTATTTAATGGCGGAAACTGCACATCTGACAGCGACCTAGTCCGACATATTAGCCTTAATGTTGCTTCTCACGGTTCCCAAATCTCGCCTCGTCATAGTGCGCGCGTCGCTGCGCCAGGAACTCGGATGACGGCAGCGAAGAGCCTTCGGCTTTGGCCGCGTCCTCGAGAGAACTCCAGAGGATCCTCTGCCTGCAGACCTAGCATATATGCAATATACAGCCGAATACAGCCAAGCAGTTGTTTAGGGCCTAGAGAGAGAGAAGAAGTCGCAACTTGTTCAAGCGCCACAATAAGACATGATGAGACTGGTTCTCAAAGGGCTCCTCTCCGAATTGTACTGGAGGGCGACCACCCTGACGGCATCAGTGGTCTTTTCTGGCTGCACTGAGCACTCAAGGACAAAGTGAAGTGAGGCCATGTGAGGCCACGTGAGGCCACGTGAGGCCATGTGAGGCCATGACTTCCATGGGGTTTGGAAGGGCTCTGCCGGGCCTGAGTTCAGGGGGACCACAAGGAGTCAATTGTGACGAGGAGGTGCCACACGCGATGCAAGTTGATCCAAGGCTAGGCTGCACAGGCACTGCGCTGAACTGATCCACTTGATTCCTCGGGATCCGGACGAGCAAGATGCCTCACGTGCGGATGCAGCTTGCAAGTCAGCAAGAGGGCTTCGTCATGGCCCACCTCGATATCCTCACCAGGCACACCGGACGACTCCTGCGACATCATTCAATAATTCAATATCATTCGTGAATATTCATGACATACGAGATCCCACGCAGCGCAAGGAAGCGAGCTTGGAGTCCTGTGGGTCGCCTTCGCGCATACCTGCTCTGGAAGTGATGCCATCTGCTTTGCCCTTTTCACCTGGATGGACATCAGATCGGACCATCAAGCTGCAGTGCCCATGACGAGTTTGTGATTCAGCACAGAACTTAATTTCTAGTTGTACACCTTTGAATGGTTCAAGTAGTTATCGGTAACATGCAGTCCATGCCAAAACGCTTGTTCCAAGGGATGCCACATAGCTGAGCGCCCTGACCGCCCTCCGTAGCTAGCGCCTGCTTCAAGCATCATCGAAGCGCTGCAACATGCTACAATTGCCACAACTCGTTGATGTGCACCGAAAGCTTCCGATGATGTGCGACCTGCTTCCGGGCTTTCCTTTCCCTTTTGGCAGCGGCAGCGTCCTCTGCAGTCAACAGCTCTCGCCCTCTCGCGGTTCGAGCGCAAGACTGAAATTCAACTCTGCCCTGAATAGCTGTTCCTCGTCTGAGGTGTCAGACTCGGCACTGCTGTCGCTGTCAGTCTTCTTCTTTCGGAAAGCCTCTGCAAATTGTGTGTGCAATGTGGCGTGCAGCTCTTATGCTGGAGAGAACTGGCGAAAGCAACAGGCTCTCATTCTCTGCCAAATTTCAGACCTTCATTGCCGCGAACTCATTGTAGTGCTTTGCTCGTCTTGCCTTGGTCAACATTCAGCATGACATCCTGACTCGTCACAGTAGCTTCAATCATGTCGTGTGATTGCCTTGAATTCAGATGACGAGGCTTTCTGGTGACCTTGCTCCTGCCGAAGCCACTGAGGCGCGCTGGGACGAAACATGCTTCGCTGCACGGGACTTCAGTCAGACCAATTTCGATGCTACACACAAAAAGACAGCCCGCTCTGTGTAGGCCACGAGCCCCTAGGGACCAAAGGCGCTGAGCTTTCACCAATCGGAAAGCTTAGAGCTGCCACCGAGCAGGTCGGGAATTCGAACAATCTTCTCGGAACTGAAGCGCCCGTGAGCCAGTCCACCAAGCTGCACACCACGGCATGTGCGAAGCTCATTCTCTTGTGCTTTGTCTTCTCTTTGGAGCCTTCTGGACGTTGTCCACTTTGGGGTTTGCGGTTCTGTGCTTCGGAATGGAACGGAACAATTGGGATACTGGAAAGCTGTTTATGCATGTGTGCGTGTATGTGGTGATGGTTGTCGCTGTTACGTTTGTTTGTGCTTGTGAGTCCGCTGCTATTTTGCGATTTCTTGTTTCATATCATTGTTCAGACATTTCTGATTGTTCATCGCCTCTTTGGCCTTAGCTGCGATCATTTGAGTGACGCCGTGCGAGCCATGGAGAGACCGGGAGAACTTGTTGAGGCATATCTCGATGACGGTTTTTGTAACCTTGTTGGCAAACAGACGGTGCTTGCAGAAACATCACATGTCATCACTCTTTCACCTCGAACAAAGACAGTAGTCTACCGGCTGGCTACTGCCACGCTATACTGCGCCCGACACATAACTTTCATGTCTTGTGTTGCGCAGCTACACAAGTCTGAGTGTCCTCCGGGAGGCGGATCTTGCTTGGGACACTTTTGGTCTCAGGCCTCGCAAAAGTCATTGCCCTCCCTGCCCGCTGCATCACAAGCCCCGGCTGTGCGGGTGGCACCTGGACGCCTCGCTCGATTCAGAGGTCTTGCCCACCATCTGTGCAGACGGTACAGAAAGTCAAAGCCGCAATCCCTTCTAAGGCTTTGTGCAAAAGGGAATGCACCCTGCCTCCCCTTCCGATCCGCTGCTCCGAGACTCACGCCTCCCACTCAAGGATCTGAAAGGGCACATGAAGGTTTTTTGCTCACAAAGGCTTCTTGCGACGTTTGCACGCATGTCGCTTTTGGGAATGCACAGCAGATGACCTCTCGCCGCTCTCAACCCACTTGCTGAGACGATTTGCCAGCATGGCCTGGCAGGGCAATGCAGTACAGACCTGCCCGAAATGCCACAGCAGAGTCCGTGTCGGGGCGCCATCGATTTTGGCGATGTGGCGATCCTTCCAAAGGAGGCGAAGATGACAGCTGGGATGCGTGGATGCCTTCTTCAACAGGTGGTCGCCTTGTCTCGTCGTCTTCCTCGCGCTAAGGAGACCACACACACACACACCCAACTTGAGGAGTATTCAATTCTTGAAACCACGTAAGTGATAAGGCTCCCATGATTCCTCAAATATGGGGTACTTCTCTTCTACTCTTTCCGTCTTTCCCTGCAGGGAGGCCTCGTCAGGCACCGGCTCCTCAGCCTCGCCAGCCTGGCCGGCCACGCCGGCCTCGCCAGCGGCTGTCCGTCTTGAGGAAGCTGCCGGCACCTCAGAGGCAAATAGAAAAGAAACACTTGAGAACATCTATGAACACTCTCAGAGCTTAAGTGAATCGTACAAGATAAACGAAGGCAAAGGAAAGCCCCGCACAAAGGCGTCTTCCTCAGAAAAGAACAGCAAGGGTGCAGCGTGACTTGGACCGCGCTTTGTATCTGAAGTGTAAGGAGACACTGAGCCGCGGGACCTCACTATCCGAAGTTTGAGGGCTCCGCACGAAAGGAGTATCAGGCCTGGGCCGGGCGTTTGCAGCACTGATGCTGGATTGCCATGTTGCTGTGCGTTTCAAGGCATGGGCTCGTCGATCTTTTGGCGAGTGCCACGCTCCTTGCCAGCTCAGGAATGCATGCTGCAGTCCGGAAAAGCAGCAATAAGCAGAAAGTTTGCTGTCGCAATCCGTGTGCCTTGTCGTGCTCTGCGATACACTGCTCATCCCATTTCACGTGAGCATCTCGTTGCGGCCTATCGCACATGATCACAAGCTCCAATGGCTCAAATATGCTTCAATGGCCTACATGCCAACATGAGGGCCTACGTACATATATCATGTATCTAGGCATGGCCCTGCCTCTCATGTCTATCCTTGTACAGCAGCCCACGAATGGCTGGAGTTCTCTGCTGGCCCTCCAAGAAGGCCAGGTCGTGGGCAGGTGTGTATCCGGTCAGCGCATCATGGCTCACGCAAGTGGAAGCCATGCAGGAAAAAATTGCTGTGAGACATATCCCTTCTATCGAAACCTCTCTGAGCCGGCCAAAGCAAGAGGCACTGCATTTGTTGCACAGGATCAGAGTTGCTGTTTCAAAATCCAGCCGGAACCGCATCTGACGTTCCCAACGCCCTTTTCGTCTGCTTTTGCCGTGTCAAGCAAAAAGCCCCGCCATGAGGCGAGGTTTCACGTGGATGTTGCTGCTGCGCCTGAGGCCTGCAAAAACAGGATTCTTTTGCGGCAGCTCGCGGGCTCACAGACTCAGTGTATTGGACATGGTGACCTGAAGCTGAGTGCGACGCATTGCTGGATGGCTCCAACTCATCCTGCAGACCTCGCTGGAAGCGCAGCTGGCTGAGGCTCTGTAACTCATGTTGTAACGTTTGCCCGTTTGCCCGTTTCGCTTCCATTGCCATCGGAGCCATGGCATTTCCTCTCGTTGATTCCTGGCTGCCTCATCGCTTGTGCCCGTTCGATAAACTTTCGCACTTCTACCGGTCTCGTTACGCAAGTCGGAGGCGGAGTGTGTCCATACGTGTCTTCTGCCTCAGCGCCGTCGGACTCGCAGTCGCGACTTCTACATCGTCGATTCGCCTCATTGTCCGCTGTCCTCCTGGCCCAGGTCTGGGGGCAGCGCTATTCAGCGGTGCCATGCGCTCCTTCTCATCAGCCTGCGATTGCCAAAACATCCCGCCAAGCAAAACCAACGCCAGCTGCAGGACGGCCTCCAGCTTGCTGACAAGCTTTGTTTGAAGCTCGGTGACCTGAACCACACTCACCATGCAGAGCGTGGGAGCCAAGTAGTACAAGTGAAACATTGCGAGATGGTGAGGGCCTGAGAGGAGATTTGCCGCAGTGGCTCGCGCAAACTTGTAAGCGATGTCTGGTAGGAGCCTGCTTGAGAGGTTGTGAGATGCCAAACGTATGCCAAGCCCTCAGAACCTCAGAACATCTCGGAACCGCCTAGCTTTGAAAGTAAATCCTGAGCATGGGGCCCATCGAGTCGACGAATTTAGCGGCTCGCTGCTCTCCCTTGGCAAGGCATGATGTCACGAGTCCGGATCACAGAACAGTCGCTCGCAAGACTCACCATGTCCCCAGCCACACGACTTACCCTCGCAATTCTTCGTAAGTCATCTACCTTGTCGGCAACTGTCTTGTACTGCTTCATGACGGTGTCCATCTTGTTGTGCGACTTGGACAGCTCCTGAACATGGGCTCTGAAGGCATGTCCCAATACCGACGACCCTTGAAGCACACAAGGCGACACAAGGGGCCACCATGGGACAGCAACGCCTTGCCTCAAAGGACGCATGCAAGTCAGCCTTTCCAGCCTTTCCAGAAAAGGTAGATGTTCGGCATACTAAAACTGCGCAAGTGCGCGAGTTGCACTCACACCGTGTGCCTGGTGCTCCGTGTGCTCCGCGTGCTCCGTATGGCTTGTACTGGACCCTTGATTTCCTTGATCTTCCGGCGGGCTCCCAGAAGCCTCTGTTGACACAAGTTGAGACTGAGATCAGGTCATATCAACTCCGTTTTGGAAACGCATGGCAGCGCCACATCTAACGCTCTTCCTCTATCTACCAGCTGAGCAGAGCAGCACCAGCGGGTGGGCTCGAGTTCTCTGTACCGGAGTCCTCCGTCTCCGAGTTCTCCGCAATCGTCCCCGCGTTCTCCACCTGGGTTTCGGTTCTGTCTGAGTCTTCGGAGATGTCCGAGTTCTGCGGCTCGGTGGACTCAACTTGCTCCGGGCCATCCGAGGCCTCGAGAGTGAGACGACGGGAATCTCCACGCGGTCAAGAAGTACGAACATTAAATGGAAGCAGCTGCCTTGCTGCCTATCTGGATCTTGGAGTCCTTGGAGTTGGCCGTCGTCTCAAGGCCATCTGAACAGGGCAGGAGATTAGCAAATAGGCAGCCTTTTTTCACTATTGCTGACCCATCACAAAAATCTCCCCAGTTCAGGGCCCCACCGTCGCGGTGCCCCCAGTGCCACAGGGACTCCCCCCATCTGGCAAACTCCCTCTCCGGTCGCACAGCCTGCTCAAGTCGCTGAACTCAGCAATTCAATACATTCAATACAATTCACGAACCATGGACGAACATTTGGACAAACGCACCACGCGGCCTCCACACAAGCGAGCGCGCACACGGCGCAGAGGACCACGAAGCTGCAAGGCCTGGCGGTTGGCGCATCAGTCTTCAGGGCAGTGCGTAATTTTGAGCACATTTCGAGCGTGCTTTGAGCAAGCTGGGAATCATTTGTTCACGGACCTCTGCATGGTGGCACACGGCCAGTGATAGCTGACAAAGTCTTCGGCTGGCGCTTCCCACTCGTGAAAATTCGGAGAATCTTCTAGTACAGACTTCTAGGAATTGCAGAGGGCTCGTCTTGTTTCTTTGTTCAGGCTTCTATGCGTTCGATGAGCAGGGAAGGCATCATCAGATTCACGAAATGTGGAAGTTTCACAAACAACTCCTGAGAGCCCAAGGCCGGAAAAGGCAAAGAGGCAAACGTCAGACTAGTCTCTTGGACTGTGCTTTGCAAGGAGTGGGACATGGAACATTACAATGTGGGAATATGTGGCATGTAGCACATGACCAGAACTTGAGCAGCTACTTCTAGTACGTAGACTTCTAGTAGTCTAGTAGCTTCTAAAAAAATAGCGGCACCCACGGGCGACAGCTTTTAAAATCTGACGCTGAACCAGTTCACTCCACACCTCTCTGTACACATGCATCTTCAAATCGCAACCGAGTCTCGCACTCTTCCTCAAACGATTGAACGGCAAGACTAGAAGCTGCACTGACCTGCGGAGGACGCCTGGTCGCTTCACAAGTGAATGTGCCAACATGTGCCAACCTTTGTCCGAACTATACCAGGCAGGATCCACAGTCAAATGCTTCAGTTTGGCCGGAGTGCACTCGGATAATTCTGCCTGTACAATATACCTAGGAAGATTTGTGCCACCACAGGAGTAGCCCCTGGAGGCCCTAGATTGGAAGCACCATTGGCGGACGCGGCTGCAAGTGAAGCACCTCAACTCAGCCACGTGGCCGAATCTACTTGTGCGAGAAGGTACGTCCTTGAATCTCTGGAACACCCGGGCCTCCCGGCAATATCTTTCAGGCTGTCTTGGAGCGATTCCGAATCACGGCTTCCAGCCAGGCGTTCCGCAAACACTGGAAGGGCAGCAGAGAAGCGCAAAGCACAGGAGAAGCAACGTGCAAGTGGCAAGAAGTGACAGACGAGTGCAACACGCAAATGAAGAAGAAAGCCGTTCCAGGACTTTGAGGTGGCTTGCAAGCATTTGGCCTCGTCAGAGGTGCTTCGTCGCACGGGGTCCACGCGGAGCATATCTGCTAACAGTGTGACCTGCAGTAAATGGCATAGCTCAGTCCGATGCCTGTCACCTGAGTCACCTGTCTGTCATCTCCAGCCTCCTCAGTCTTGCTTGGAGGGCCGCGCGCCCCACCTTTCCATTGCTGGAGCAAGTTGGCCACCTGATCCGTGACATCTCACTGTAAAAATTCGCTTTTCTTCGGCTTTGCAAGCGGCCTCATAGGCTAAGGCCCAAGCACCATGTCGACGAATGAAAGAGAAGGAGGGATCCGAGTCAAGCGCTGTTGTCCACGGTGGCTGCGCAAGGAGCGACTTGAGCGATGCTTGACTTGCTATAAAGGCACTGATCTGATTGATCCCCAGCGTGTTAAGCCCGCTTCGGATCTACTAGTAGCACCCTACTTGGCCAGCCCTTACAAGTATATGGTCTGGGTTCCCACGAAACACGTCGCGGCAGGAAACACTTTCTGACCGCAACATCGGGGATGAGGGATGTGTGGAGGTGCTCTGAGGATTGTGATGAGGGGCGGCGATTACGTCTCGGGCCGGCTCGGGGCCGAAGGAGCTGGGCTTGGAATTCCTGCCTTGGGGCCAAGGCCCCGTGACACAAGTTCGTGGGTCTGTGATTTCCATCACGTGGGGTTCTGGGTTTCATAGTTGGGTGCTTAAAGTACTTAGCTTGTATACAACTGCGGACAACATGGTGTAGCCCCGACATGTACTGTATTGCAAAGACAGGTGATTGATGTCAACTGAAATCGTTGCAGCCAATATTGCACTCACGTTGTGTGGAGCAGGAATTTCGTCAGTACCGTTAACATCAAAGTCGTGACAATTATGCATCATCCGTCAAAAACAGAATTGATAGCACGGGATCCCCATTTTCTCTCGAGACCCTAAACACACCTCCAAGTAACCCGAACAGTCGTCCTCAATTTGGTAACCTGATTATGGTTTGCAAGTGTTAAACAGATGGGCTGTGTAGTTCCTAAGCACAGCTTTTGCTGGTGCCAGCTGAGTCTGCTTACTTTACTTCGCTGTGTTGTCAAGGCTCAACCACGCCCGCCTTGCCGACTGCCAGGACGAAGGCACAAACGCCGCAGGCAAAGATGTCTGCAGGTGCTGCAGCGTAACCTGAAGAGTCTGACTTCCCACTATTTTCGCAAGAGCCATCGCAGAGAATGATCGAACATCATTTGCTATGGCAGCTGGAACAACTGCTTTTTCGAATCAATTTCAAAGCTACACCCGAGAGGGTTTAAAAGCCACAACCCACTAGCCCGCCACACGCAATATGCGACACAATAAGGGCCGGTCCGAATGGAGTTGCATTGCAAGGCCTCAGTTGCTGAAACCAGAGCCGCTCAAGCTCAGAAAGTAGTCTCGCGCGAAATCTCCAGGGCATGCTGGGCATTCCATGAGTAAGCCTCTGGCTGTCCAGGCACGGCATCGGCAGGCAACAGAACTTCACATCTCGCAGTTGCGTGGGAGACCTTTTGCGGCGAAACCACGTAGCGGTAGACGGTGGTTGTGGCAACCAAATATGACAATGCATCTGTCTATATGCCCGAAACCTTAGTACTCCAATGCATGAAAATGCCAAAATGCAAAACAAAACCTTATTTTGTTAGTCTGAAATGTCAAGAGCCTTGATATTTGGATTCCGGAATGAAAATGGGCATTTCCAAACCAAAGGGGTACCCCGAATATGCCCGCAAAAAAACCCCCTTTGACACCCAGAGAAGAGTCGACAAGTCTGTGTGGCGCACCAGGGACCGCGATCCAGGCCTTCCATCAGCCGGGCACACCACCTTGGAGCCACGAAAGGCCACGATGCATGCAAGGTCGTGCAACGTGTCCCCTGCAAGTTTATCCACACAAGGCTTCCCTCTTCAGATCTCTTCAGTGCAATCTGAGCTTGACCGTTCTTAACCACACGGCTCCAAGGATGCCCTGGCCTGCACGTGGCTTGCCCGCGGCACGTACATCTCCGGCGAGCGGTACATGCTCTTTCCAGCTTCCACGAAATACCTCACAAGCAGAACTTCTCGCCGCATTTTGGGTTCGATGGACAGGGAGAGGCTCGGCGTTTCAGGCGTTTCATGCTCAGGGTCACCGAAGAACGGTTCCGTCCCGTGCTTTCAGCTGCACAGCCTCAACAAGCAGATGAACTCGGAGCGCTAGTGCCTCACTTCGCTGCCGTCGACCTGCCTGACCGAAGTCGCTCAACACGCAACTTCCCTTCCTGAGCAGCACCTCGAAACAAGTGATCCACCGGATCCGCCACGGTCCATTCTTTTACTGCGGCATCTTGGCAGCTGGCATTCTCAAGAGATATGTCACGGTGCCCTTGCAAACACAAGGTGAAAACATGTGAGCGCCACCCCTCTCGGTCCTCTCATGCCCCTCTCGCCAAGGTCAGCTAAGCAGCCGATGTTGTGCTGATGGAGGTGGCGCACCTCCCGTGATGCGCACATCCAGTATAACGTTCCGAATCGGTCAGTGTCAGTGCGGATCTGAGGCAAGGCGCCCCTTGAAGGAGCTCGCTTACATAGCGCTTCTTTTCTGCTTCGGCCAGAGGATCTCCGTAGGCCACTCGCTCAAAGAGGTCGCCTGCCAGGCATGCGCAACGCCGCAGCAGTTCTGCCCGATTTTGCCCTCGCCTTCCTCACAATAGCCGGTGACAAGGTAGATACACAATGCGTCCTGCAAAAAGCAACTTTAGGAGCACAGACCAGATCAGGGATTCCACCACCGGAGTTTTGCAGTGAAGTGCAACGAGCTCGTCCTCGAAGGATCCCAAGATGTCAATGATGCGTGGGCAATACGCGCAGTTGCTGAGGAATGTTAACACCTGCACCACGTCGGACTGGCGATGCAAGAAACTCTGCGCAACTCACAACTCACATCTGACAAGTGTTCATGGACACAAACATTTGCCAAGCCGGCGACGGCGATTTCACTTCGGATGTCTTCAAACGACTGAATGTCACCGCCACTTGGACTCAACCTTGGTCCAGGATAGTCCAACGAGTCCAAGGATGCGAAGCTTCAAAGCCCTTCAAGGCCCCCCAAGCCCTCAGGGCATTCGGCCACACAGACTCTTCGCTGTTGTCCTGGTGGCCGTGCACACGAGATTACGGACAGGACAGGACATGAACACGGCTTTGCTAGGAAGGAAACAGGTTAAACACCTTCTTTTTCGCGATGTTCTTCGACACCACCTGCCAACGCCGCATGTGTTGCGGTCCCCACACCGTTCTCACAGCAGCCGCCTTCGCAACGCCGGTGATTCCAGCGTTGTCCTGACAGTAATGGACCTTTCGGGCACGGCAGCACCGTCGCTCCATCGAAACAAGACCACGATGACTGCGTAGTTCCCGCCTCGCTGTGGACTGATTTCGCCAAACCTCGCAGGGCTCACACGACGCTCACAGTTGTTGAATGTCGCGTGTGAACTTGCAATCTAAAGGAAACGTGCACGAGCAAAACGTAGTCTCTACGGGAAGGTAAAGAAGAGTCTCTTGCGGAGTTGTGTTCCCACATTTTTCCGTAGTAAAACCCGGTTCTCTTAATAGATGTACACACCGTAAGCAAGGCGTTAAGATGAAAAGGGAAAGCACACTAGAACAATAGTGAAGCTGCTCTGGACTTAGATTCAATTATTCAAAGAAGGACGCTATTGGAAAGTGACCCTGAGAGCTCCTTTAGGCAGTGAGTTACGACGATTGGAGCATAATGAAGCATGCAATACAAATCCTTTTGACTGTCCAATTGGAATCCAAATTTTGACACGTTCTGCAACGTGCTGCGGCAGCACCTATTTCTACAGTGGAAGGCAACAGAGTCCGCAGAGCAACAGCAAGGTAAACCATGTAACTGAGCTCCGCACGCGCAATCAAGCTAAACCCACTGGATTGCCAGGGCTTCAATGAAACCTTCAGCACTGCAACCAAGCCCGACATGCGCAGCCTCCTCTGAAAGCGATTGGGCCGGCGACATTTTCAGCGTGGCCACTCCAAGAATCAAAAGGGAGAGTGGAAACCTCCTGCTGCTGCACGTTGGAGGCCTTAGTTAGGCTTTGTCAAACATGTCCAGGGAACATGGGTGACGACGACAGCGGCGGCGGCGGCAGCCAGCAGCAGCAGCAGCGGCAGCGGCAGCGGCAGCGGCAGCGGCAGCGGCAGCGGCAGCGGCAGCAGCAGCAGCACCACCACCACCACCACCACGACGACCACTACCACCACCACCACCACCACCACCACCACCACCACCACCACCTCCAACCACCACCACCACCTCCAACCACCACCACCACCTCCAACCACCACCACTACCCCTATCACTGTCACCGCCACCACCGACAAGAAGCAAAACAAGAAGAAGAAGAAGAAGAAGAAGAAGAAGGCCCCGGCTACTTTGAGCATCGGATGCTGACAGGACAGCGTCTCGTCTGCATGCAAGGTATCCGCGTCTGCCACGCAGACCTTCAGACTCGCAAACTCCAGCAGGCAGTGCTTGCAAGGGGAAGAGCCGCGAACTGCGGTCAGACAGCTGGCACGTGGCTGGCCTCAGGCGCAGGGCGCCCATTGTCCACGTGATCCTTGCCGCTCTCCATGCCTCGGCGCTGAATTGGAGAGCAATGGGTGTTCGGGGCCAAGTCGGGAGAGCTTGGGGTTTCGGGAGTAGGGCTTAGGCTCTCGGACGAAGTCAGGGAGTAGTCGGTTTCGGGACGAAGTCGGGGAGCTTGGGGTTCGGCGAATTCGGGAAGCCTGGGGTTTCTGATGTAGAGTCGAGGCTTTCGGCGCGAAGGCGGGGAGGGTTTCGGATCTATGTTTTAGGCTCTCGAGGCGAAGTCGGGGAGCGTTGGGTCCTCTCCAAGCAGGAAGATGAAAGTTGCCCAACAGCTTGACGTGCGCACAGGAGATGTGGAGTGCTGTTGTTTGCGCTGAAAGGCGAGCCGTGGGCTTCTTCTTGACAGTCCCTTCTTGGACGACGATGCTGACCGCTTGCCTTTGCGGGCGTCACTGCCACTCCTCCTTGAAGTCAGGAGGACTGGGAGGAGTACTTGATGAAGAACATAGGGAGCTGCTTCCGTCGGTCAGTCAAAGCTTGGAAGGCGAGCTCGGGCACACTACCTTTGCCCATAAACCCTCGCCTAACTTGTAAAACTTGACCGAGTTTAGGTTGAGGTGGCTAAGGCTTCTTAGGTTGAGGGTAGGACAGGTAGGAATTAAGCTCTTGCTTGTCCTGAACATTGAGCATGTCAGACTCCAAGCGCAGGGCGGATCGGCGCTTATTAATATTGCTCTACAGTATATAGACTCTGGTCTGTCTGAGTCTCCATGCCAGCCAGCAGCTTCAAGGCCTCCGTCGCGGACCTGCCACACTCCATGCCATCATTCCACGACATGATCACACACGAGGGCACGCATGCACCATTGCCGCTGGCCTTCGGGTCTTGGCCAAGCAAATGCCATCGGCAAGCGTAAGGGGTGAGGTTGTGCAGAAGGCCTTGAAATCTGCCCACATCAAAAAAAGCAGGATCATGGAAGTATGGCGCCAGGACTCTGGCTGCCCATATCAGACAAAGATCAGGATCATAGCGCCAGGACTCCAGCCTCTGCCACTACAAGAGCATGTTGGTACCACGACTAGTTGTACAGTTGTACCTCACCTGCAAAAAACACCAGATACGTAAAGGCCAGGAAGCTTCGCCGCAAGTCCAGCTTGGTCCAAACAAAGCCCACTGGCACCGCTTGTCGTGTTCGTCTCACATTGACCTTAGGGCTTGGTAGAGGTCAGCTGGAGAGTAGGGGAGTGGGGGGAGCGAGGTGGGGAACAAGCCGCGCGAAGGTCTGGAGGCACCGGCTGTCCAAACGTAGCCGGCCCATGAGAGGCCCGCCCCAGAAAACCCACCCACCTCGAAGGACTTGATAGGACAGATTGCCGGAGGTGCCCCGTTGCATGTCATGTCGAGCCGCACATCTCCATCCGCTCTGGGAACAGTGGAAGCATGCAACTACAAGGACTGCAAGAAACTCAAGCTCCGTGGCTTGCAGAGTTTTTGTTCCCGATGCTCATCACTTCTGCGAAATTGAGCTGGAACAGTGAATCCTCTGTCGATCACCTCCACACGGCACAGCATCGCAACAGACAACTCAGACAACAGACACAAAGTTGCCAGAAGGAACTCTGATCGTGACTGAAGCGCGGGCATCATGCCACTCCTGGGCATCTCTTTGGATTGCCTCATTGGTGGCAACGAATGGCATGAAAGCCTCGTAGCATCTTGCAATCTCCCTGAGGCCTGGTTGACTAGGAGAGGGCATGTCCCATCCACATCGCGTAGGTTCTCAGGCACCTTCGCGCCATGCACCGCCTTCTACACAGCTTCAACATCTCGGCGGGAGCGAACGTGGCCTGGAACCATTCGTCGCGGGACGTTGTGAGAGGCCTGCACTTCCCAAGCCACCCCAACTTGCAACGCATGACCCACTGACAGATCGTAACATGGCACAGACTGTGAAGCGCAACCTCAAGGCCACCCGGTGCAGCCGAAGAAGACGGCTGCTATGGGCGGCTAGACGCTGCTCCACCTCTTTGAAAGAGCATTCGGATGAGACAACTCGCGAACAGCGGAAGTCCCCTTCACACCCGACACCCTGCCAGACCCTGCGAGTGTGCCAAATTTCCCGTGTTTTTGGTACATTCTCTCCATCTTTTCAAGTCCTTGAGGGCCACCTGGTCCACCTCCCGACTGTGGACCTCCAGCGGCATCTGGGACCAGAGACGCTCCTGAAACTCTAGAGGTCGCTGAGATAGGGTCTGCTCTGCTGAAAGCCGTCATGCCGGATCAGTGCAGCAATCAGCAGGGATGGAAGATGGATGCGCTGAGGAAGGGTTCCATGTTGGCTGAACTAAACTGTGCGCATGCAACGCATGGATGATGTCGGCTCCTTGAGTGGGTTCACTCATCCACTGGCTTGAGGTCGATTCAGGGTGTGAGGAGAGATCGCAGCTAGATCCTTCCCTCCAAGCTCCCGAAGTGCTCCCCCCCATGTGCCAAAATCCAAGTATCCGCGACGGCCGCAGCACGAGGCCAAGTCCGGCAGGCCAGGTTGGTGAAGTCGATCCGCTCCGTCCACAGGGCAACTTCACCGCCAAGCAACCTGAAATATTCAGAGCTTTTGTTCAAATCAAGCAAGTTGTCATTGTTCTTTCTCCTGGACACCGTCGCTGGAGGTTGCACTGAAGGAAGTACGTTGTTTGGACCCCAAGGCTTTGTGACATCATCGCGCTGAGGCTCGGACTGATTCCGGGGTCTTGAGGCCAAAGGGCCTTCTTCGGCTGCATGGCCATAGAAGTCTGTCCACCTTGTTTGATCTTTCTCGTTCTGACAGTGACTCAGTGGTGAGCATGAGGGGGTCCAGACATGCGCGGCCAAGGCGCTGGGAGTCCCAGTCGAGATACCAACAGCTGCTCTGCACAACGGAGAGCCCCATCTCGGTGGCCGCATAAGCCGAGGCGTGGCCAAGCTGCGCTGCGGGCTCGGCCTCCCCACATAAGGAGCGTCATTCATTGCGCGACACGGGATTGTGGGGTTCTGGGATCCTCACCTGAGGCCACCATCGAATCCCTGGGCCCACGCTGCCCCAGCACCTAGATGCATCTGCGTTTGAGTCTAAAACTCTTCGCCAGACCAAGCGCGGCAGCGCGACTTCCAGTGCTGCACAACTGCCTGCACCGCACATCCGAAAAAGCAAGATTCCGGCCAAGATCCAAGCAATCCAGTGGGCAGAGCGACGAAGCTGGGCCTCCTTCGGCAGCTTGAGACCCTGCAACAGGCGCGTGGCTGCCCAGCAAAAATCATGGGGCTACAAAAACCCAAACCTGGTCAAACGAGTCTTGCCAAACCAAAGGGCGCTTGCCCAGCCTTTGCACCTGGCCAGTTCTGCCCAGATTCTCTGAAATCACGCAAACAATGCACTCTGCCAGGGGCCTCCTTGAAGACGTGGTCAAAGAAGTATTGCAGGGCCTGGGATGGCCCAAATCCTGAGGCGCGCAGAGCAGAGCAGGGAGGGAGGGAGGGAGGGCAAGAGCAACGAAGAGCAACGAAGAGCAACGAAGAGCAACGAGAATGCAACGAGAATGCAACGAGAATGCAACAGCGTGCTTGTTAAACGCAGTGGTGCGCCCGTGGCGAGCGGGGAGGGTCTCCCGGCCTTGCTTTTTCATCCATGCCTTGATGTGCGGCATGGTCGTCCAACACCGGTAGTCCACCTGCACAATGGTGCAGCCCACCTCTCCCAGGTGCCCATTGTTTCACGCACCTCGTCACCTCCCACATGCAGGAACTCGTCCGGAAAAAGCCCTGCGAGAATTGCAGACACACAGCAATATATGTATATGTATATATATATATATATATATATATATATATATCTGCAACATCTGGGTAGCTGTTGGCAGGGCAAAGCTGGCAAACCCCCACACGCGCTCTCCATTTCTCTCTGCCTTGCGCAACCAGTGGTGACGACAGCCCCAGTGCCGCTGACTATACAGCGGGTGGGAGGTAGCTGCCTTAGTTGTCCTCCTCTGTGCCGGCTTCCTTCTCTCCTTCCTCTGCCTATTTGTGCTGATTGCGCTGATGTCCTTGTCCTGGGACCGACCAACACTCGACATGGAAGCTCACTTTCCCAAGGGGCGGGGATGGGGATGCCTCAGCGACCTCAGGAGCCCATGCCTACGAATCTCTCCCTCAGCCGGGGGAAACACAGATGGTGGGTGAGCTATGCAGGGAGGCCATGCACGAAGGTGCTCGATCGTGTCCATCTGCTGGCGGATGACGCTTGACTGCTTGTCAATCGTGTTGGTCTGCATAGTCTGTTGATAGAGGGCCAGAACTGCCATGGGCGAAGCGGCTCCGTGCATGGCTTGCATAGCTCACCCACCATTTGTGTGTCCCCCGGCCCCCGGCTGGGAGAGATTCGTAGGCATGGGCTCCTGAGGTCGCTGAGGCATCCCCGCCACCTCCTTGGGAACGTGAGCTTCCATGTCGAGTGTTGGTCGGTCCCCAAAAAAAGGCATCAGCACAATCAGCACAAATCTCAAGCTTTCAAAACAAAATGGCTGCTGGCAGAAAAACAACCATGCTTGCTTGCATCGGTGCCGACAGAGAGAGCAGAGAGCAAAGCTGGCAAACCCCAACCCGTAGTGTCGCTGCCTGCAACCTCTTCGAGAATTGCAGACACAACCTCAGCAGCTCACTGGCCAAGGCCAAACCGGGGCAAACGAAGACAAGCATGGCAAGTCAGCTGGGCCTGCTTGGTCCGTTTGGAAGAAATGTCCAAAGCCAGCTTGTCCCTCGCTTTGAATGGGTTCTTGGCATCGTTCGGGTCCTCTGGTAGGACCTCTGGTGAGCACAGTCCCGGAACAGGGCCCAGGGCTGCGAACTTGCAACTCCGTGCCAAAGGGGCCAACAACATCGCCAGCAACATCTGAGATGACCACGTGGGTGCAGTTAGAGACTGCCTCCGGCTCGCCAAAGATCCAACTGGCAGCAAGGGATGCACGGTCACCCATAGTCTCATTCTGAATGCTCATCCTGCTCAGCCAGTAATCCGCCCAGGCCGGAGGCCTGAGGCGTTTAGAGGAACCACTACCCCCCTTAGTCGACGTGTATCCAGCCGCGGCCGACGTGCCCGGACCAGGGGGATTTGGATGCGAGAATCAGCATTTTCGCCTGCCCACCCTTCCCCCCCCCCCCCCCCCCCCCCCCCCCCCCCCCCCCCCCCCCCCCCCCCCCAAACCCCGCTTGTTGCGCGACGGGCATGCCGCCTTCCCTCACCCCCACTACCCCTTCCTGCCGCCTCGGTACCCTTGCCGAAGCGGCCTCGCGTTAGCGATAAAATTCGCCTGAGCCCGGCTGTGCTTTCAATGTTGCCCCTGCGAGTCCTGCCAGCACTTACTGTACTCTTTGATTTCATCCCGCACCCCGCATCAACGCAGCACCTTCACCTTAAACAATCCAAATCTTCACAGCTGCTGCTCTGACCTTCTCGATGGTCGGTCGCATCTAGTTCTAATCTTAGGAGATAATGGAAATAAACAGCGGCCTGGCATGGGTAGGCCGCCGTCGTTTGTAATGTCAGCACCAAAGTCATACCATTGCAATTATCATGCATATCTGCTGATAGGCATCTGCCGGGATCTCTGTGGCCGAGCTCTGTTCGCAAGATTCCCAGCTTTGCAGAAAAATGTCTTTGTTTCACGCCCAAGCCGAAGGTGAGTCAAGCAAGCCACATTTGAGAGTCGCAGTCGTGTACAACTATGGACATTGTTATTTCACGTTCCTCTCGATCTTGCTCGTCAGATCAGGAAACACTACGCAGATGGCCGCGGTGAGAGGCACTGAGCAATTTTTTAAACGTGAGGGTCAGGCTTCAAACATGTGACCCAGCAAACTTAGATCACTAAACTATTTCTCGCTGTTGGACTGGCGGTTTCTTGCTTCACCTGTTGAACACCCTGTTCTTTGTAGCCGCTGCCGTGACTTCGGAGAAGCATTGTGTGAACATGGGAAACCGTGGAGGAAATCTGCCAGCTGAGCCAGAGTCGTTGTTTGAGAACCAAAGTTATCGCATCCTTCTCTGGACTCTGTCACAAGCAAAAAGCAAAAAGTATGTGACTTGTTCACGTTTTCGTGTTCAAGCCTGTTCTTGCCTGGTAACGATATGCCCAAGAGCGTTGAGGCGTGACTTGCTCACCACATTCTCGTGTTCCAGCACGTTTCTCCCCAGTAAAGGTATGAGTGGTGTGACTGATTCGCAACAGGAAAACGCAAAAACAAGGGCCTGGCTGTGTGCGCGGGCATGTCCAGCCTCGGATGCTCCGACAGCGAAAAGAGCCAGGCGAGCGCCAGCCCGAGTCTAAGGGCCCAGACTCTGGAACAACTCGGATGGAAAAGTTGTTGGCCAGAGCCACGATGTGCTTCACAGCTGCCTTTGCCAATTGTGAGCAGCAGCCGCATGTGGAGGCACGCATGCCACCCTAAACCAGCATGCCACATGCTTGAAACTTTGCACTGCATGTGTTCGGTTTGCTGCTCTGTGTTGTGCTCTGGCCTGATTTTGTGGATCCGCTCTGAGGCCAAGGCCTCTGAATACGTCTTGTTGGCTCCGAAAGAACCCAATTCTGCGAGCAATGGCAAGGACTTCAGCTGCAAAGGAAAGCTCATGGCCTCAGGCCACTAGACTTCTCCAGTGGTGCTCAGCTTGGTTTGCAGATTAGGCACAAGGCGTCTGTTATGTGCCAGTGGAGAACGTTGAGCTTGTTGGCTGCCTAAGGCAGGTGCGGTAAGGTCGGGTACAATGGTGCAGTCAGGTCAGTGAGGCGGTGGCCATCGTAAACAGCAAGGATTCCATCACCTCTGGAGGCGGCACAGCTCCAGCCATCAAAGCACCAGAATCGGGCTTCAGAAAAACAAAGCCTGCAACCTCAACCCTGAAACTCTTGGTCGCACTGGCCTGGAGTGGCACAAAGTGTCGCGCAGTGTCCAACAGCAGTCCCCTCCATGCAAACTTGGGAGCATCCTCGATCCAGAGGTCCAAACTTCCATTGGGGAAGTGGCCCGGGGCCCAGGCCCACGCACCCTCCTCAGCTCCCTCCCCGGCTCCCTCCTCAGTTCCCTCCTTCTGGAGGCCGAGGGCATCGACGACCTGCAGCAGGGTCTCCAGGCCGCGGTGGAATCCGTGGATCGCTGCGCTGGACAGCTTGGCGAGGGCGGCGACAGCGGCGCCAGGTGCGCCAGCCACTTCGAGCTGATACTCCTCCTCCATGTGCAAACTCGGTGAGATCGAACCAGGCTTCGTCCCTGGGAGGCTGGAAAAAAACTCAAAAGGGGTTGAGGGCGCGAGTGTCTGGGGTGCAGGGCTTTAGGAGCTGCAGAAAGCGGGGGCCTGTTTGGATCTCGATCTCCACCCGACTGGTACCATCGTCCCACTGGCAGCTGTCATCCTTGGAATCCTCGGGAGGTGGGGAGGCGGAGGGCAAGGACCCGGTTCCCTATAGGCCAAAGGCCATAAGGGCGCCGAGGAACAGCTCGAAATGCAAGTGGCAGTCTCCTCGTCACGACGTGGGGCACAGAGCCTCCAACAGAAGTGCTCCAAGGACCATAGCACCGCGGCCATGTCTCCTTCGTCAAGCACTTGACATGGCAAGAAACTCGTATAGACCTACCTTCTGACCAGATAATATAGCAGTGCCCCCACCAGGTATTGTAAACCATGTAAAGAATGTACATCTGCATGTGGGAAACCGGGCTTAGGGACTCAAAAGAAAAACATCAGGCTGAAACGTTGCGCTCCTGCTGGCACGCTCAAGTTGAATGCCAGATTGCACGGGTCGACTCGAAGAGGCTGGATGTGGCGAGTTGGGCCCGGGTTCACGTCATGTCCCTGATGCCGCAAGGCCACCGTGCGGGGCCTGGGCCACAGCACTTCACGGAGATCGCGAGGGCTCTCGCCTTGGCGAAATCTCAGCTCCGGTGCCAGTGGCACCAACGGCACCCGGGACTCTGAGAGATCCCTGCAGAGCACCAGCCCCTCAGTCCCCTGTGATCCCGGGCACTGGTCGCTCCCATCTACACAACGCAGGCTCTGTAAGAGCTGCAAGAGCAGCCGCCAGGCCAAGAGCCGCATCCAGATCTCTGCAAGCACATGGGAGCCATGCACTACACATCGCTAAGCATCGCTGATGCCCTGGAGCGCTTGGCACCTTCCGACACAAGCCGCAACTGGCTCTTGTGCTTTTAGTGGAGGGGTGACCCCTTTCATCCCCCTGTAGTCAGATTGCTGCTGAAAGTTGTCTTCATGTTGCCTCATGTATATCAGCACTGGAGACCTGAAACCGAGGACATGGAGCTTGTTGCCTCAGAGCTTCAAACTGACCCCTGAACGGAACAGCGTCTGTCTCCGCAACGACAAGCTTTCACGTCTTGGGACATGGGATTTCGGATTTCGGGGTCTGCATCACCGGTGGGGATGTCACTGCGGTAGGGCGGGGGGGGGGGCATCGCAAGGGACATAAGCACGGATCTGCACATGACCATGCGGTCCCGTTTCTTCGCACCCCGTGTCCATATTTTTCCCAAGCCGCTCAAGATTCCAAGCTTCCTGGGAATGGCAGAGGACGCAGAGGACTTCCAGAGAAGGGCCTGGAGCCATGGTTGGCCCATGTTGAGCCAGAAGCAATGTATGTACACGATGTACACGATGTACACGTGAGAGGAATCTCACAGGGTGCATTAGCATGGAGAGTGGCAACATGGAGCAGACTTCCGGAACTTCAGAAGCCCGGCTCAGCGTGGCTAAGAGGCCAAGCCTGGTGCAAGACTTTCTGCGGATCACAGACCAGTGGCGCGCAGGTTTTGGCGGAGCCCGAAGCGCTGGCTGCCCAACTCCTGGTCTAAGGCCTCTCATGTGGGGGAACTGCTGCTACGCAATAATTACTGGGCAATACGAGGCAATCCGGGCAATACCGGCAGCGCGCCAACCCTCAGCGTGCCAACCCCTTGCCTTCAGGGCCCCAACCAGAGCAAACTCCGCATGCACGGCAGACCTGTGAGAACATGGGGAACGTGTTCACTCCCCAGACACGCCCCCCCTCTCTTCAAGCGCGCATTCTCTCCTAACAGAGAGGCATCTCTTATCAGAACTCTCGTTAAAAAGCTCCTCAGGATGCCCTCTGTTCTCAGCAGGCTTCGGCTCTCGCTCTCCACTCTCGCCTTGAGCCAGGAGCCACGGGAGGCAGCGAGGTAGAAGCACCTCGAGCCTGACCGAAGTGAGCATCGCAGCAGCATCATTTTATGGGGCAAGAATCATGGAGCTCTCGCCATCAATCACAAGTTCAAGAAATCATGCGGAATGCCTCGTTGGGCTCGGGCCTCGCTGCATCTCGCAACTCCTATCACAGGAGCTGGTGTGAATTTGCTGCTGGGCCTTGATTTATTGCTAGCAGTAGAAAGGAAACTTCAGCTCTCATTTTGCCTTCTCATGCTGGGTAAGTGGTGTTCCTATCATAGCCATGCTCTTGAAGCAGATACCACGTTCGAGGCTGAGACTCGCAGACATGCTAAAAACATCTTTGACGTGCTGTCTTTCCCCCGAGCTTCCCCCACCTTGAGATGTCTGGAGGCTTCGCGTTCAGTGCGCTCCCTGGGCATCTCATCGGAGCCACAAGTGTCACTAAGCAAGAAAGGTGAATTAAGCGTGGCAGGCAGGCGCGCGCTTCCGATTCCTGTCCGGGCAGAGAACGCATGGGTCGCATAACAGTGCGGCGGGAAGGCAAATATTGGCAAGCATCAAGCTCCGTGCTCACTAGTTCCCGACGCCGCGTGGCCTCTCGAGGCGCTCGGTAAGCTCCGCCTCTTCCAATCGGGCTTCCTCCTAGCCGAGAGTGGACAGCGACATCACGGAGACGGGGAGAAGCTGCGTTTGGAAGAGGAACCGAGACATACCGAACTTACCGGACCGGGAAGCTCCTCGAAGGCGGCCTGAAGCTCCGCAGCCTGGCAGCGCTGCTCGGCTGCGTCGCGGTCCAACTGCACGAGCTTCTCGCCCTTCTCGCAGAGCCGCCTCTCAGGGAGCCACGAAGTTCCGAAGCGGCGGCGGCGCCCTCTCTAACGGCTCCGAAGCGAGTGAAGAGTGAAGCGAGTGGCCTTCTCCGCAGTTCCCTGAGCTGCTCCTCTTCCTTGCGACAACTCTGCACGGAGGCGGCGACCTGCACCAAAGCACAAAATGCTCCTCACTCGGAGCGCATGAGCACATGATAGGAGCACGGCCTGGCGAACATGCCGAAGCTCATCGAGCCTGGCCAGATCTGCCCAGATCCGTTGGTGATCGGCCCTGAAGGTCCCAAAGACACTCTTTTTCGGCTCGTTGCAGCCATGTCAGGCGATTTCTAAACGGAAGCAAATGGATAAAAAACGAATTACAACTTTTGCAAGACCTGCAATGGTCCTGGCGCTCATGATGGCTCATGCACAAACAAGCCAGGCTGTCACGGCAAAGAGCTGCACGACCGCAGTGCGAGGCGGTAGGACTCGTATCTCGTGCTCAAGGCGCGCAGACTCCTCTCCATGTCATCATTCATCAGACATTCATCTGAGGGCTGTACCCCGACTCCCCACCCCTCACCTCAAAAAATCTAAAAGAGCCGCCTCTTGCTGGTGGAGCGTTTTCTCTTCCGTCTGCCTTGAACGATGGTCGAAGTCGTTGCTCTTGATTGCTGCGCAAGAAACCAGCTTGCACCTGAGCTTCTCGTGCTCGGCTTCCTTGCGGGCAGACCTCGTCGCCAAAGTATTCCGAGTAACAACTTGTGATTAAGCTCGCGCCGCTTGCCTTAGGTACATGCACAGTATAGCCAGGGAGGCTCAGGGCAGCTCCACTGTTTTTCCATGTCTACTTCCTGCTGTAAGGCAGCCTGACGACCGCATGCTGATACAAGCTGTGCAAAAGAGCGGAACAGAGCTCAAGATGATGCAAGAAATGGCAAAAACAGAACAAGATGGCAGAGGCTCAGCACGCCTTCTCAGCTCTTGCCACGGCTTCATCCACAAGCCTGTGAACGTCCGCCTGGGTGCGCGCCTTGGTCGGGTCGAGCGGCACCACACAGAAAGCGCGGAACTCTGACTTTCTTTCTCTTGACAGGCCTTTTTTGTAAGAGGGTTTCAAGGATGTCTGTGTGACATCGGACAGGTCACCTAGGTCCAGGGTTCGGCCCAGTCGCCAGCTCTTCGGTCAAGATCCGCACCTGAGTCTGGCGGCGGCTCACCTGCAAACGTCTGCAAATTTTCGACCTCACTCATCACAGAAGAGACCTCAACATAACTCACAGTGCTCTCGGCCTCCTTCTTCAAGGAAGCCACATCCACCTTGGCCTTTCAATCAGCACACCCACACACACAGGCTTCCATCAAAGCCAGCGATGCCGCCGCTTGGTTCAGGCCGGCCTCCCTCTGAGCTTTCCTTTCCTGTCTAGGGGGGGGAGCGGGGAAGGGGTTGTTGAGCCGAAGAACCGCCTACTTTTGAAAGCACTCCGCAAGCAACAAGTGTTTTCACAGAGTCATCTAAGAGAGGTTGGAGGTGAGCTATTTTTGTGGATTGTTCATGCTTTTTCAGCCTGCCGCTGCTGGTCGGCGGCAAGCTGCAACTCCAGGGCCTCCACATCAGCTAACTGTGCTAGCCTTTTGCTTCCACTGTCCCTTTTAGGCTGGACTCCGTCGTTCACAATTTCCGTCTCTCTTTCTTGCTTAGGACTTAGGGACCGGGGACCAAAGGGCACCCACTCCGTCAAGGTCCTCGTGAAGACTTCCGACATATCAAATGAAGTTCGGAGATACATGAGAGGCATCTCGTTGAAACCAAGGCCTCTTTGCGAAGCTGCGCCACCTGAAGCAGAACGCCAATGGCTCGGGAGAGCCGCGCAGAAGAGCACCCCGCTCACAAGATCTCATAAGGCGCCTCGTCTTCCACAGAGGCGAGGTCACGCTGGGCTGCCTCCTCATGCAGTGACAATGACTGTGACCACCAAGGCCGTAGTCTCTTGGGAGTGGCCTGCTTCTGCCGCTCTTCGTGCACCTTCCGTCGCAGCTCTGCGGATCGCGCCTGCAAGGCCTGGCCCGATCCGCTCTGCGTGAGCACGGTCCCCCCATGTTCCCCTCCCTCCGCCTCCATCCTCCCCCTATTAAAGGCGCTCGTAAAAAGCCCAAAAAGAAATTAAACGCGCGTGTCATTCCATTCCCTACCGTTGAAGTAGCTTGATATGGCCTTTATGTTATCTTACTCACGGGCCAGTAGTGAAGTTAAGAGAATAAGGGCCCGTGAAGAGAACAATAACAATAATGGGGCTTGCGAACTCAGGGAATTATATTGCAAGCCAGCACAAGAACTATGTTACTTCAAGTTTCATTCACACACAATTCATGCCTTCATTCACTTCATGCATTTCATGATTCCTCCCCAATGCCCAGTTCAGCCTCGCAGAAGTCAGGCACAGAGGCCATGTCCGGCTACGGACCCATTTGACAGAGCTGACTCCTTGCTGTCATATAGCTTAAATGTTTTCGGCATGCTACTTCCACTGAGAGGGCTCTGGGAGCCAGAAACACCTCGATCAGATCGTGCAAACAAGCGGATGAACTGCTTGAAAAAAGAGCGACAGGGTACGTTCTTCTCATGTTCTGCTTGGCACGCATTGGGTTTTAGCACGACTGCACGCTGCAGTTGGAGTCTTTGTCGGCTTGTGGCCGGAAGTCTCTGCTGGGCATTCATGCCACGGCAAAGTTCCTGATGTCCACGTGCCAGAGCTGACCGAGCTAACCGCCGAGCGACCAGGAAGCTTTGTCCTCCACCCAACAAACAGAAGGTTGCAGCAAGGACCAGAGGCGGGGAGGAAAAAGAGGCTTACCGACTGCACCCGGGCACCGGCTCCTTCTTGCGAATCTTCTTCTTGCCAACGTTTTTGGGGCCCATGCCAGCCTGCAATATGCATCCGCAGAAGTTGACGCAGCAGCACGTGGCAGGGGCCTCTGCCATCTTCATGTTCACGTAGTACCTGCAAAAGAAGGGCGCTGCATCCGGTGCAGAACACCCGTGCAACGCATCAGGATCTGGGGAAAGGACACATATCCTGCAACTCCACCCACGAAGACTATCACAAAGAAAAGAATCGCGAAAGTTGTGCCGTCCATCATACCTGGAGGGGCCGCCCCAGGCAAGACAGGTGTTGGATGGGCTTCCGGGCACACACTGCGAAAGAAGATCGAGGAACATCTCACAGCTGAGAAAGAGAAAGCGAAGAATGACTTTGGGGTTGAGTCTTCGGTTTGGGGTTACCCTGGGCCTCACAGTCCCAGTTGACTTCAGGGGCTCAACATCTGAATCTGAACAGGTCCTGAGAACCCAATTGAAGACGGCCTTCACAAAGGGGCGCCACCTGCTTCCCACTATTTCCCACTCTACCTTAGTTTCCCTGTACAGAGCCAACGGCTGAAGTGGGGGGGGGGTTCATGGCGTCGCACTCTGAACCTGCAGCCAAGGTTTGCGGTCGAATTTCGGCTGTTTCAAGGTTTTCCCCCGCTTGCCCCCCGCATCTCTATGTACAAAGCCAGGAGGCACACACTGTCTGCCAGGCGGTCTCTGGCGCGTCCATTAACGCCTGTACTGTGATATCTAGGCTCTTTCAGTTTACGGGTAAAAGTACCCTTTTTCAAGATGTTCCTCAAGCCTTCACTGCTTCGAGATGGGTCTCGTCTCGGCCTGGAACCGGGGATGGCATCTTAACTGGCGTGGCATGAAATGAGGGGCAATCGAGCTGTGGGCATATTCTGCGAGGCGTCTTTCATAGAACTGCCTCAGCACCTGGAGATCTCTCGAATCGACAAGACAGGATAGGAGACGATGTAGGTCCGGCCTCCATGTAGGGTCGGAAGTTGTAGTAGGTACCGAGGTACCTTTTCAATGTCGTGAATGCGATGTTGCATCCGTGTGTGCTGATGACCAGGTTATCAGGAGGGCCGGGGGGGGGGCACGTGCCAAGCAACGTGCCACAAAGAAACTGCCACATGTCATGTCACAGAGACTTGAGCCCAAACACCCTCAAACGAGACAGAAGCAACAAAAGGTGGCTTCTGGATCAAGTTCTTGGATGTCTGGAAGAAGCGAATGGCCGCTGGACACCCCCCCCCCCCCAAAAGCTCGGACCTTTCTTCCTTTGCAGTCTTCAAACTGCTGCACCTAAAGCGTTGTAGGTCCTTCAAGACCTACAAGACCAGCGAGAGTTCTGCCTCAACGACCTCTCCTTGGAAGAGGCCATTAAACAGAACTACACAAGTCGACAAACGCGCAAGTCAACAACTTGCTCTCAAACCGATATAATACCGGTCGCAATCTCTGGATCCTGTGTGCCTTGGAGACAGGCTGCTCTCAGGCTTTCAATGCCCGCATCGACTGGTGATCACGTGGGGATTTGGTTGATGCTGGCGGCGGTGGCAGCGGCGGTGCCGGCGGTGCCACGGTACTACTTACGGGGCCCATCGGTTGGATGGGCGGCAAAGGCGGCGGAGGCACGTAGCCAGTGGTCAGTGCCGTCTGCGACACCAGCAACTTAATCAGCCCGAGCTTCGGCATATTGTCGTACTCTTGCATGGCCTCGGGTGGATTGAACACATCATCTTACACACACACACACACACATCCGAATATGTAGTTCATGCAGGTACCACATATAGTCGTTCAGTATATGATGGATACCTCCATTCAGTATTTATTGTGCCGCCCCCCTTGAGCACATAATAGTTGATATTCTTGCAGCTGAAATGTACTAGTGACATGAGTACCATCCGTCTCTAATCAAAAGATGCAGTTTGTGCAGCTATTAGAAGACTAAGCATGTTCCCGGTCGTTAAGCAAACAGCATAGTATCACGAGTTCACGGTGCTGCTGCTAATGTACATGCTTTTTCAGCGATTTGAACAAGACTTTTTCAGGGTTTTCATATAGAGAAACTTCTATTCAAAACTTTCTTGAGTACGCTATTGCGTATCCTATTCATACAGTGTTCACGCTTCGAGTAGTTAGGACGCTATTGAGATTCTGATAAGGTACATTTCTCAAGATTTGAAGGTCGTTCTCTTTTCAGTGAGAAAAATGGAGAATGCACTTGGACCGCGAACGTGAAAACTCCCCAAAAACCCCAAAATCCAAAAACCCGAAAAAATTCAAAAATGCCTGGGAGAAGCTCCGGGAATGATTGGGTTTTTGGACTTGTGGAGTTGTGTATTTGGGGATTTTGGTTTTTCGGATTTGTACATCTCTATGCTTGGCATAAGCTAGAAAAGCACACAGTGCCAAACAAGGGCAACAAACACACAAATATAAGTGCGCAAAGGCTCAGAAAACAAAACACAAATAAGTGCAAAGAAGCCCCCCCCCCCACACAAAAAAAAAGGAGCACGAATAAGTGCAAAAAGTCTAAACAAGTACGAAAACAACACAATCCAAAAAAACAAAAGTAAGTGCAAACAAGGCAAAAAAAAACAAGTTTGGACAATATGGACATTTGGGATTATTCTTAATATGTTTTCTGTGCATGTTTTCTACTTTGCGCTTGGTCCATTGGGGAACCGGACCATATAATGCGCATATATATATATACATATACATCTTTTAGTCCAACTTAGGTGTCTAGCTCAGTGTATCCGAGAACCTCTCTTCTACGGCCGTCTGCTGCTGTTCCCCGGACATTCTTGGGAGAGCGATTAGAATCACTAGAAACCGACATCACAGGCTAGCGAAGCCCCGGGCCTCATCGAGGGCATCCTGCTTCACTCGCATTGCTTGGGCTTCTTGGATCAACTCAGAGGCTTGTCGTCCGCGAAAGCGAGCCACAAAGTACTGGGTCAGCATTGCTAGCATGGCTTCGAGATCAGAATCACCTTCAACCTCAACTCTCTTTGCAACGAGCTGGAGCTGCTGTCGATTCAGAACTCGGAGCTGCACGAATGCCGCTGCCTTCTCAGCTGCAGCCTCAGCCAGCATCTCCACGATCTTTGTTTGACCACGGTCTCTGGCCTGGTCCATGGGGGTTTGGCCTCGCTGGTCCTTGACGTCGACTTCCGCAAGCATTGCCAGCAGCACACGCGTCATCTCCTGCCTCCCATTGCATGCCGAGCGGTGCAGGGGAGTGTTGCCCTTCTTGTCGTCGATGTCCAGGTTCGCATGTGCATGTAGCAAGCGTTTTGCGACTGGGACGTGCCCTTTCTCGGCTGCTATATGCAGGGCGGTTCGCCCGATGGCATTCTTGCCATTCACCAGAGCACCCGCCTGCAACAGCCTTTCGACACAAACCTGCTGCGCATTTTGGGCTGCCAGCATCAGAACCGTTGGACGGAGGGGCTCTCCGGTCCAATCACAAACGTTCTCATCCACATCTTCTGGATGTGCCCGCGCCCGAAGAAGTTGATCCTCGGCATCTCACCGTCACTTCTGTGTGCACAGTGCAAAATAGACTTCCAAGTATAGCATTCAAAGGACAAGGATTACGCAACGCCTGCAACTTCGGAAAAAGGCCGGTGGGCCTGTGCCGCGTCCAACAGGAAACTGAAAAGCGTGGGAGCTTTTCGAACCGACGCGCTTGAGACTACCAAAGGCTTTTTGACCAGCTCCGAACGTCTGACCTCACGAAAGGAACGAGGGCTGGTGACCACGCCATGGACCATGCTTTGTCAAGACGGGGAGAGGCATAGGCTCGAACGCCTGGTTTCGGCTCACACGAGGAGCGGCCTGTTTTTCCCGCGCAGGCTGGGCGGGGGGCAGTTGAGTGCAGAGACCATGTCAGAGCATCCGGGATCGCTCGTCTTTTGGTGCGTGCGTGCGTGTGGCGTGCGCGTGCGTGTGTGCGTGCATGTGTGTGTGTGTGTGACGTTTAAAGAAGCTTCTTTCCTCTGCTCTTCTCCAGCCTTCTGGAACCATTGAACACTCCACGCGTTCGATAGCGTTCGCGATGACTTTGAGGGAACCCTCTCCGAGCACTATCGAGCACTGAGGTTCGCCTGCGGGACTTACGGCCCAACCGGGGCCGAAGAAGTCTCAGAACGAGAAAAGCTGTGTGTAAAGGCCTCTCCATCGCGTCAAACAAAAACACTCCAGGGTTGACTAAAGAATACTAAAGACTTTAGGGAACTTGCTGAAGTCTTCATCGCTTTCTCTTTCGGTCCGGGCTATTCAAGTTTGGGATACTGCCAAGCCGCAACCTGGTCTGTTCGTCCTCGCCGCACAGCTTCCAAGAAGGTCAAGCGGTTTGCTTTTGTCGTCATTTGGGCGCAGATTCAGAGAAGCAAGCTCTTGTGACTCGCGCTTAAAATCCCTGGACAAGTTGCGAGGGGCAACGAGCTTCACTTAAGCAAAGGAGTTCAGCAAACGAGTTGTTCAAGTGCCGAGCTTGTCCAGGGCGATGGCTTCTCAGCTTTGCTGAAGTTAACAGCCACCAAAAATAGGGCCGACCACTTGGTGTCTCGGGCCTACAACTAAGTTCATGTCAAAGCTCTCGAAGATGGCAGCTGGCAAGGCAAGTGGGCTTGTGGCACGCAGGCACTGGCAGTCTTTTGCACGCGGTCTGCACAAACGGCAAAGTTTTTCCTAAGTCCTAAGACGCCTAAAAGCCTACACAAAAGCTCTTGCGGTTCCCTCTGCTGCCCTCACTTCACCTCCAAAAACTTCTTGGTAATTCCATACCTGGCGCACGTGAAAGATCTTGGTGCCAAGGAACAGCGGCAGTACTCGGGCCTTTGTTCCAAAAACTGCGCTAATTCCTGGTCAACCTGGGTGACAAATGCGACAAGCCAAAGACACCCTGGCGCATCGCACGTCTGCACCCGGCCGCTTGAGCTGCCTTGCAGCAAAGGCACGTGACCTTGTAGTTGTAACATTTTCTCCTTCACCTCGGCACGTGCAGATCGTCATCCCAACCCCCAAGCACTTCGATGTTGAGCGGCATGCTGAGTTCTGAGGCCTGAAGCCACGTGTTCAATTTCAAACTTAGGCCGCGGCGTTCTTGCCAGGCATGTCTTCGATATACACTGTACAGTTTAGCTTTCGCTTCAGCTCGTCTCCCAGGGCCCTCAGTTACAGCGAATCAGCACACCGCCTCCAACTCAGTTGAATGCTCCATATTCCGACTGCTTTCCGAATTCGCTCTCCGAGCGACTCCGGATCGAGGCCATAGGCTTCCAGGTTGCAGATCCTGGTGACGTTGTGAGCTCCTTTTCTTGACCTCTCAGAACATTTAGAGGCTTCAGACACACCAAAAGCAGAGAGAGAGAGAGAGAGAGACAGAGAGAGAGACAGAGCGAGAGACAGAGAGAGAGACAGAGAGAGAGACAGAGAGAGAGACAGAGAGAGATACAGAGAGAGAGACAGAGAGAGAGAGAGAGAGAGAGAAAGAAATCGGTATGGGCGCTGCATCGTGGCTCATGAGCCAGGCTGGGCCCAAAGCAGGGAGATGGCGATGTTCACCGGGGCACCCTTCCGGGTCGTTACACCCACGCCGGCCACATCGATGGACGTGTACCTCTCTACCGCGAGTCCGTGGAGGTGCTCCGAAATTCCGAAAGGCGGAGAATGCGAGGGCGGCAATGGCTTTCTTGAGTCACTTAAGCCGGACAAGTCGTTGAGCTTCCTGCTGCTGAAGGCGGTCTTCCAACTTCTCTTCTACCTGCTCGCCATCCACCTCTCCAGAGATGCAAGTAACGCAGCATGGCACAGCCCATATTGTGTAACCGCAAGAGAAAGCAGCTTAGGAGGGCGAACATGGCCAATGGCCCGAAAAACCCAGCATCCATGGAGCCTCCGTGGGCCACTCCTGGTCCTTCTTCTGCCCGCCGGCCTCGGGGTATTTTACGCTGCGTTCTCAGACTGTTTTTGCTTTGAGACCACGTTTATAGATACTTCCACGGTTTGGGGATGCTGCTTTTACTAGAGGCAGCGGCTCCTCTTGAGTCTAAGTCCTCGGGCGGTTTTCCAGAGGGCAGTCAGGAGGCCATCGTTCATCTTGATGGGCCTCCACCACATTGCGTGATGCTACCGATGGCCGCAGATGCATCCAGTCATCCAGTCCAGGTTCCCAACCCATCTGCTTTGCCAAGGTTCTCCTGCCGGCACACACAGCTACTTCAGACATATGGGGGTTGCAGCAACTTGCACTACTCCAGTGAGCCAGTCCTGCTCTATGTAGCTGAAGACTATGGCTCTGGCCTTGGCAAACTCAAGCTTCAGCCAAGTCCCTGCAAGTGGTCTGTGGGCCTCATCCCAGGTGTACAGCTCATCCTTCTTCTTCCCCACGGCCTGCCAAACTGATTGCAGTCTGGGTAATTCTGAAGGAACTACGTCACCGCACAGCCCAACTTGCTTCGGCACCTTCCAGATCGGCTCTAGGTAATGCGAGGGCTTCCACCTCAGGCATCGGCATCTCTCGCAACCTCTCTTGCAAGCCCTCCGAAAGCAACCGATAACCCCAGAATAAATTTAAAACAAAAAGACATTAAACCGTGGTCAGATCCCGGCATCGCCGTCACTTTGGGCGGCGCCAAGCCTGGCACTTTCAGGCCCCCTCGGCCCGGTTTAAGGTTAGGGTTCCCTCAAGCCCTAAGCCCAAAATGCAAAGGTTAGGGTTCCCTCAAGCCCTTAGCCCAAAATGCAACTGGGGGGCGGAGGGGCAAACCTATATGTATCCAAAATGTGTATATACCTCTGTTTTTTAATTCAACGTGTGTATATGCTTGCGGATGAGGGCGATGAGGGCTTTCAGGGACATGGCGAATTATAGTCTCCAGGCTGAAGAATCCTTGCGGTGGGCCTGCAGGGGTCGTCGCAGCGGTGGCTGCTGCGGCCACTGGGGCAGCGGCCACCTGGTCCGCCTCAGTCAGAGGCGCTGTGAAAGCCGGTGGCTGAAGCAACTGCAAGCGCTGAGAGCTCCCGGCATATTTTTCTTCGAGACTGACAAACACTTTGTGCTTCCTGTCCTGCCGAGAGAGAGCGAGAGAGAGTGTGCTCGCATGACAAACCAGGATACACGTTTCTAAGACACGCTGACCGGCTGAGTTACCCGCAACTTTCGAAACGTGGATGACGCCTTTCTTCTCTGTGACGTCGATGGCTTTGGATTTCCGCATTGCATTCAAAAACTTGCCGATCTGCTTGTGAGACCTGAGCAGCTTGAACGTGGGCCAAAGTTGCATCTGGAGATGCCGAGGCCCCCTACGACTTCTTGACATCTAGGGTGGTTCCCTCAGGCCTTCCAGCGAAGCAGACATCAGACGCTTAGGAGCAAGGCGCTCTCACATCCAGTGGCCAGGCCTCGCTGGCTTCATGTGCTTCTCGTAGAGCTCAGAAGCTTCTATGGGCAAAGCCTGCGCATTCCCGATCTCTCAGAAAGTCTCCCTGTCGGAGCCTTGAAGCCGGAGAAGGAACTAGCCTTGTCATCTGCAAGGCCTGTGCCGAGACTGGAGCCCCTGCACTTCGAACGGTAGCGGTCACACGGGTCACACAGCCTTGCTTGAAGGCTTGGAGGAAAGTGAAATCCAATAGGTCATCCTGCCTCAGTGTTTCCGAAACTCATAAGGCACCAGGTATTTCGCTCGTGCAAGGCCGAGAGGCGTCCAATCGTCGGCCTTAGAAAGACCGCCCCTGACCCTAAGCCCACCATTCTCCACCAAACTTTTTGTTGGCTTGAGAGTCCTGCAGCTTTGCCGCCTGCACAGGGTGAAGGCACACATGACACAACGAACCGCTGCCGGGACCAGCAATGATTGGCCAAGCCTCCGGGCGCTGCTGTTGGTGCTGCTGCCGGGGCCTCCGCAGCCCCAGGCTCAGCCGTACCGTTAGCCTCCGCGCTCCTCAGTCCGGTCGTGCACATGCGAGCCACCCCGAGCACTGTGCGCCATGTCTACATACAGGTGGACCCCTCGGCGCGACGTGCCAACATCCTACGTCATGCTTATCACGGTGCTCTACAGTCGCTCAAACTGGCTTCTGCTCCTCTTGACGTGCAGAAGCAAATTGGCGTGCCGCCCCAACACCAACAGTTGTTCGTACTGGGCACGATACCTTTGTAGTACTTGCAGTACTTGTAGTACCAACAAGAGGAAAGTGTTGAGGGGAAACCCAAACTTCAGAGATTTCCTCAAGCAGATGGTCTGAGCTTGCCCGCGCTGCGCCGGGCTTCCAGTTGCTGGCCGCACAGGGAGCAACCTGCTACGCTCACTTGTGTACTTGTATAGGGGCCAAAAGGTCGGATGTCGAAGCTTCCCACCTCGTCCTCGTCTGAGAAACCAGCATTGGGTTTCACCTGTTCTGGAAGGAGTACAATCAAATAGGGCATGAATAATGTTCACGCCTTGCCACACTGGGCCCACAAAGCATCTTTGTAGACATGCATCACCTTTCCACTCTTTAGTCGAGACAAGCGCTCAAGGAAGAAGTGATCTGCGCTCGCCTCCATGCCTTTTCCTTTCAACCTGAGGAGCATTACAAGGCGGCACGTCAGAGGCGGCGGACTAGATTCATGCTTGTGGGGACTGTGTCCAAGTAAGGATGCGGCTTTTCCATCTGGGTTTGGTTCACCACCATTCTCCCGACTGCAATCGGATAAGGGTTGCCATCGATCTTGATACACCGTGGCCTTCCCCAGACATCGAACATCACGTTCGAGAACGGGCTCACACGACATTGCGACGACACATGATGCGACGAGGACAGGCTAGGGCTCCCTCTGGCCCTTCGTCACTGTTCCGAAGCCAGCGACGCCGTTTGCAGGCACCTTCGTTGTGCAGCACCATATCCCCACCTCCCCCCAAGCTTCCAACAAACAAATTTTCGACGCAACTCACCAGCTCCAAGCGCAGAGGGTGGCCCTGCGCGAGGCCCCGAGCTTGGCGCAAGGACGCCTGGAAGCATCAGGTCTGCACCGTTGAGCACGAACTTCGACCTGGAGAGCTTCAAGAAGAAACCCTCGTTTTATACACACCCACAACACGACTCGGGTCACTGATCACTGCATACCCTGTTCATTGTGCTCCCCCCAGAGCTCGGCGTGCTACACAGGCGGATGGATAGTCAGCTCCTGCATGATATGCCTTTGAATGAGCAGGGCATATCCGTTCATTCAACAGCAAAGCCAAGCAGGCAAACCAGGCAAAGAACCGTCTGAATACTTTTGCCAGAGTCGTGACAGATCTTGACATCTTAACATCTGAGAGGTCGCACGGGAACTGCCAGAGCGTGTGCAGAGTGGGGTAGAACCTGATTCCCAACCAGCGCGCCAGGAGTCAAACTTCATTACACAGAGTATCACAGAGTAGCTGGGGGCGCTACTCCCCTCGGCCCTCTGCATCAAAGAAAGCTGGAGGAGAGTCCCCGGAGGAGTAAAGCAAGCATCTGTTGTCCAGCTTCACAACCTCAAAAAGGACTCCGGACATGGGCCAGTGACATCCAGTGACATCCAGTGCTTTCGTCGTGCCTTGAGCCCACAAGGAGCCGACCTTGGCTTGGCCCTCAGGCAAGATCTCATCCAGCATTTTCTCATCTAGGCTGGGGAAGTGCTCGGTGAGTTGGCCTCTGGGGCTGGAAGGTGCGCCGGTCAGAACAGCGGATTGCGGATTGCAGCGAACAGCTTGTCCGTAGCGTGCCTTTAAGAGCTTTCAGATCCTGAAATGTCAGACAGCTGGGCTGTCTGAGACAAATCATTCACACTGACAACGGTTCTCCTTCTTGGATAACAAGTTCTGCCCTTGCGCTGCATACCTAGCAAAACTGGTGACAACTTCCGGGCGCCTTCTGACACGTGTCTCAGGGCTGCACCCTTTCTTGAACATGTCCCGGCGCCCTGCGCTGCTGCGCTGCTCTACCTGAGCATCGCATTGTCAGGCACGTGGCCTAACGCAACTCATACTCGGCCAACCGGGGCCACTGCCAAGCCATGAGGACGCTGTGAACGCTAACGCTCGGGCAGAGACGGCGACGACTCACAAGCATACAGCAAAACCTCCCTCCTTGGGCACTGTCGCCGTCTGTCGCCGATGAAGGGAAGCCATTTCACGCATTGGTGGGTACAACTATGGAAACTATGGCACCTATGATCGACTGCTAAGCGACTATGCTACACGAACTGCCGCAGTTCTTTCTGCAGCATTCACCTCTTCATCACAATTGCTTCGGAGTTGAACCTCGGTGCACCGACCGAGCTGATGCACTCCGAATGAAAGGCTTCCTGATGTCACTCCTACCTTCCCTCCTACAGGCATCCTAGTAACGGCTCGTTACTAGTAACGCCAGAAGTGACAAACTCTGCAGAGGGGCTCAGCGTCACGTTGAAGGTCAACTGCTCAACGACCGCCGATCCATCCACATCTCTTCGGGCCCTGCATAACACTTCAAGCATTACCCGAGAGAAACCCTCGAGTCAAGCTCAAGTAGCACCTCTTTAGGCCCAGCGACACAACGTCTCCTGGAACCTAAGTTGCTGAGACTCGCAAAGCTCTGACCCTGGAGCCTCGACACGACCAGAAAGCGGCCATAAGGCCACAAGGCCACAAGGCCAGGGCCCGTTTGTCCAACAAGCGGAAGACGTCGGAACCGGTGCGAATCGTTTTCGCATCCATGGAGGTAATCACATCCCCGATCGTTCCATTCAGCATGGGGCGAACTCCTGCTCGTGACGTGTCGTGTGGGAGATGGGGCGTTGACACGCTGCCCTAACTGCAGGGAAGGGAAGACCAAGTGACACTCCTGCTGCTTCTGCAGGGCTCTTGGGTATGACGCCGTATACAATGACGCCGGGAATTTGCAGAGCATCAGCGATCTGGTCGGGCGCAAAAGTGATGCCGAGGAAGCCGCGGGAGACGAAACCCTGGGCGACTGGGATGGTTGGAAGAGTACTTTGGCTGAGACCTGAGAGGTTTGGGCATCTCATGGGCAAGAGAAGCAGCAGAAGAGCAATAATAAGCAGCACTGGTAGAGCTGTAACAGTATGCTACGAAGTAAAAAGTAGTGTATGCGACCTGCTTCAGGATCAGCTCCACGTTCCGTTTCACGGTGTCCACCTTGGGACGTGGTGGCTTTTGGATTCAAGCAGGATCTTATCAAGCCGACAGATCAGACAGCTCCACGCAGCCATAATGTTTCTTCTATTTTCACTACGCTTCTCGAGTTTTTGGTTTTACGAAGTCTTGTTCCACTTGAAGACCTCAGCCTGAACTACCAGGATCAGAAGGTCTCAGAGTTTGCATGTGGGCGGCCGGGATGGCCAGGCCGACCCCGGCGGAGGTGCCACTGGCAGTGAGGATGGCGGTGTTCACGCCGATGACGCGGCCACCCGCGTCCAGGAGCGGGCCGCCCGAATTGCCCTCAGAGTGCAACGCTATAAAACACTTGGGTTTGTGTTTTGTTGCAAAGGACATGCAAGTCTTCTCAAGTTCGAACGGGCGTGGTCACTGTCTCCTTTGTTTCGAGAGGCTGGGTTGATGGACGCATCCGTTTGGATGCAGCCCTGGATCGGCCTGGCACTGGAAAACCAGAGAGAGAGAGAGAGAGAGGGAAAACAAAGAAAAACTCGTGCTAGTGGCGGTGGCATGAGAGCACTACAAAGGCCTCTCTCCAATGTCGAGTGTTCTGGATTTGCCAGAGATGATGCCACGGCTCCTCAGCAGGTGGTCAGCTGGCAGTAGCTTCAGAAGCTTGGAACAAGCTTGGAACAAGCTTGGAAAAGTAAGCGCGTGGCATGCTGTGGTCAAGACCGAAGGGGTTTCCGATCGCGTAGACCGTCTGCCCAACTTCGAGTCCCGAGGACTCCCCTGTCGGGAGTGGGTGCATGCCGACGACCATCGTGCCAGTTGGCGGGGCGACGACCTTGACCACCGCAGTGTCTGTGAAGGGGTCGGCTCCGACTAACTCGCCCCTCAAGATCTCCCGCTTGGGCATTTCAGTCTCGTCTTTGCTGGTCACCGCATCGAGGAAGACGATCTGCAACTCCCCAGGAGCTAGATCTCGAATAACGTGATAGTTCCTTGGCACTGCTTGGCATTTGCTTCACGGATACCTGCTATTGCTATTGTCGGCCTGGAAGTGCAAGGCACAGCTTCTGAAGTCCTAGCCAGGCATCGTCACGATGTGCGAAGTGTCCCAGACCTTTTGGCCGCCAAGCGAGTCTTTCCGGGCTTTTTTACGTGAGACTCATGAGACTTCAACATCTTTAAGGCTAGCGGCTTGGTCGGACCTTCACGTACCTTCACCTAGACTTGCCAAGAAACGAAGCCGCTGCCGAGGGAAGGCGGCAGGCCATCTTCACCGCCACCACGACGTCTCTCACCCTGCCGGTAGCCACGGGCCACAGAGACGACACCGGGCGTTGCCGCGCGGAAGACCTCTTTCGTGAATGCACTTGCATAAGCGTGTCGTTGAGAAGCACGGGCGCCTGAGCAGCTGCCCGCTCCTCACTGTTGCGAGCAAGGGCGTGGGCGGGCTCCCAGCCAGTGGACAAGGCCTCTGCGCCAAGGTGCATGCACGCGTGGACTCTACCAGCACTGAACATTCGGCCTGTGACACGCATGGCCCGCGAGGGGCGACGCATCTTCTGCTGAGCAGCACACGCTGACAAGCCCGACACTTTGCACGACCTCGCGTCGCCCGGAGCTCGCCCTGCACAAGAAGGGAGCCCCACAAGTGTCAAAAGCCACAGTAGTGACCAGAGCTCAACCACCCGAAGCTTACAGCACACCCCTGCAACATGTTTGCATACGCAATGTAACGGCGCAAGGCGCAATTGGACAACACATGGTCCGAAGGCGGATGATGATTGTCAGCTTCATCATCAGTCATCATCATCATCATCATCATCATCATCATCATCATCATCATCATCATCATCATCATCATCATCATCATCATCATGACTCATCATTCATCATTCATTATTCATCATTCATCATTCATCTATCATCATTCATCTATCATCATCATCACCATCATCACCATCATCATCAATCACCGACCATCTAACAGCTGTACGATCATCTGTCAGCACCATTTGCCACCATCAGCAGCAGCATGACCATCATCATCATCATCAACATCAAGCATCATCTTCTAACACCTTCCATCCGTCATCATCTACAGTGTAGCATCATCACCATCATGATCTACCATCATCACCATCATCATCATCAAGAATCATCTGAAAGCAGCAGCTGCCCAAGGCTCTTCACGAAGAGTCCTCTCGACAAAGCTGCTGCGATCTGCCATCTTGGTGCGGACGACAAGACAGAAAAGGAAGGAAATGGCACGGCGATGGTGTGCAGTGGTACGACTCGGTGGTGAAAACAAAAATTGAGCCGAAAGCCATTTGATCACAGGTTCTCTGTTCCCATGCGCACATGGCGATGTGATGGTTCGAGTTCCCGTCACGGGCTTCTGCAACATCGTTCGAGACTCAGCTTCTGCAGCGTTCGTCAGGCTCTGGACCGTTTGGCTACCACGTCGGCTGCCACAGGTGCAGCTCTTGAGTGGAAAAAACAAACCCATTGACAACCCGGCCCAAAAACTTCATAGAACCCATGGAAGAGTGAAGTCAGGTGAAGTTTGGCTGTGTAAACGGAGCGCCGCGCCTTCCGGGGGCGTTCAGGGAGAAGGTCCTTCCGTAGCGGCTGGCCTGAGGTGCAGCAGATTCCAGATCACACCCCGCAACATCCTCGTTGCCTGGCTTCCAAGGGGCTGCCCAAAAGACGCCCAGAATGCACCACCCCCGACATGCTTGGACTCTCATAGCAACACACTTTCAGGACACATGAGAATCGGCTACGTTCTTCGGGACATTGCAATCGAAGTTATTGCTGTAGCAATTCGCGTGCTGAAAACGTGACAAAGGGGGGGGGGTGTCAACTGTCTCTGGTCCATGGCTACAATGGCTACAATGGCTACAATCTCGCCACGCAGCCATCTCTAGCTCGTGCTGAAGCAGAGGGGCAAACAGGAACGTGATGGAATGCGCCGAACTTGGGGTGCTTGCATATGGCAGAGGACATCACCAATCTGCGCTTGCATGCACGTTTGCTGAGGTTTGCTCCTTCTCTACACCCATTTTGATCCCGTATGAACAGCAGGTCTCGAAGCATCAATTCCCACATCCGTCCAGGGTCTGCTGGACGGAGGTTCCCCAAACTCAGCAGCCCAGGCGTCTGCCAGAGAACGCAGACTGGTCAAGGCCCCAACACGTGTGGGCATCATCAGGAGGCCTGCCTCAGCCTCCCCCAGCTTGCTTCAGCCGCTGAAGCTTTCCACTGTGCGCTACACCGCCAGCTTGCCAACCAAAGCTTGCCCCTGCAACGTCCGGGTGGAGCTTGGGAATCAGCCATTCCGCAAACTCTGCAGTGCTCAGACTGTGAGAGTACACCTAGCTCACATTGTGCACCGGGGGCCATCCTGCCTTAGGTCAGCTGTCCGAGAGCTTCTTGCAAACCTCTGGGCAATGGCTCGATGACCTGTCAGAAACCGTCTGCAGCCGATGGTTTGCTTTTGCATTTGGTAGCCTGGTGCGGCTGCTTTGCAGAGTCCATGAAGACCAAGCAATGCCTCATAGAGTGTGGTATGATGCTGCTGGGCACTGATGACAGCTTGGGGCATGGCCGGTGCAGGAAATGGTCCGGGCACCAGAGGGCATCTTCCTTCGGCTTCCCCGACAGTTCGGAAATGAAAATATTGCGTACCTAACGTAACCTTCATGAAGGTTGCATGAGCAGACTTTGAGGGGAGGCCTGGAAAGTCGCCAGAGACGAATACTTCGAGTCTCGCACGGTCGGATGGCCCACATGCGCCGTGTGCAGTCGGATCCTTGGCCAACCAACTGTGCAGAGAGCTATATGCAGCAAAAGATAAAACGGAGAAGGCGAGCGGCTGATGCATACGGCCCGTCACAATCCGTATGCTCAGGAGGCAAAGACTTCTCGCGCCCGTCCTGAGAGATGTGGGCGCCATTGCCGGAGATCTGAGAGAAAAAGAGCCGGAGGGCGCCTTCGCGACTTCGTCACTTTGAGCTTCGTCTTTGCCAGTCGCCCGGCATCATCCACAGAGCTCGGTGCTCTCCTGCACGGCGCGAGATTTCCGCGATTGATTTCAGCAGGTGTCGAAGCGAACTACCATCGAACCGTTGAGCCGAGTCGAGCGACGGAGCGTCGCTGTCCTACCATCAGGCCACCACTGGACTCGTGCAGCGACTTCCTGCGTTCGACGACCAGCCGGACATAAGGAAAGATGGGCATCGTCAAGGACAGCGTCAAGGACAGCGTCAAGCCTGCCGCTCAGGGCACATCCAGCCGTGGCACAAAGCGATGTAGTCGCGCTGGATGTCCCCGCAGGCTGCCTCACAAAAGTTTCGGTGAATTTCACAACCTCACAAAGCGACAAGCGGACGTGAAGGAGGCGATCCGCCTGGGCCTTCATTCGGTACCAGGCTTCGTGAGACTTGGCAACGAGGATCCTCGGCTTTAGAGAAGGGGTGTTTCAATGAAGGCACTCCCGAATCACATCCGAATCAGCCAAGCACGTACATCTCACATCTTTCAAGGCTAGGAGCAAGCCAGAGCTTGGCACGTCCAGCCGATGCAGGAAGCCACGGCCTCAGACAGTTAACACTTTGTGAGAAACCTATGACTCCTATGACTCCTATGAATCTCACATCCGAAGCCCTCATCCCCACACATCTGCTTCAAGCTACCAGACTTGAGGTCGATGGCTTCGCCAACCGAAGCTTTCTTTTGGGTGTAGAACTGAATAGTCTAAAGCAAGAAAGTATAGATTACAGAGGCCGAATGCTACGCGTAGGTAGGCTGACAAGCTTCATGGTTTGCCAAGTGCGTCCTTGCATCACGAATGGTGATCGGACTTGATTCCGTGCGACCCTGATGCCAGCATCTCATATGAACACCACATTCGCAATGGCTCCCGGAATTATTCGCAGTTTCTTTCTTCCTTGCTTGATCTGGTCGAGGACTTGTACATTGCATCCTACAGCATGTGGACCATGAATGCCTTCATGGACAAGGACCAAGGAACTCTTGCTGGTCAAGCGGAGTGCATGCCAAACGTGAGACAAGAAACAGTTAAAGCCAGCCGTTCAGATGTCGCTGAGACAGGGCCTTCTCACAGCAAATGCGCTGGAAGAGCTTGACGCGTGACCCCCGAACAAACTATTCTCATGGCTGCTGACAGCAGAGCATGAGGTGTGCATGGTTGTTTGGCGCAGAATTTCGCACGTGCAGCAAAAGACACCTTTTTTTTGAGTGTCGGGTGGCGAAAGAGAGTACCCTGAGTGCATTCGGATGATGCTGTAGCCTCAACTGACATCACAAAGCTTGGGGAAGTGGCACGTTCAGGCATGCATAAGTTCCACAATCGATTCCGTGATCTTGCACCGCATGGCCTTCCACGCTTTGATGGCGAAATGAAACCAATGTGCCGAATCAGCAACGCGACGAAGAACGATGTGCCTTCAGCTACGCATACCTGGATCATGCGCGTGGGCCAAGACCTGTGTCTTGGCATGGTTAGCGTGGATATTTTTGCCAGCATGACTTGGAAATACGCGCAGTCGTGTATGGCATCGTTTTTCCAACTCGACGGCAGTGCAAGATCGACTCGGCCAAACCAGCAAGATCCGAAACGAAGGTCTGGAGGTCTACACACGCAGCCTACATGCTTCGGGATCGTTCTCTGGAAACACCTTGAGAGAGATGACGAGAGATGGAAAATGTAGAGCTTCGGAAAGGATAGCGACGCCACCGGAAGCCTGGATGCGGGGCTGAGTCGTCACCACCACTACTACTACTACGACGACGACGACTACTACTACTGCACCCGGACCCCAACAAAACCTCTCAGAGGAGCAAAGGCGCATCTCTCCACATTTGGACAAGCGCTGCAAAAACTTTCTGACTGAAGAAGAATCTCCGGCCCCGGGCCATGGCCGACGTGCGCCAGGAGGCCGCATCTCGGGAACATGGCCTCTGAAGCCATAACTATATGAAACATTTTTGAACGCTAACGGATGATAATCAAGTGTACAAGTGCTACATGGTGCCGTGACTGGGCCTGCATGTAGTCTGAGAGAAGGCCTCTCCTGAGCATCCGAGACCAAGAGATCTCGAGAACAAGTGTAGAGCCTCGATCTTTCAGTCGAGGCACTCAGGCTCATTCGTTCCAGGATGTTCGCCGTCGTCGACCTTGAGGAGAACTTGCCCGAAGGTGCGTGAACAAGTGAAGTTTGCTGTGTGCCACATCCCCTCACACCTGCCACTCCGGAGGCTTGTGTACCACGGCAAGGTCGACCAGCGACACCACCAGATGCGGCTCCTTACCTCATCGAAAACAGGCTTCGTGCCACATTCACTTCACGGCGCTTCACGGAACCCTCGGAACCTTCGTCAGGACCGTCAGCACTGCCACGAGTCAGAGCGGGACCCAGGAAACTCCTCTGGGGGCCCACGATGTGGGATGCATCACGGGACCTCCCAAAGAGCGCCAAGGAACCTCGGCCCGCCACTAAACGGCAAAGCTACGGCAAAGCTCCCAAGTACCCAAGCAGAGGCGCCTTCGACGACCCTGGCAGTCCGCCGGGCGAGACATCCTCAGGACAATGGAGAACAATGGTGAGCAAGATAAAAAAAAGAGAGAATGTCGGTGAGCAGGACAGCTGCAGAACACATAGCCGGGACACCTGCAAGGGAACCACTCCTGGCAACATAAAAGATCGCTTTGATCTCATTCTTGTGGCTTGTCCTTGCTACACCACGCCGCACGCCTCCCAACACCTGCCTATTTTGCTGTGTCATTGCCCTTCGGCCTCTTGGGAGTGTTCTCATGCCACACTGTAGAGGCGTCAAGGCCAAAGACTTAAAGAGCCCAAGCAGGCGACCCAGTCTCCCAGACATTTCATTTCAACTGCGATGTCTGCAGCGCTGCTGTCCAGCCAAAAAACTCACGCTTTTTGGGGGCATTTGCGAGATGCTGCATAAGACAGATTGCAAGGCATTTCGAAGAGATCGAGCAAACAACATCGCCGGTGGGACCAGAGAAGCGTTAGCGCGGAGATGGCGGAGTCGGCATCCACATCCACTCGCCGCAAGCGAAGTAAAAACTCCTCACTTTCGAAGAGTCAACGCCACGAGGTCATTTCGCGAGTCAACGAGTCCCTGCTACAGAGGGTCGCGCAAAACCGAATGAGCGAATCAGCGTGTTCCAGTGAGAGCCTTCTGGAGACATTCCAGCATGGACTCCTTTTCCAAGCTCACCAGAGACCAGGAGAGCCTCTCTCTGCCATCTCAGTGCAGTGATCTCTGTCTCTCCCTTTCACCAAAAGACGTCATTAAACAATGTCTTCTCTCCACTGGCCTGGCCAAGTCTCTCGTGCCAAAGTGTCGCAAGCGGTGCCCCACAGCGTCGACGAGCCGGTCAACGGCGGAGTCAGACACAGAGAGCGTCGCAAAACTCCATACCTCTGGGGCAATAGCACGTACCATTCCATGCACTATACAGTATATCATATGCACTTTTGCTCGACTCGCCCACACTGATACGATGTGCACAGATGTGCACTGCATCTGAGCCGCCAAAACTGCAAGCTCTTCCGCTCTGAGCTGCCCAAGATTCAGCTGCCTGGCCTGCCCAACTCAGCCCTGCTCGCTCTCTCTGGATCTACGTCTTCCTACTGCACAGCCTCCCAACGAGTGCAACATCGAAAAGCCTCATCCTAGGAAAAACTTAAAGGGACCCTATGCACTTCAGGCACAGGACCCTTTCCACGCGTTTTACAATCCGTGGCCCTGCTGTCGTTGTGGTCGCATGAGCCCTGGCTGTTTGAGGCTTGGCTGGCGCCTGCACCACCAGTTGTGCAATGCGTTCGTCGCCACTCCTGTCTCATTAGGCATCCAGGCAACGATCCTGCATCGGCCCCCCACTGCGTGTGGCCATGTCTTTTTGTTTGCTATCAAGCTTCTGGGAACGCCGGCAATTCATGCCAATCTCAACAGAGAAGTCATTAACTCGGCTGGCCTTTGTGGACTCTTGTGCCACCTACCAGACCTAGCGGCTAAGACATGTGAATTCAAAGCAACGTCCGCTTTCGCGACATTGCACAAGCCCCTCCCCGATCAGACCAAGTCTGCAATGTCATATGCCATCATAAATGCTTGGATACACTTGGTGAAATCCCAGTCAACACTGAGGCTTTTCCCCGCATCCGCAAAGATCGCAGGCTAACTGCCGCAGTGCCAACGGCGACAACATACCTTCACGGGCAGCCTTGTGGCATCCACGCTGCCTTACCAGGAGGATTGCCGGCAGCATAGCGTAAAGCAATGAAGCCGGAAACAACCTCTCCATGAACAGCAACACCAGAGAGCACCAGACTTCCAGGCAAGCCGTTTGAGCCGACTCCTTGGAGCACAGGACCGAACTATGCACCGCACAGCTCCGGGCAAACAGCTAAGTTAAACATTAATCTCTAAACGTTGAGGGGATAGAAACATCAGAGGCTCCGGGCTCAGCAGATGCGCGGCGCTGCTGATCCAGGTTGCGCGCTCGAAGCAAAGGATGAAAGCTGCCAATGTGGCGTTCGACTGCCAAATGGCACACAGTGCCACCCCAACCTCACCAAGTACCACGAAACAAGCTTGGGAACTGCATGGCAATGGGACCCGGCAAACAGCCCAGACATCCCAGACTAAGGGCCACGCTGCTGCGCACCAGTGGCCACAGCTTTCCATCGGAAGCCACACACGCATGATCGCCAGGCATCCCGATGCCAGGACACAAAAAGTGTCGGTGTTGGTGTTCATGGTTGTGAGCAGGCCGGCGTGGCAAGTGGCCATGACTCGAGCCCGCATCTCGAATGAAAGTATCATGCCTCTGCGTGTGCCTGTGTGCTTGCCTGAGCGTAATTGACACTGACCTTTTCCTAAGACGTTCATATGCCTCTAAACGTCAAACTTCCAAAGCTGCGACGGGCATCGGAGTGTTGCAGGGTGCTGCAGGCCTTGCACTGGATTGGGCCAGCCTGCCAAGACACGAACATTTACGCAGTCAAGAGCCTGCCCGTCTGTCTGGATTGAATATATAGGTTGTACCGGACTCGTGACAAAGGATAAGAAACATGGCCAACCCCTCAAAGCCCTAACGCCCCCAACCAATTTGGAGTTTGTACGATGCGCCTCCAAGCCAGCTCACAGATTGGCGATGAGCGTTCACGCTCACCTCGTCGTAGCCCCGACGAAGGAAGAGACCTGTGACTGCAAAGGACATGTGCGGAGTCTAAAGAAGATGGGTGCCACAAGGACCTACTTCGCGAGTCAGAGTCAGATTTGAATACGTGCTTGTGCACATGCGTGTGAAAATTTAAGTGTGGAGTCCACATGCAGATGCACTACAAAGCGAGATCCTATGCCCACGACATGTTCTTTGTCGAGTGGTTGATTTCATTGGGATCATGGTTCGGGAATTTGGGATGGCGCTTCAGGAATATCAATGAAGGTGCAAGCCAGGCAGCAGCCAGAGTGCTTTTTGCCACTCCCCTCCCCGTTTGCATGCACTGCTGGCTGCCCCACAGCTCACCTCACGTACAAACAACTTGGAGCTCGTTTCATAGGGCTCGTCTGCCTTGTCTCTGTGCCGTCCAAGTCTCTGCATTTGGCTCCACATGCCTTGGCACATGCAGATGGATACTGTAGGGAGACCGCTAGACGGTTCAAAACTGCACATACTGCACTCTCTCTGGCTGAGAAGTGGGCCGCGAGATCCCTTCCAGCAACTGGACTGCCGCTGGCCACAGCTGGCACCGTCCGACTGCACCTCGCTAGGGCTTTTAGACGCGTCAGGAGGGGAGAACAGAACCCCTGCACCCTTGCAACGTCTTGTAGATTTCTCAAGGCCAGTCGCTGATAGCGGCGCTGAAAGCAACCACATCAGCAGCCTCAGACCCGGAGCGCGACACTCATAATGGCCCACATATGCCCACAACATCAGGTATGTGTAGGCACCCGTGCTGTGGAGCTCTGGTGAAGGACAAGGGCTCTCTGCCATTGACCCGACTTCTCACAAGCACTGATGGCAGCATTGCAGCCTGACCGACGGTCAACTGCGGCATGCACATGGTACGTTGTACAACGAAAGCACGCTTAAGGGACTGACCGATCACATCCTCAGTACCACTCCTTCTTCATTCTAGAAGTGCTGCATCCCTTGCGTTTCGCGAATGCTCAGCTCAAGCCTCGGACCGGGACCAGACTTGGCCTCAACAGCTGAAGTGCTGCCATCCACTGGCCCGCCTGGCCAGCATCAAGCAGCAGCAGCAGGTGTGCCCGTGAAATCTGTGCACCTTCTCGCATGCCGTCGTCGCTGCATTCAGAATGATTGTGTTGAGCCTAGGCTGTTGACAGTGCATGTGAAGGAGAATTCCACAGTGCAGCAACGGAGCTTGATCCCGGCAGTCCTCTGCAGTTTGCAAGAGCAATTGAATACAAAATTGGCATGCTTACGTCTCACTTTCCACTTTCCTGCAGAGCTCCAGGGCTAAGCACCACTCACTGGATCGACCGCAGCTGCTGATCGAGGCGCCTCCCAGTGTCAGAGTGTCAGAGTGCAAAACACTCTCGATTCTCGATGCTAACGTTGCGAAGAGCGGACGTTATGCGAATAACTGTCAGATCTGCTGTTGACTGCTGCTAGCTGATAGCCATTGCTCACCCGCCCCCCCCCCCCTTCCCAGCTCACCGTAGCTTCTCTCGTTGGACAATCGGAGCTTCGCCATCCTGCAGGGCTGGGACAGAAGGACTGCACCTAGATACAGCCTGCTCCGGGCGCAAGATTCGCTGGAGTTCTGAAGCGGAAGCAATTACAGTCTGTACAGGCCAGCCTGCTCAAGAAGTAAACCCCTGCTTCCCACTTCCGAGCAGAATCGCAAGCCTTCACAGGAATGATATGCGCTGCTTGATGACAGAGACTGGAAGGAGGGCATGTGGGCATGTGCGGGTGCATTCGCGAAACCAACTAACCAACCACATCCAACAATGCAAGCTGCGTTGATTGCGGAGTTGAAGGTGATGTAATTCGGCACGGAGATCCTCAGCTTGCAAAGGTCCTGTCTGCGTTTCAGAAGAAGATATGCCACAGCAGAACTGGCCGCCAATTGCCTGAATTGCCTGCAAAGATCTGTAGCAGCTGCAAGGACGAGCTCCACTGCCCAGCTTCCGTGCAGGCATGAATTCCCGCATTCAGGCCTTTGGCACTTTGAAGTGCATTGCGAGGTTTCGTCAGAGTGAGCAATCGATACAGCCGAGGGTCCAATTTGATCTGCTTGCAAAGTGGCAACGTGCATCCCACCTCACAATGTGTCCACAGCACTGTTTTGGGAGCACACTTTGCAGCTTTTGGCTCGCGAGTTGCTCGAGAGTTCCACAGAGTTTGCGAACCACCAAACACATGATTCCAAGCCAGGTCGCGCATCAACTCGAAGACAGCCGGCCACTGAGCCGCGGAGGTACACAAAGCCACGGCCACGTTGTAGCTGGAAGCACTCAGAATAACCTTCCGCGACGTGGTGACATGTGGTGAATCCTAGCAAATCCACCACAACATGGCGCAAAGGCCCTCGAGCACCTTGCTCTGCGACTGCCCAAAGATCTGCACACCCAGCTGCCACTGTTCAGACTTCCTGGGCTTCGCTTGGGCTTCGCTTGGTTTCGGAAGCTGGGATACGACTGGCGCTAACTCAAGCAACCTATGTGGCTGCATTGCATGTCACGTGGCGAGCATGTCGAGATGATCGAGTTGTAGTGAAAGGCGTTCGCCTCGAGCCTTCCTGCGATCAAGACATTGAGCGGTTGAAGGCTCCGGAGCACAGAGCCTCAGACTGCCGAAAAGCTGGAGCCTTCCAGCAAACGCCGGAATGCATCCAGCGCAATCTGGCCAGGATGCTCTGCGACTGATGCAGGCTGTCATGTTTGGATTGTTGCAAAACTCGCCTGCCCATCGCGCAGGTTGGCAAGGAAAGCCGTGGCCGCTTTCGGGTCCTTTGCGTGCTTTCACAACTAGTCTCGAGTCTTATGCGGATGGTCAGAACCTGGTGCCTTGCAAAGAACTGGGTCGATGCGCAAGCCATGCACCGAAGCCTCCGTCGGGACCAAACAAAACGTGCAAAGCGCAGCTCCCAAAGAATTGTTGAGCTGGCCACTTGCAGAGGAGACATCCGTGAGGTGTGCCAGCCATTGTCAGGTGAATACGGTGAATTCACTTCGTGATACTTCGTGCCTAATGCAGCAGCCTGCAACGTTCAGGTGTAGCATCCCTTGTGTGTGTGAGGCCGAATTCGGTGCCCATCTGTGGCTTAGAAGTACAGGTGCTACCTATAGGAGCCAGTCTTGCGATGAACACAGAGCATCATTCCACCATGCATCAGGGCGTCGCCCGACAAGCACGCTTTGAGCAGCTCAGATCTTCAGATGTTGAACAGACTCGACAATTCTTTTGTGTTCGTTCCAGAGATGCAAAGAAGTCCAAGGTCTCCCGTGAAATTCGTCCTGGCAAGGCCAACCATTCATGCAAAAGACACTGGAGCTTCCTGCAGGGGTCTCACTCGGTCATTTTCGGGGTCACATTGGGCCTGCAAGCTGCCCTGCCATCTCCGTCTCTCTGCTTTTCCACAACGCCTCCGTCGTGATGCTCAGGCCTCCAGCAAGGGCATGGAATGAGCAAAGCAATAAGCTTGGTTTTCGTGCATCTGCATGCGACCAGGGTGCTCGGCAAATTCGCATCGATCTGTCTTTCAGACATCTGCCGCAGGATATCCAGTGCCGCCCGCCACTGACAACTCTCCTCCTGACGCATCTCACATGTCCCTAATCATCTCTCGGGTCTCTGCTTTACGCTCTCGTAGCAAACGAGCTCCGATCTGCCCTACATCTGCCTACCATGAATCATAATGTTACAGACAGCCAACGCGACCAGGGGTCACATGCACATATAGCACCAGTGTACGCGATGAGATTAGGCGTGGTCCTTACTGCGCTCAGCGGGGTGATTTCTGGTAACAGGCAATTGGGCCTTGTCCCGAAAATTGCCCTAAGATTACACAGAACAACATGGTGCCAAGGGGGTCCCGGGCTCAACGTGGAAAAAAGCCGAAGCAACTCGACAGCTGGTGCCCACTGCGTCGCCTGCTTCAGACTTGCCCCGTTCTCTGTCAAGGGGAATCCCCGATATACCGATATTTTCAGATTCCGCGCCTTGGTGCACACGTTGATCACACAGCTGTAGGTGATGTCATTCGCGACCACCTTTCCGAGAGCCAAAAACAGCAGGGTACAAGTTTGCCTAAGCTGCTGCAAATCTTAAGCCGATCTTGTTTCAATCCCCCGTGCTGAAGCAAAGGCTAGGGGGGCCAGGGGGAGGCACTTCTGGGAGTCTAGGAGGCAGGGCGATGAGCTCCACGGCTGCGGAAACTCTGGCCCGGAGCCATCCTATGGTCCTATGGACTCTAAGACTCAAGCATCCTCACCCTTGCTGCACAGGAAATCGTTGAACATCGTTCAACCGTCAACCCCAAAACTCCGAAACAGAAGCACGCAAACGCGGCCCGTGGACAAAAAGCTATAGTCTTAGTATGAGCAGCTGCCCTGAGGCGTTTTGTGATCGATGTTCGAGATGTAAAATAATGCATTTGCATGTGTATGTACATACGTACGTAGGCATGATTTATGTATGCATGTATGTAACTGCACGTATGTAAGAGCCATGTCATTGGCGTTGACCTCCCACACCGTTTCTCGACATCATGCCAGAATCAGAGAAAGATGAATTACATCAAAGGGTGTTCGCAGGAGGCCTTCTCATCCAGCATCTGCTCCAATAGTTGTACGGCTAGGCCCCATTGAGTTAGGCCACTGATGACGGCCTAGACGAGCTGGCGCTGCTGTGTGCCCAAGCTCTCTGTAAAGATAAAACCTTCGATGTCTCAATGTCCCAAGTGGCACTATACGTGATCTCGCTCAAGGGGATTCCTCGCATCTTCATGCCTGCACAAAATGCACACACGCACAGCTGACAAAGTTAAAGAAACTGGCAGCCCAAATGATCTTGAAGGCGAGAGGCGGTGCAGCAGGTCCAAAGTTAACTGCCACAGGTACGGGTCTGCTGCACAGGCGCTGATGGCTGCATTGAAGCCTTCTCGTGCGAAACTCGCAGAGCACAAGACTGAGTCAGCTCCGGTACGCATGCTGCCACGCTGCAGACGCTATCGGGCTCTGCCTCGGCTCGAAGAAGATGATGCGAATGAAAAGAAAGAGATATGAGAAGCTAGATGATGGTCCAAGCCGCGATGGAATGCAGGAGGCGGAGGCCCAGGGGCCATTGGTTGTTTTTGCCGCAGGCCGTGATGCCCGTGCTGATGCAGACCCGGTCTGGAGGCACAGTCATGGGAGTCATGGAGCCCAGCAAGCTCAGCACCATCTCCCACTCACCTTGCACACTTTTATGCAGAGCAGAGATGCAGAGATGCGCAAAAAAGAGCGGGGAATCTGGTTCAAATCTTCTTCTGCTCAGACAGAGTGCCTGCACGCTCGCAGGCGCTCATCGCGGTGCTGTAGCTGACCAGAGAAGGATGAGCCTGGCCATGAGACAAGCTGCCAAAATGAAACAGCAAACCGCCCTCTTTGTGTGAATTTGAGCGGACCTTTAGGGAGGGCATGCGGAAAAGCAGGAGCAGGGCCATCTGCCACCGCGACCCACAGGCACCCATGGCAGCATTGATGCTCACGACCCCAGGAGCAATGCGCTTCTCCTACAGCAGCTCACCAAACAAATGCAAACAACACAAAAAGGAGGCCCCAACGATCAAGCTCCTGGGTTCCAGTGGCCCGGGTGAGACACCAAAAACTTAGTCAAATCTAGAGAACCTGTAGACTCCCCTTTGTGACGCCGAAGGTCTGGCATGGCACTCAAGAGTACCATCGCCATCTGCCACTGACCACCTTGCAGGGGATTCGCGACGGTGTGGACGACCAGAAGACGAAAGGAATGGTTCGACTCAGACCACCGTGTCATCTGAAATCAGGTCTAGCACACAGGCGGACTAGTTTAGGGCATGCGGCATTACACAAGCTGTTGTCAACACCACAGAAGCGCGTCACACACAGGCGGACTAGTTTAGGGCATGCGGCATGTGTTTCTCATGTTCGAGAAGTAATTCTTTGCCGTGTGGCGAGGGTACTCTGGGTTGGGCAATATGGAAGGAGAAACAGCACAGACAACTGCTCCGGGGCTAGTGGCAGTTCCCGAGTTGGACCCCACCTTTCTCGCAAGCACTGATGGCTGCGTTGTACGAAATCTCGTCTGGACGACAGCTTCTCTGCATCACGTCCAGCAACGTCAATGCTGCTTGCCACTGCCCGCACTTCTCGCAGGCGCTTATGCCTGACTTCAGACATTTAACGACATTTAACGACATTTAACGACTTGACTTTTCGGTGCTACGTGCTTTTTTGCGTCTTGATCATGATCATTGCCTGCCAAGATGCAAGAGTTCCAGCTGAAGCCGTCCGGAATCACCTGACTGGCATCCATCCACCCGAGCAGATGCAGAGCCCTCTGCCATTCACCGCCTTTCTCGAGGGCGCTCAGGGCCGCATTGCAGGTCCCGGCACTCAACGAAGCCTTCGACTTTGCCATCTTCGCCTCCTCCAGCAGAGCCAAGGCCACCTCCCACTGCTCGGCCCGCCCGGCGGCGGCAATGGCGGCGCCGTAGGTGAATTCGTTGGGCCTTGCCGTGCCCGTGCCCATCTCGGCCAACATCCGCAGCGCCAGCTGCCAGAGTCCCACTTGCGCGAGGACGCTGATGACGGAAGTGAAGGTGATGACGTCTGCTTGCAGCCCAACACGGCCAACTTCCCCAAAGAGGTGAAGGGCCAGCTCCCACATGGCACCCTTCTGGCAGGAGCTGATGCATGCGTTGTAGATGATTATGCCAGTCTGTATGCCGGAACCTCGCATCTCATGCACCAGGCTGAGGGCAACCTCCCAGTGCCCAGCCTGATCCGAAACTCTCACACACACACAGAGACAGAGACAGAGAGTGTCACTGTCAGATTGTCACTCTCTACACACCTTCTGCCAAGACCGCCACCTTTTGGGCTACTGCTGAAGCAGCGTTGAAGCTCACGGCGTTCGGCGTGAGCCCGAAATCCCTTGCAGAGTTCAGCACCATCAGAGACTCTGCCCATAGACCCTGCTCTTCACACGAGCTGATGAGCGTGTTGAAACTGATGAGGTCCGGCGCCAACTCCTGGTCAATCATGTTCTGGAAAAGTTGCAAAGCCACCTCCCAATTTGTTTTCGCCGTCCGCATGGCTGCACTTGTGCACACCACGTCAGCTCGAAGAGACTGTGAAGTCATCAGCTCGAGAAGCACAACTGTCATTTCCCAAAGAGCCTTCTTTTCCAAAGAGCTGATTGCCGCTGTGTACACGACCAAGTTGGGTTGGAGCCCCATTGCAAAGAACATTCCAAGAGCTCGTTGCCACTCGCTACCCTTGCTGCAGGCCTTGATCGCTGCACCATAGCTGACTTCACTTGGCGACACCATCCCAGATTTCATCTCTTCCAGAAGATGTACCGCCAACTCCCAGCCATCTGTCTTCCCACATGCCGAGATGACTGCGTTGTAGTGAAATGTGTTCACGTCCACCCGCCTCTCAGACAGGTACCCCAACACGTCGACTGCGACCTCGGTGTCCCGAATGCTTCCCGACGACACTAAGTTCACACCGTTACGCTGCACACCCTGCCTCGGGCTTCTTTCTTGCAACATCTCCAAGAAATCCCGTGGCCAGCCAGGGGCTCCTGAGCACCGGCACCAAAAAGAAGAAAACGGGAAGATGCCCAAGTGGCACGGACTCAATGGACTCAGGGATCCTCTGCCATTCTTGTACGGCCTCCTCGATGCCCGGCGCCCCTGTCTCGCGTGCCCTGAGAAGCGGTGTAAAGTCTGCACCTTAATGGGACTTCCATGACTCTAAGACTCCAAGAGCAGTGGTTCATATGGTCCAATGGTGTTGCCATGCCCATGGAACAATTTTGCCCGGCAACTCGCAGGCTGGCGGCCCTTGGGGGATGCAAGCAAGCTCCGCATTGCGGCTTGAGAAGCGCCGCGCTTCGGACTCCGGAGATGTGTGGAGCGCAAGCGCGTCACGGAACGCAAGTCACAAAGAAGGCAGAGAGCAGCGAGAGAGCAGCAACGAGCAACACGAAAGAGATGCCAGACGTCCCTCTTTTTGGGAGCCTCGCGCGGCTGCGATCTCTTGAATCTCTTGGTCTCTTGGCACCGGCACCCCTGAGACTTCGCAGGCGCCCACCGCTGCCGAGTGCAGGTGCAAGGAGCTCTCCAAGCTCCCGCCGGCCTCCAACTGCTCCAAGCCCCCGCAGCCTCAGGCATTGTGCAGGCGTCTGTGGGTCCACACATCTTCAGCGATCTCTATAACCGATATGTCATATGTCCGTGCTGAGAAGATCGCCTGAGTTGGCGAGCTGCAAGGCCAGCTGCCATCGACCACCATTACGACACGAATTGATGATTGCAGCGAAGCTTGTCTCATCTGGTGACAAGCACTGGCTTTGCATCCTCCGACAGAATAATTCGCTCTGAGATATGTGAATTAACATGAAGGGCAGCTCAACTTGAAAGGACCTCTCTCTTCTGTCTGCTAGTTAAATTGCGCTCCCCGTGCGCAACACTTCAGTTGAGCTTGAGCGGACCTCTTCCAGGCATCCAAAGCCACATTCCAGTTCCCACTTCGCTCACAGGCCGTGAGAACAGACCCACAGCTATGCCCACTTGGCCGCGCTCCCCGTGAGGCGGCTTCTCCTGCAAGTCGCACATCCGTGTCAACTGTCAGCTTTTCCGAAAGCGTGTGCTTTTGACGAGTCTCAGACCTGCCTTTTTGGCAAGCACTGATGGCGGCATCGAAACTGACGCCGCCCACTTGAAGGCTTGCTTCCCCCAAGGCATCGAGCAGCAACAGTGAAAACCTCCACACAAATGTCAAAAAAAGAACTCGTCGGGTGTGTCTCTGTTCAGCTGAGGTGCTGCCACTCGTGCCCTTTCTCACAGGCGCTGATGGCGGCCGAGAAAGAGACCTCGCTTAGCTGCACCTGCCGCGGAGATGTTTGCTGTCCCTAACCATATTCCACTAATTCCGCTGCCGTATGTCGCCGCACCTGGTTAAGAAGTGAAAGGTTCAATGCGAAGAGCGCCAGCTGCCACTGCCGGCCATTCTCACACGCACTGATCGCAGCGCTGTAGCCTTAGGAGTCTGGGCTCGCAGGTGCATCTCGCATGATGCTACCCCTTGCATTCCAAGCAACTGAACACAGCGTTGGCATCCTTGCTGCCACAAGGTCAGAGAACGAGATTCCCAAGCAAGCAGATTCCAGCAGGTCTCCTCCAGCTGTCTGGCTTCCCAGGCCGTCCGGAGGACGAAGAGTGCCATGCCCCAGTGAGCAATCCTCTCCTGTGACTCCGCGACTCTGCGACTCTGCGACTCGGCCAATAAGCAATTGCTAACAGGACCAGGCCACGCAGGCGCTGATGGAGGTCGAGAAGGTAACTGCGTCGGGCACATTGCCTGAATGTCCTCGTGGCAAGGATAGGCTTCTACTGTGCATCCAAACACCACGGCATGCGAAGAGCTTGTAAAGAGCCGTGCGTGCCTTCGACGATTTGGTAGAGAAGGTGCATCGCCCAAGCCCACTGAAGGCTTTTCGCGCATGCATCAAGGGCTAAGTTCTTCGCGACCACTTTGGAGCCGACCTCGCGACATTAAACATGCACCAAAAGGAAGAAACACAAAAAAACCTACAAATTACAAATTCACAAGACAGGGCAAGTCACGGGACGGCACAGGCATGGTGTGGCACGGTGTGGCATGGGCGGGTGGAGCTGCTTCGGACTCTACTCCCCCACCTGGCCCCACTGGCCCGCCTTCTTGACGCTCTCAGTGTGTGAGAGGAGGCGCGCTGCCCAGCGCCACTGGGCGCTTGTGCCGCACGTGCTCATCGCGGCACTGACTCCTCAGGGATTCCAGACCAAATGGCGCAAATAAACACCCACTACACTACGACTAAGCTGTGACCGCGACTGCGGGCTCCACGCCCATAGCAAATGGCAAACCCCTTCAGATGGCTGAGTGGCCGATCTGATCCAGCACCTTCGAGGCAAATCTTGCACTCAAGGCGCGGCAAGCGCATGCGGCATTTGACCATTATGCAAATCTGCCATGCAAATCTGCCAAGCACCATGGAACTTTCTGCCACAGCTCTCAAAGCCGAGCAAGCCGATTTCCAAGAACTGCCCTCCTCATAGAGGCTGAGAGCAAAGTTCTGGGAGAAGCTATCCGACTGCACCTATCAGCAAAGCTCATGCGCACACTTCGCTAATTAAGGCCCGCGAAAAAGAGAGACTACTCCGAAAGGACACTAGCGCCTCCCTTCTGTGCATCTGCTCCAACGTTGCCGCTCCCTGGCGCCAGCGATCAGCACCGAAGGCTCGCGCCAAGGCCGTGTAGCCAACACAGCCCACATGGATCCTCCCAACCCGCATCTGATGCAAGATGCCCACGCCCACAGCCCAAGGGCAGCCATCAAGTAGTGCGTTGCCTGTAGCCTCCATCCCCCTAATTAGAGGTGCTTCTCGTCTTCGCATATGAAAAGAAGCCAATGCAGCCTCCCACTTCGAGGTGACCAAGGAGCTCAACGTGTAAGAATCCACCGACGTCCCAGTGTCCAGCATCTCTGCAAAGAGTTGGTGGGCCACCTTCCACTCAGCACGCGATGCAGCGATGGCAGAGTTGAAAGCAGTTGGGTTGGGCTCCGAAATGGCTCGGAGCAGATCCCAAAACTCAACTGCCAGTCGCCACAAGCCACCCTGGCACGAGTTCATGCAGGAAGTGTAACTGATACCATCCACCTCGGCTCCATGAAGATAGGCGAGTCCCAACTGCCAGTGTTGGGTTGAGCTCGCCGCACGCAGCGCTGTGTTGCAGCTTATGATGTCTGGTTGGAGCAGGCGCTCGGGCATCTTGGCAAACATCTCCAGAGCCAGGTCTGTCTGCCCGGCCTTCTCACAGGCATCCAGGAAGGCATTGAATCCTCAGAGCTCAACATCGCTCTCTCTTCCTAAAATATTCGTGCACAGATCGTTGCACAATGTTGCACACATGTCACATGTCACATCGTACAGAAGGCCCGCTCCAAATCATGCACAGGAGCCGACGCCATTCACACTCGCGTGTTGTATCACGTCCAGTGCCAGTTGCCACTGCTTGCCTCTAGAAGCTGCAGAAAGAACAGCGGACACGTGGAAGGCATTCACCTCGAGCTCCTCCTCCTGCCTAGGCAGACAATACAAAAGCACCAAGTACTCAACGAGTCTGCTCACCCTCCTCAAGCTACATCGACAAGGAGCATCCAGCGCAAGGTCCTGGCGGCCACCTGCTCACACGGGATGGCCCATGAGGCCTATACGAGGCCTTATGAGGCCCATGTTGCCCATGCGGCATCTTAGGGAGGTAGCAGCAACATCGCCTGGGCGGCTTTCTTCTGCGCAAAGTCTGCAAGCACGGATGTAGCCAGACGTGGTGAATACAGCCGAGTGGAAAGCGCACTTCTGAGTAGCACCTCCCAACACCAAAGCTGCGGTCACTGAGTCGTGTGCCTCTGGGATCACTGGGAAACTCTCTAAGTTCAGCCTGTGCAGAATTGAAGTCGTGATTGTCGGACTGCAGCCTTCAAGAGAACAATCACCAAACAAATCTCACACCAACCTCTCTTGAGCATGCGATCGGGCCTGCAGGGGCCTCGCAGTCCTCCCATGCTGCCATGTGCTCTGACCCTTGAGCCAACGCAATGGGAAAACTCACATGGCTCCGCGACTGGCTCCGCACATTTCACAGAGCATTCCGTGACTACAAGCGCAGCGACGCGAGCGAAACATGCACTTCCACCCTGTTGCAAGAGAGCGGTGAAAAGAAAGTCCCCCATGGGCCAGCATCGTTGCCCCACGAATCGATGCTACCAACGGTCACGAACCAAAGCAAGGGGACCCTCCTAAGTCCTCACGGGGGAGTCTCACGGACCCATTGCGGCCACGGGAGGCTCTGGAGCAAGGCCAAGGTCTCCGGGACTTTGCCTGCTTGGGAGTAGGCGGCAATCGCTGCCTCGTAGCTAAAGACATCCACGATTCGCTTTCCGTGCATCTGAGAAAATAGCTGGCATGCCACGCGCCAGTGCAAAGCCTTCTGGCATGCTCGCATCGCGGAGCTGTTGCTGAGCAGGTCCAGCTGAATCGCAGCAATTGTCATCTGGTCGAGTAAGTTCAGCGCAGATTGCCACGACCCCACCTTGTCGCAAGCGTTGAGGCAGCTGTTGTAGATCACCAGGTTTGGTTGCAAACTTCTTTCGCACATGTCCTCCAAGAGAGCATCGACTCTGTCAAGCTGCGCTGCATTTGCACATGCAGTGATAAGGGAACCAAAGGTCACCTGGTCGGGACATAGCTCGGCTGCCAGCAGGGCCTCAAAAAGATTGCATGCCTGCTGCCAATTCTCGGAACAGGCACCGACTGCGGCGTTATGCGAAATGATGTCAGGCAGGAGATTCATGCGCGGAAGCTCGGCCAGCAATCCGAGTGCAGCCTGCCACTGGCTGGCCTTCTCGCAAGCGCTGATGACCGTGTTGACACTGATTTGCGTGGGGCGAATCTGCAGAATTTGCATGCGCTTCAGCGTTTTCAGAGCTTGCTGCGCTTGCCGGGCGGTCTCGCAGGCACGGAGGCAGGAGTTGAAGGTCACAACATCCGGCCGGAGGAAGGCACACAAGAGAGCTTCCAGATGACCGAAGACCTGCTGCCAGCGGCCTGCCAAGGCACCACCGGCCAAAGCCGCATTGTGCGAGCCCAAGTCCGCCAAAAGCCCAAACCTCCCAATTCTCCCACAGGTCCCAAGTGCTTGAAGTCCCTGCAACCAGCGGCCTGCACGGGAGCTGGCACTGATGCAGGGCCCCAAACTGGCGGCATCTGCTTGCAGAGACACGAGCGGCAGAAGCTGCAGGTGTGCCAGCGCAACCTTCCAGGCCGCCTTGTTGTGCGCCGAGAAGATGCCTTTGCCGGCCGTGCCGCCGCTGCTGGTGCTTGCGCTGGAAATGAGGATGTTGAAGCTGACAACGTCCGCCAGCTGGGCCTTCTGGGCCTTCTGGGCCTGCGCAAGCAGTGCCAGCACCGCTGCCCAGCCGCAGTTGCCGCCATTGGGGCCCAGGGTGCCAAGGGCGGCATTGAGGCTCCAGGTGTCTGGTTGCAGCTGCCACTGCCGCAGGGAAGCCCAGAAGTCCAAGCCCTGCTTCCAATGTTTGCCGCGGAGTGCGGAGATGAAGGCATTGTACTGAAAGATATTGACCTCTCCACGCACGTTGAGGCTTGCGTTCCCACTGAGTCACTATGCGGGATCAAAGACTTCTTGGCGAAAGGGCTGGGGCTCTACGTACTGTAACCTCTCCCCTACGTGGGCCTCCAGGCACTTGGTCTGCAGCGACGCCAGTTGCAAGAGAGCAGCCTCCAAGTGGCGAATCCGGAACCAAGAAAAAGCAACCGGGGGAGGAGGGAGGAAACGTCAGGGGAGACTCTCTCGAGAGAGAAACAGAGAGAGCGAGAGAGAGAGAGAGAGAGAAAGAAGTAAAGAAAGAAGTAAAGAAAGAAGTAAAGAAAGAAAGAACGAAAGAAAGAGAGAGAGAGAGAGAAGTAGATGGAAACAGACCGTAGAGGAGGACTGCCACGTGCCGTCAAAAGCGCCTCGGCGCGGCCCAGCTCCGCCGCCTCCTGGCAGGCCTCCACACAAAACTCGTGAAATCGCGAAAGCCGGAAAGCCGAAAAGCCGCTCGTTACTTCTTGGGTGCTATGGCTATCGAGGGGCCTGCAGCATGAATGCAGCATCAGTGCCATGAGGTGGGCAGAGGAAGAGAGGCGTGCATCCAAGATCTTGCAGTGCTGGCACTGCTTGAGCCCCAGCGTGGGTGGCTCGCAATCTCGGCACTCACCGCACTGGACTCTGGACTCTTGACTGTCAATGCATGTTGCACTCAAAGAAGCTCAGACACAACAGCTGAACACTTCCCTGGCCAAACATGTTGCGAAAGCAGAGGACAAAAGCGCACACCCTGTTGCTCGGACGTTTCCATGGTCCCGCAACAACATCCAAACTGCCCGAGACAGTTTCAAAACCATGCGAGCTCAGTGGGGGAGTCACGCGGATGTGCTCCAGCCACGAATTCCAGCAGCAGAAGGGAAACAAGCTACAGAGACAGGTACAAGCATGTCAAGAACCTCAGCCAGATCTGGCGGGAGCTGCTCAACAACCTGGCACGAACAGCGAATCAGCGTGCCATCTCGAAGAGTTCCGACTCAAAAGGCGCAACCACTCCGTCCAGCCCTGTCCTCCTGAGGAGTCATCTGTGTCCCCGCATCCGCTGCCTCGAACTGCAAGCGATATCGATGTAAGAAGTTCCGGGGACACCGTGCACGGTCATCCTGTCAGAAGCAGTGCACACATTGCATTGCGAGGCTACCCAAGCAAGCAACTCTTTTCTGCACACGCAGCACTGCAGTTGCGAAGATAGGCCTTGAAAGTCGCATCTGCGGTGTATCTTCCGTCGCTCATGGTCGGATGTCCGACATGCGCCGTGTGGACTCGAATCTGGTGTCGTCGGCCTGTTACAATATTGAAGGTTGTCAAGGTGAAAGCCTTCGCAGCGATCATTGCAAAGGCTGCTGGCTTAAGAAGCGTCGTAGAGGGCCGCCCAGCACCCGAAATCCGACTTGATCGGTACCAGCTGGGGCCGTCCTCGCAGCATTTTCGCCAGCACATTCCATGAAGCATTTTGCAACAGCAACGAGCTCATGCCTCAGCCCTTTACTTGAATCAGCTCCCGTCCTCGAGCGAGTGAATGCGGGCATCGATTTGCGTACGGTTGGGAAGCCATCCGTGACAGAGCACCAGATACTCCCTCGCCATTCGACGGGTCATAAGCTGCAGCTGCATATCGTAGTATGCAGAATAGCTAGTTGCCACGAGAACGAGCCCCGACGTCGGCACGTCGAGGCGGTGAAGGAAGCCCCGCCGATGCTTTTGGTCCTCAAGGAGCTTCTGCTGGCCGGGCGCCAGGGCAGAGTGCAGCCACGAAGATAGTGGCCACCGCCTCCGCGCCACAGCATCATCTACCTCAAAGCAGCTGTTATGAGTTTAGGGTCTGCCCTCCGAGTGGACGAAAGTTGAAGGGTTGAAGGGGGCAAGGGGCCTGCCACCCCGGTGGCTTGTAGACGACCACACGATCAGAGTAGAGTCGGGTAAGGCGGGGCCACTCAGGCGAGACAGGCTCGCCATGTCCGCTGGGGCCAACTGCGGCCGATGCCGTCTGCGTATTGGAAAGCACCGGCGGTTGGCTGTCTAGCTTCCCAGCTATTCTTCGCACAGACAGGATAAGACTGTCCTCAATCTGCATCGGCAACTGCTGCACAAAGGCCGAAGCCCACAAGACTTCCAAGGCAGCGGATGCAAAGTCCACGGTTTGCCACAAGCTCACTGTGGAGCGTGCGACCATCTCTTCCTGCAGTCGGAGCAATTCCCAGCCAGATCTGCCGAATCTGCCGAATCTGCCGAATCTGCCGAATCTGCCGAGCATGGCAAGGGCCCAGATTGTGTTGCCCAACAGGTTGAGGGGCAACAGCTTCTCTTGGCCCGCATCCAACCTGGCAACTGCCTACTGCTGCCAACTGCGGCCAACTGCAGAACCCCCAAAGTCATCCCCCGAAGCCCTTTTGGGATCCTTTTCTTGGGATTCCTCTTGCGAGTTCTGCGCCTGGCCCTCAGCTGTTCCATCAGTTTGTGGATCGGAGGGTCTTCCAAGCCGAGCGCTGCTAAAGACCACCTGAGAAATCTGAGACAGGACCGCCCTACACCCTCAATGACAACGATTCCAAAAAAGCGATCTGAGACTTGGCACCGAGGTGCAGGACAGTGCTGATCTCTGAGAGGTGCAGATCTCGATGTACAGCCTCTGCCAGCACCGCCACAGCTGCCCTGGCGAGAATCTGCAGCTTCACATCGAAGAGCGCTACTTGGGCGAGTTTCGCCAAGCGCCAGATGACGTGGACGAGATCGCTGTTGCACTTCGCTTCGAGCTCCCGGAAAGCGCCCGAGCTCGAGCTGCCTTAAAGGGCTCAGAAAAGTTGGTGCAGAATGGTACTTTCATTTGAGTCTTCCGAGAACTCCTCTGGGAGCCAACGTTCCCCCACAACTCACTCCCACACAACTCAAAAAGTGGAGTTGCAGAGGCCTGCCATGAGCTCGCCGAACGCACTCGTCTCCTCGCGCAGAAGCCTCAACACCTTGAGACTCAACTCGAGTCGAGACGGTCTATAGTCTTTCAATTGTGCAGGAAATTGTGGCCATTTGGTCAAAGAAGCTGCTTCCCACTGGCAGGACCTCTCACATGCCGTAATCACCACGTTGTAACCTCATTTGTCATCTCAGAAAACCGATTCGATTGAAGACTCCGGAGTGACATAACATCCCAACATCCGTCCGAGCTGCTTACAGCGTCGGGCTCCATGGCAGCCCTCGGCATCTCGGAGAGAATATCCAAGAGCCGCAGAGCCCAGGGCCAGGCTTGGCCTTTCGCACAGGCACCCAAGGCCTCCGACGTTGGTCGCAAACGCTCTTTTTTGCTTCTGGCGAAGCTCTTGGAGGAAAGAGCCTCTCAAACCAAAACGTCGACTGCCCCCGAAACAAATATCCGCAACATGCTGCCGAGCCACTGCGTTGAAGGTGACGACATCTGCTGCTGGCCCAAGAGAGCTCAGTGATGAGAGTGCAAGCTCCCAGCAACTGGACTTCTCTAAAGCACTGACCACGGCATTGTAAGCCATGACGCTGGCTTCTACCCGGCAGTCTTGCATTGCAGACAGCACGCAGATGGCATGTTGCCATTCCAGTCCCTTCTCGCAGGCGCTGATGGCGGCAGTGAAGCACACGGCGTCCGCCGGGAGGGATGCTGCCTGCATTTGCCACAGGAGCGAGAGCGCACTCTGCCATTCGCGGGCCTTCTCGCAGGCGCTGATAGCTGCAGCGTAGGTGAAGCAATCGCCCCCGTCCACGGCCCCCAGTGCCAGCCGCCAGCGCCCACCCTGGCCAACAGCGCTGGTCAATGCGTTGAGTGCAACGGCATTGGGAGGGAGGTCTTTCTGGCCCATCCCCTCGACAAGCATGAGAGCCAGCTGCCAGTAGTCGCGGCAGGCACCCAGCGCAGTGCTGCAACTGAAGCAATCACTCCGAAGTGAGGCTCCCGACATGCTCTGCAACGTCTCCAGTGCCTGCAGCCATTGGAGTGCCTTTTGACAGGCACTGGCCGAGGAGTTGTACGTCACCACCTCCGCCAGCCGGGCGCCGCACAAGGCGGCAAGGAGACCAATGGCCAAAGGCCACTGAGCCTCGCAAGCGCTGATAGCAGCATGGTAGGTGACGAGCGATACGTGTGGGCATGCATGGCTGTTCATGCACCTCATCGTTGCCAAGGCATGTTGCCACTGGGTGCTCTGGCCACATCGGCTGATGGCTGAGCCATAGCTCACTCGATCGGGAGCCAGAGCCTGAGAAGGCATGGATGCCAACGCTTCTAAGGCTGGCTGCCAGCTCTGTCCAGAGATAGCACAGTTCCATGCAACCACGTCAGCACGGACGCCTTGCCGCGACATCTGCCTCAACAGGAACGAGGACCCTCTCCAGCAATCTGCTCGCCCGCTTGCATCCAGGCACGACGTGAAACTGATGTGATCTGGTTGTACACGAAGGCACTGCATTTGGCTCAACGCTCTGTGTCCCAGCTCCCATTTGCCGGCCTTACCCCAGGCAGACAAGACACTGTTGAACGCCACCGACTCCTTGTGGCTGTCACAGAAGAGGGTGACGGCCCGCTCCCAGACAGGCCCGACTGCCGCCATCGCCGCGTTCTGGCTAACTGCGTCGGCATTCACAAGGCACGCGGACATCCGACTCAGCAAGCGCAGGGCCGACTGCCAGGAAGATCCCTGGCAAGATGAGATGGCTGTGTTGTAGTGGTAAACATTGGCTTGAATCGTCGTTCTCTGCATGGAAAGGAGGACTTCAGAGAGATCCACTCCACGCCTTGCCAGCTGCTTCAGTGCTGCGGTCACAGCTCGGGGGTCACCTCCCAGCTCCACTCCCCAGTGTCCCTTCGTGTGCTGCTTGTGGAGCTGAGCATGCCTCTCCGAGCGGGACAAGGCCTCCGGCTCCAAAACCATCCCAACTTTGTGTCGAGCCAATTCTTGGTGAGCCCCGGACTGTGACTGTCCCGCACTCCTCTTGAAAGCCGCCGCACATTCACGGGCTCATTACTTGAGGGACTGCGCGTTCGCGGCTTGAGTGCTCTGGTCCCTTGTGTGCGCTTTGCACTAACCGGGCGCTAAGCACTGCACTGGATGCCCGCACATGGCAATGAAATCCATGCCCACCGGGCCCACCGGAGGCCCCTCGGAGGCCCAAGGCTGGAGCCGACAGTCTATCAGAGTCTATCAATTCCGTGAAATGCCATGAAGATCCTTCACGGATCTGTTGTCTGAGGGCTCGTTGACGAGTATCACCGTGTGACTCTGCCTGTGTGTCTGTCGTCTCTGCGTCTCTGTGTCTCTGTGCGTGTGTGTGCGGGTGTGCAGGGTCGCTCCTTTTCAGCCCACCGCGTCAACTGTGAAACTGTGAGCACATGTGCCATGGTGGCAGGGAGGCGAAGCGCACCGACCTACCAGGAGAGCATTGCCCAAGACGTTGCCCAAGGCGTTGCCCAATGCTCCTGCCTTGCCCTTTGGGAGGAGGGTCGAACGACCTCGAGCTTTGCAGAATGGATGGAAACTGAACTGCAAAGGTTGCACACATGTCAAAATCACGCCGCTCGCCTGTGCCATCTGAAGGCTGTCCTGCAGATCCGGCGGCAATGCACCATTGGCCTTCACAGAACCGGAGCCACGGGACTCACCGCGCAGACTTGCACTCTGAGTTGTGAGAGAACTTCGCGATTCTCCCCAAAGTCCGCCTCGAAGTCTTCTCCATGCAAGGCACTTGACCGGAACGCTAGGTGGTACCTGACCATCAGCTAAGCTCAACGAGCTGCCAGTCGCAAGCTAGTCGTTCTTCGCTTAATTAGTCTCTTCGTCGAGCAGTTCGCGGGCATTGCGGGGCGCACCGGTGCAGGAATATCCGCCGGCACCAATCCTGATCGGAGGCGTACGTCTCTGCAGCAGAATACATACCTTGGCACAGCTCTGGCAAAGGAGTCTGTCACGTCACAAGCACACAGAGACGCAACTCCCAACCCTCAAGTTGACCTCAAGTTGACCTCAAGTTGACCTCAAGTTGACCTCAAGTTGACCTCAAGTTGACCTCAAGTTGACCTCAAGTTGACCTCAAGTTGACCTCAAGGACCTCAATTCGTCCACGCCACCATCGCTCACGGTGGCGTGTCCGGCATGCGCGGTGTGAACCCGGATCTGATGCTTCCGCCCGGTGCCAATCCGAATTGCCAGAAGGGACAGTGTGCTTCCCATGCGCACAGAGTGGCTGAGGACCTTGAGGTTTGTCTCGGAGTTCTTACCGGGTGTAATGCGGCTTGGGCTGTCCTTCTGGGCGCCAGTCTCGGCCCAGGTCACTGACGCGCGAATGACCCCACGGTCAGCACTCCACCAGCCATGTGACAGGACAGCATAGTCTCGGATCAAGATCCCCGAGGAGAGCTGAAATTGAAGATCGTAGTAGGCAGAGTAAGTAGAAGCGACCAGGATCATTCCGGAGCTTGGCACATCCAAACGATGCAGGAATCCTCGCTGGTGAGACTCATCATGGTGGATAGGCAGGTTGCGATGGTTGGGGAGCTGCTGCACGTACTGCGAAAGGGGCTTGCCAGAGGCATCTCCAGACTCATCGACCTCAACCAGACCAGCTGTGGAACACCATCCCGCATGATCACACATGCACTTGCACGTTGCGTCAAGGCCTTCTGTGAGAGCAAACAGACACAACTCTGAGAGAGGCAAAGTTGCCAAGGCAAACCTGCGAAATCCTCGCGAATCCGCTACCTTTCCCCATTGGGATTTAGGTTGTGCAATCTTGTGCACCTGCCACCCCGGCGGCTTGTGGATCACGAGTCCTCAGATGAAACAAGAAGGGTGGACGGCCCGGACGGCAAACTAAGGATGACGGGTGCATACGGATGCTAGTGATGCCAGGCAGCTGTCCCAGAGTTCAATCACGACCTCAGGCGCGCTTGGATTTGGAGGCTGGCGCAGCAGGGCAAGGCGGTCATGGCGGGAAAGGCGTGGCTGCGAGGACTGCGAGGGCAACTGCGAGACGCCAGAGACGGTTGAGCCGTCCAAAGCCCGCGCCACACGTTGGAGAGCGTCCCACACAGGCGGCAGGCTGCGCAGCTGTAGGTAACCCGCAAAGTTGGAAGCCCAGAGAACCTCCAGCATGTCTGTGCTCGAGCTCCTGGCCTCTCTACCTCGAAGAAGAGGCACCCGGTTGGCGAGCTCCCTCTGCATCGCACCGAAGACATCGAAAAGCCCAGGCTCGGGCGACGCAGCCATGGACCAGGCCAACGTCGCCAGCGCCCGCATCGGGAGCCGCCGCTCCTCTGCAATCGACATCGCACTCGACATCGCAAGCGACAAGACGAGCAAATTTTCACGTCTCTACATTCTGCATCCTATGCATTCCTGGTGTCCTCCCCGCTCTGCAGCCGGATGCGGACCTCTTGGAGGAGGGCGTCCCAGGTGTGCCCAAAGCTTGCTGAGCTCTCCGAGCTTTCCGAGGACGCCATCGACCAGGCGAGGACGCTCAGCTCCTTCGGCAGCGTCTTGCGAAGCGAAGCATCTTGCGCAATCTGCATCTCTTGCTAGCATGATGCGAAGCACGCTGTGGTCTGTCTTTTGCTCCTGCAAGGTGAGGCGAGGAAGTTGATCCTCAGACAGCCTCTGCGCCGGCAGCTCAGGCAGCGGCAGCCTGCCGCTGTGGCGTCGGATCCGACTCCACCTCTCCAACAGGGCCCAACAACGCCTACGAATTCACCAAAGGACCGAACCTGTAAGCCACTCCAACCATCAATATCTGCAAGGATGCAGATGGCTTCTGGAAGCCTGCAAGGGGCCTGGCCTCCAGGACGCCTGCACCGCCTCGGAGGCGGAGAGCGGGGAGATTTCCGCCACGGAGTTCACAGCGGCACCGGCGGGTGTGGACGGGTCCAGCAGCAACATCAGCGCCACCGGCCACCTCAACTGTGGAGGCACCGCGCAACTCGCGCGCAACGATACCCTCATGGAATACCAGCTGAAGCCTTAAGCCCTCAGAGCAAGTGGCTGGTCTTCTTGCTCGGACGCACTGATCACCTTAGCTTTGACAGTCTTGTGCCTCCCTCGCCTTTACAGTATGGCTTGCGCCTGGGGCCACGGCTGCCCGGTAGCAGATCTCGTTTGTCTCGATGCTTTGTTGCGCCATCCATCCTGGCAACAGGCACACTCCGGAAGCAACAAGGGCAACAAGGGCAACAAGGGCCAAGAAATAGTGCCAAAAAAAACAGACGGACGTGTCAATTGGTCTTGCACTGGTCTTGCAACAAAGGATCGCAGCATCTTCAGGGAAGTCTGCCACTGTTGACCCTTCTCGCAAGCATTGAGAGCCGAGCCATGTGCGATCTCCTTAGAAACTGCTCAAGAAGGTAGATCTCATATACCTCATGCTTGCACATGACCGCAGCCAACTCCGGCCAAGCGTCGCTGTGGCATCTGTCTCCGCGCATGCCTTGGATCATCTCAGGTCTCTCATGGTCATGGTCCCAACGGTCCGTCGTGTTTTTTGAGATGGTATGTCCTTGCTTTTGAATGCACAGCGCTGCTCTGCCAAGCTGCGGCGGGCCATGCCGAGGGCCAGCTTCCAGCGCCCGTGCACTGCGAGCACCGTCATGGCGTTCGAGTATGTGATCCCGTTCGGTGGACTGCCTCCTTCTCTGCATCCCAGCAGCCCCACTGCTTGCTGCCAGTCGCCGGATGCCTCTAGAGCGATATTGTAGTTGAAGATGTCCGGCACGAGCCTCAATCTCGCCATGGATGAAAGAACAGCAAGGCTCCGCTCCCAGAGACCTCCTTTTGCAACCGCATCCATCAACGCACCGCAGCTGACTTGATCAGGCCTTGGCTCTGGCAATGGCACACCACCAAGTTTCTAGTGATTCTAGTGGCGTGTGCAAGCACACCCGACACCATGTCCCCCACACGGAGCCAGCAGCCAACTGCAGTCAAGTGGGCGGCAATGCAGAGCGCAGTAAGCGGTAGTGCTCCAGCGACAGCTGCCACCGCCCCGCTGAGCCAAAGGCACTGATGGCTGCGTTGTAACCTCACGGAACAGCTGCGGCAACAGACTCCCGAAAGAACACCCATATATGTACCTTTCCCACGCTCACAGCAACAGCACGGACAAGCATGGACAAGCGATGACAAGCGGCAAATCACGTTGCCCTGGGCGCGGCTCGCGGCCATGGACTCCCAGAGCAGGGCCGCGTGCTGCCAGCGCCCGGCGCTCTCGCAGGCGCTGATGGCGGCAGTGAAGCACACGGCGTCCGCCGGGAGGGATGCTGCCTGCATTTGCCACAGGAGCGAGAGCGCACTCTGCCATTCGCGGGCCTTCTCGCAGGCGCTGATAGCTGCAGCGTAGGTGAAGCAATCGCCCCCGTCCACGGCCCCCAGTGCCAGCCGCCAGCGCCCACCCTGGCCAACAGCGCTGGTCAATGCGTTGAGTGCAACGGCATTGGGAGGGAGGTCTTTCTGGCCCATCCCCTCGACAAGCATGAGAGCCAGCTGCCAGTAGTCGCGGCAGGCACCCAGCGCAGTGCTGCAACTGAAGCAATCACTCCGAAGTGAGGCTCCCGACATGCTCTGCAACGTCTCCAGTGCCTGCAGCCATTGGAGTGCCTTTTGACAGGCACTGGCCGAGGAGTTGTACGTCACCACCTCCGCCAGCCGGGCGCCGCACAAGGCGGCAAGGAGACCAATGGCCAAAGGCCACTGAGCCTCGCAAGCGCTGATAGCAGCATGGTAGGTGACGAGCGATACGTGTGGGCATGCATGGCTGTTCATGCACCTCATCGTTGCCAAGGCATGTTGCCACTGGGTGCTCTGGCCACATCGGCTGATGGCTGAGCCATAGCTCACTCGATCGGGAGCCAGAGCCTGAGAAGGCATGGATGCCAACGCTTCTAAGGCTGGCTGCCAGCTCTGTCCAGAGATAGCACAGTTCCATGCAACCACGTCAGCACGGACGCCTTGCCGCGACATCTGCCTCAACAGGAACGAGGACCCTCTCCAGCAATCTGCTCGCCCGCTTGCATCCAGGCACGACGTGAAACTGATGTGATCTGGTTGCACACGAAGGCACTGCATTTGGCTCAACGCTCTGTGTCCCAGCTCCCATTTGCCGGCCTTACCCCAGGCAGACAAGACACTGTTGAACGCCACCGACTCCTTGTGGCTGTCACAGAAGAGGGTGACGGCCCGCTCCCAGACAGGCCCGACTGCCGCCATCGCCGCGTTCTGGCTAACTGCGTCGGCATTCACAAGGCACGCGGACATCCGACTCAGCAAGCGCAGTGCCGACTGCCAGGAAGATCCCTGGCAAGATGAGATGGCTGTGTTGTAGTGGTAAACATTGGCTTGAATCGTCGTTCTCTGCATGGAAAGGAGGACTTCAGAGAGATCCACTCCACGCCTTGCCAGCTGCTTCAGTGCTGCGGTCACAGCTCGGGGGTCACCTCCCAGCTCCACTCCCCAGTGTCCCTTCGTGTGCTGCTTGTGGAGCTGAGCATGCCTCTCCGAGCGGGACAAGGCCTCCGGCTCCAAAACCATCCCAACTTTGTGTCGAGCCAATTCTTGGTGAGCCCCGGACTGTGACTGTCCCGCACTCCTCTTGAAAGCCGCCGCACGTTCACGGGCTCATTACTTGAGGGACTGCGCGTTCGCGGCTTGAGTGCTCTGGTCCCTTGTGTGCGCTTTGCACTAACCGGGCGCTAAGCACTGCACTGGATGCCCGCACATGGCAATGAAATCCATGCCCACCGGGCCCACCGGAGGCCCCTCGGAGGCCCAAGGCTGGAGCCGACAGTCTATCAGAGTCTATCAATTCCGTGAAATGCCATGAAGATCCTTCACGGATCTGTTGTCTGAGAGCTCGTTGACGAGTATCACCGTGTGACTCTGCCTGTGTGTCTGTCTCTGCGTCTCCGTGTCTCTGTGTGTGCGTGTGTGTGCGGGTGTGCAGGGTCGCTCCTTTTCAGCCCCCCGCGTCAACTGTGAAACTGTGAGCACATGTGCCATGGTGGCAGGGAGGCGAAGCGCACCGACCTATCAGGAGAGCATTGCCCAAGACGTTGCCCAAGGCGTTGCCCAATGCTCCTGCCTTGCCCTTTGGGAGGAGGGTCGAACGACCTCGAGCTTTGCATAATGGATGGAAACTGAACTGCAAAGGTTGCACACATGTCAAAATCACGCCGCTCGCCTGTGCCATCTGAAGGCTGTCCTGCAGATCCGGCGGCAATGCACCATTGGCCTTCACAGAACCGGAGCCACGGGACTTACCGCGCAGACTTGCACACTGAGAGAACTTCGCGATTCTCCCCAAAGTCCGCCTCGAAGTCTTCTCCATGCAAGGCACTTGACCGGAACGCTAGGTGGTACCTGACCATCAGCTAAGCTCAACGAGCTGCCAGTCGCAAGCTAGTCGTTCTTCGCTTAATTAGTCTCTTCGTCGAGCAGTTCGCGTGCATTGCGGGGCGCACCGGTGCAGGAATATCCGCCGGCACCAATCCTGATCGGAGGCGTACGTCTCTGCAGCAGAATACATACCTTGGCACAGCTCTGGCAAAGGAGTCTGTCACGTCACAAGCACACAGAGACGCAACTCCCAACCCTCAAGTTGACCTCAAGTTGACCTCAAGTTGACCTCAAGTTGACCTCAAGTTGACCTCAAGTTGACCTCAAGTTGACCTCAAGTTGACCTCAAGTTGACCTCAAGTTGACCTCAAGTTGACCTCAAGTTGACCTCAAGGACCTCAATTCGTCCACGCCACCATCGCTCACGGTGGCGTGTCCGGCATGCGCGGTGTGAACCCGGATCTGATGCTTCCGCCCGGTGCCAATCCGAATTGCCAGAAGGGACAGTGTGCTTCCCATGCGCACAGAGTGGCTGAGGACCTTGAGGTTTGTCTCGGAGTTCTTACCGGGTGTAATGCGGCTTGGGCTGTCCTTCTGGGCGCCAGTCTCGGCCCAGGTCACTGACGCGCGAATGACCCCACGGTCAGCACTCCACCAGCCATGTGACAGGACAGCATAGTCTCGGATCAAGATCCCCGAGGAGAGCTGAAATTGAAGATCGTAGTAGGCAGAGTAAGTAGAAGCGACCAGGATCATTCCGGAGCTTGGCACATCCAAACGATGCAGGAATCCTCGCTGGTGAGACTCATCATGGTGGATAGGCAGGTTGCGATGGTTGGGGAGCTGCTGCACGTACTGCGAAAGGGGCTTGCCAGAGGCATCTCCAGACTCATCGACCTCAACCAGACCAGCTGTGGAACACCATCCCGCATGATCACACATGCACTTGCACGTTGCGTCAAGGCCTTCTGTGAGAGCAAACAGAAAAAACCCTGAGAGAGGCAAAGTTGCCAAGGCAAACCTGCGAAATCCTCGCGAATCCGCTACCTTTCCCCATTGGGATTTAGGTTGTGCAATCTTGTGCACCTGCCACCCCGGCGGCTTGTGGATCACGAGTCCTCAGATGAAACAAGAAGGGTGGACGGCCCGGACGGCAAACTAAGGATGACGGGTGCATACGGATGCTAGTGATGCCAGGCAGCTGTCCCAGAGTTCAATCACGACTTCAGGCGCGCTTGGATTTGGAGGCTGCCGCAGCAGGGCAAGGCGGTCATGGCGGGAAAGGCGTGGCTGCGAGGACTGCGAGGGCAACTGCGAGACGCCAGAGACGGTTGAGCCGTCCAAAGCCCGCGCCACACGTTGGAGAGCGTCCCACACAGGCGGCAGGCTGCGCAGCTGTAGGTAACCCGCAAAGTTGGAAGCCCAGAGAACCTCCAGCATGTCTGTGCTCGAGCTCCTGGCCTCTCTACCTCGAAGAAGAGGCACCCGGTTGGCGAGCTCCCTCTGCATCGCACCGAAGACATCGAAAAGCCCAGGCTCGGGCGACGCAGCCATGGACCAGGCCAACGTCGCCAGCGCCCGCATCGGGAGCCGCCGCTCCTCTGCAATCGACATCGCACTCGACATCGCAAGCGACAAGACGAGCAAATTTTCACGTCTCTACATTCTGCATCCTATGCATTCCTGGTGTCCTCCCCGCTCTGCAGCCGGATGCGGACCTCTTGGAGGAGGGCGTCCCAGGTGTGCCCAAAGCTTGCTGAGCTCTCCGAGCTTTCCGAGGACGCCATCGACCAGGCGAGGACGCTCAGCTCCTTCGGCAGCGTCTTGCGAAGCGAAGCATCTTGCGCAATCTGCATCTCTTGCTAGCATGATGCGAAGCACGCTGTGGTCTGTCTTTTGCTCCTGCAAGGTGAGGCGAGGAAGTTGATCCTCAGACAGCCTCTGCGCCGGCAGCTCAGGCAGCGGCAGCCTGCCGCTGTGGCGTCGGATCCGACTCCACCTCTCCAACAGGGCCCAACAACGCCTACGAATTCACCAAAGGACCGAACCTGTAAGCCACTCCAACCATCAATATCTGCAAGGATGCAGATGGCTTCTGGAAGCCTGCAAGGGGCCTGGCCTCCAGGACGCCTGCACCGCCTCGGAGGCGGAGAGCGGGGAGATTTCCGCCACGGAGTTCACAGCGGCACCGGCGGGTGTGGACGGGTCCAGCAGCAACATCAGCGCCACCGGCCACCTCAACTGTGGAGGCACCGCGCAACTCGCGCGCAACGATACCCTCATGGAATACCAGCTGAAGCCTTAAGCCCTCAGAGCAAGTGGCTGGTCTTCTTGCTCGGACGCACTGATCACCTTAGCTTTGACAGTCTTGTGCCTCCCTCGCCTTTACAGTATGGCTTGCGCCTGGGGCCACGGCTGCCCGGTAGCAGATCTCGTTTGTCTCGATGCTTTGTTGCGCCATCCATCCTGGCAACAGGCACACTCCGGAAGCAACAAGGGCAACAAGGGCAACAAGGGCCAAGAAATAGTGCCAAAAAAAACAGACGGACGTGTCAATTGGTCTTGCACTGGTCTTGCAACAAAGGATCGCAGCATCTTCAGGGAAGTCTGCCACTGTTGACCCTTCTCGCAAGCATTGAGAGCCGAGCCATGTGCGATCTCCTTAGAAACTGCTCAAGAAGGTAGATCTCATATACCTCATGCTTGCACATGACCGCAGCCAACTCCGGCCAAGCGTCGCTGTGGCATCTGTCTCCGCGCATGCCTTGGATCATCTCAGGTCTCTCATGGTCATGGTCCCAACGGTCCGTCGTGTTTTTTGAGATGGTATGTCCTTGCTTTTGAATGCACAGCGCTGCTCTGCCAAGCTGCGGCGGGCCATGCCGAGGGCCAGCTTCCAGCGCCCGTGCACTGCGAGCACCGTCATGGCGTTCGAGTATGTGATCCCGTTCGGTGGACTGCCTCCTTCTCTGCATCCCAGCAGCCCCACTGCTTGCTGCCAGTCGCCGGATGCCTCTAGAGCGATATTGTAGTTGAAGATGTCCGGCACGAGCCTCAATCTCGCCATGGATGAAAGAACAGCAAGGCTCCGCTCCCAGAGACCTCCTTTTGCAACCGCATCCATCAACGCACCGCAGCTGACTTGATCAGGCCTTGGCTCTGGCAATGGCACACCACCAAGTTTCTAGTGATTCTAGTGGCGTGTGCAAGCACACCCGACACCATGTCCCCCACACGGAGCCAGCAGCCAACTGCAGTCAAGTGGGCGGCAATGCAGAGCGCAGTAAGCGGTAGTGCTCCAGCGACAGCTGCCACCGCCCCGCTGAGCCAAAGGCACTGATGGCTGCGTTGTAACCTCACGGAACAGCTGCGGCAACAGACTCCCGAAAGAACACCCATATATGTACCTTTCCCACGCTCACAGCAACAGCACGGACAAGCATGGACGAGCGATGACAAGCGGCAAATCACGTTGCCCTGGGCGCGGCTCGCGGCCATGGACTCCCAGAGCAGGGCCGCGTGCTGCCAGCGCCCGGCGCTCTCGCAGGCGCTGATGGCCTGGGATGGACTTGCATCCTGTCAAGAGATGCCTGTCAGACTGCCTTTCATCTCTTGCAGCCAGGATGCCGTGCTGTAGCTGACAAAGTCCTCATTTCACGAGTGAAGAAGACATAGGCTCACCACCCGTCAAACTAACCATATCTCCAAATGAACACTTTGCTGGCCAAAGTCACAGCGAACTACAAGAGTGCTGGAGTCGCTAGAGTTCAGGATCTTGCCCAGCAAGTTTGGAAAACCAGCAGTTGCTCCCAAGCGCGCTGTCGCATTTACATTTTTGGCCCGCCCCCTTCTCCAGAACATAGAAGCCACTACACCGACAGAATGGGCAGGATTTACTCAGGTTGTTGGTTGGAGGGTACCCTTTGGTTTGCAACTTTGAGGGGATGCAAGGATGTTGAAGTGCCGCACGCCCCCCTGACTCTGCACGACCATGCCATGAGCTTGACTAAACGAAACACATGAGAAACCATGCGTCAAAAGACCCAACCCGAAACGACTTGCGCACCATGAGTATGGGACTAATGGCCAGAAAGAGGAACACATCTTGCAATATTCACGGAGATACGGGTCGTGTGTTCACCGCATGTGCCTTCTTTTTGCCAAGTCTCAGCTTGAATGGCCAAGCTCGGCAGGAGCACCATTAGCTGCAACAGTGTCTGCCACTGCCCTGAACAGGTCTGCATGGCCTGCACTCTGAAAGCCAGGCATTCCTATTCCAACTTGCCCGCAGTACTCAGAATACCCCCTCGACAGCTCTCAAGGATTCTCAAGGCAACCAAGCCACCGTGTTCATCGTGATGTCGTTGGGAGGGATGCTGATGCTTTGCATCTGATCGAGGAGATGCAGGGCAGCGGTCCACGGGCACACGTTCATGCAAGCGGTGAAGGTGATGCAATTGGGTCTCACCTTGGAACTGATCACGAACAATCCTTGCAGAAGTGCTGCTCAGGACACAACTGCGTTAAATGCCAAATGGCTCCAGCTGTAGGCATTGCTTGGAGCAGCCACAGCGCAGCTTGCCATGCAGTCTTGTCACAAGCACTGATGGCCTCACACGACAGATCGTGCGCGAGGCGATTACGAGGTGACTCGCAGTTGACGACTTGAGTTCTGAGCTGTGTCCAAGTAGCAGAGTTGAAACATATGGTGTCAGCTTCCACAGCCATCGCCATGAGCTGCTGAAGCAGCAAGATCGCCTTGCTCGGCTGCTCTACTCTTCTCTGATCTGTCGGTTTTCGGAACGTGGGGAAAGAGGCAGAGGTACTTGTAGCATGCTGCAGCTACTACGGGGTTACTGCTGTTTCACTGTCTAATACAGAGCTGAAGAAGTAGTGGCCAAGGCGCGATGGTCCATCGAGAGCCCGCACAAGTTGACAGGGCCGCGCTAAAGGTGACAGGGTCCGGGGCCACCGATGAAGCGAGAAGCCACGCAAAGAGGGCCAGGCTCGCTTCCCAGATGCCGGCCCTGCGATTCGAAGCACGTTACATCACTTTACAATCACACGGTCACACAAGCCCCCCGTGTGCACTGGTCCATGCTGGAGGCTATACGCTTTTTCGGCTCCTGAAAGCACCCTCAGCACACCCGGCCTGGTACAGCAGCTCATCGCTGCGCAGACGGAGACTTGGTCCATCCTTCGAGACTGCATGGTGTCCAGAAGACGCAGGGCCTCTTGCCAGTCCTGGTTCCTCTGACAGCTCCGAACCGAATCACGCAGACTCGTCCACTGGCGCATCCCGCTCCTCCCTCCGGTCGGTACAGCCATGCTTGCCTTGGACCTGCAGCGGAGGTGCGATCCGCTTGCCAGGGTCTCAAAACCGGTGGTCGCTCTGGCGCTGATGTGGGCGCTGGCCCCCCCATGGCCCCTCCTGTCATTTGCCTTGCTGGGGCCTCTTTCGATGAATTCCATGGATCAAGTCCACTCGAACAAGCTTTGCTGCGGCCAGGTCAGTCTTACCGCAAACCACGAGACATCTCAATGAACAGCAACAGGTATCCGTCAGCTTTGTTTCTGGAGCGAAGCCGGCGACTCAAAGCCAGGCAAGCAGACAAGTAGGTTGCCAACTTGCATGGATGCAGTTTGAATTAACAAGGTTTCACGAGCTTTACAAGAACTACGACTCGCGACTTCATCTTGAAGCGCGTTGAATGCGAGTGTCTCACAAAGGTGGTGTTGCCAGCTTGTGGGCAGCACGGGACCAGCAAAATGTCTGGGAGAAGCTGTACATGCTCTGTAAGGCCAGACTAGGCTGCCGACAATCAGTGCCAGTTTCTTGCTTTGAGCGTTGGCCATGAGAATATGCATACGTCCTTTCTTTGGAGAGTTGCTTGCAAGAAAATGGCCCTCACCGTCCGCGCACGAGATGCTGGTGTCACATCTCCATGGGCAGGTACTCTGCTTAGCATTGAAGCAGGTAGTCCCCAAAATCAGGTTTCTGCGGCTGGGCTGGTTCACCCAGGCTACACGAAGACATTCCGTCTGCTCGTCACTAGACCTATAAGGTTTGGATGATGCAAAGGCGAGTCACATCCATTTTCATCCATCCACCTTGACGGTGATGCACTCATCTTTGCCTAAGCTCGCAGCGCGAGCTCCGATAGACTCAGCTATAGAGTACAGGGTGAGGATGGCCAAACAAGAATGTCACCAAACCAGGCCGGGAACCGCAACACAAACCCAGGAACGTGTAATGCAAACCATGCCCGACGATGCGGAAACCAGACGCGGGCGTAAGGGAAACCAGCTAAACCTGCAATGGCAACCAACTCAGAGCTTGTCACGGAAACTGCCAATCCCTGAAGCTAGCCCTGAAGCCTGAACCAAAAAACCCTGAGCACTAAACTCTCAAGCCTAAAGCCAAAAGCCGAATGCTGCAGCCTGAACCCTTGTGCCGAACCCCTAAACCTAAACCCTGAGTCCTGAACCCTCCCAGAAGCACGCCTGCAATCGATCCAAGCATGAATTTCTGTTGTCCCCGTCCCCCCCCTTAACCTGTCTCACGGTTGGTTTCTGTTTCGCCTCCCCTTGGTTTCGGTCACTGTTCTCACACGTCCAGGTTGGTTTCCGTCACGCTTCCCAGCAGTTTCTGCTTCGCCTTTTTGTGGGGCATTATTTCTGTTACACCCCGGTTGTTTTCTGTTACGTGTTTGACTCAGAGAGAACATGTGAGAACGTGAGCCGGCAGAGCCACGCGTGCCACATCGTTCTGGAGGCTGAGGCCGCGGCTCTCAGGCTCACCGAAGATCGTCCGCACACATCCTCAAGTGCAACAAGGTGCAAGAACAACGACCAAAACGACAAGAGCAACCGAGCAACAAACATTCACCCAGAGAGCAGGGGCGGGCCCCGGGGTGCTTTCAAACATGCAGCCACGCTTCCGATCGACACACGCCTGCTCAGGGACTGCAGCTCGCACGCAAAGGGAAAAAGCCCAGTCAGTTTCGTGCTGCAGCTCACGGCGCAAGGCCCTAAGGCAGCTTTAAGGAGGGACTCCTGGGACTCCTGTCTTTGGGACCCCCCACCTGTTGAGGATCAGGCCCGTGCGCAGCCGCAGAGGAGGTCTATCCAGCAACCTTGGGGCATCTAACGGCCTAACACGATGCCACAAACGACCATTGAGGCCATGATGTCTTTTCCAACCCTGAGAGGGGTGCCACAGTATGCTGGCGAAGATGGTCTGCAGAATCAGCACAACCAAAGCCTGCATCGGCTGCCGGAAAACCCCTCAAGAAGCCCTCTTTGCAGGACACGTAAGTGCGCAAGCAGCATTCCGTGCTCAGTGTTCAGGGGCAAAACATGATCTCGAAGATGTCCAAATCAATCCATTGACCATGACAACACATGAGCCACAACGACTGACTACTTGTGCAAAGAAAGTCTTTGCGAACTCATACGGTCTGACTTTCGGCAACGTCGATCAAGGGTCATCCGCATATCCAGAAGAAGCAAATCTGCATGCGCAGAACTCCACCCCGCCAAACCCCGCGTGAAGAAAGCACAATAGTCTGACTGCAGCAAGGGTTGATGTCATTCCATGATTTGCCACTTGCAAAAGAGGTACATTCCCTCAACAGCATCGACAAGCAGTCACTGCAGGTTCGGTAAGTGCCCACAATACAGGCTGACCATGGTATCACGAAATCATGACCCTCCTCAAGGAGCTTCAGCCAGCTTGAGAGGAAGGAAAGCATATGAAAGCATGCTTGCAGCGGACCAAGCAAGGAGCATTTAAAGAAGATGCTACAGAGCCACCTCCTCATCAGAAACCGAAACCAAGACAAATCGGAAGTCGGAGCTGACCCCGCTGACCCTCACTCGAGACAAGTGGCTCCAAAGAACTGGAGCTCGTAGATGCACAGGAAGTCGAAGGTGAAGCGAACCACCTGCTCATAGCCCAGTGGGCTGCCTCTCGGCAGCACCAGGGCGAAGAAGGACCAGACCAGCAGCTTCACGGTGGTCAAGAACTGGATTAGGATCAGCGTGGCCACGAGCAGGGACCCGAAATCCCGATTCTCCTTGAGCAGACTGAATTCATCACTCTGGTTGGCGGAACCCGCGTGGGGGGTAGAGATGGGCACCGTAGAGGTTGCAGAGCTTTAGCAAGTCACAGCAAAATCAGCGGAGGCTCCACAATGTAAGTGGAGAAGAAGATCACGAACCTGCAGCAAAAGCAAGCCTTGACAAGCGCAAGTTTTAGCGAGTCGCACAAAGAGTTGAAAAGCAGCCAAGCTGCAGGGACAGGCACGGGATGGCCAGCATCATCATACCTGAGAGGGAGAGGTGTCGCTGGAGAGTCGGCAGCAGATGCCAGTTCCATCGATTCTCCTCTACAAGGAAGCTCCGGCAAGCTCTGGGCCCGCGCCTGCAGACTTGATGCCGGAGATGGCCAGCACCGATCGGAACAGGAAGAGGATGAACATGCCGCAAAGCGGGGCCCACATCCTCAGTCAGAGAGCTGGGAGGAAGGAGGGAGAGAGCGAGCACGCACAGCACCGGGCAAAGATAGTTCGTCTGTTTCCTTTGCGTCCAAGGGGCTGGTCCAAGATGTCCGAGGATGTCATGAAAAGGTAGAGAAGGCAAAGGAGGAAGCCAGAGATAAGAGGCAGGACGAGACCTCGATTGGCCTGCTTCAGCTCTTGCTCGAAGCCTGCCTCGCCACGGGGAAGCATGCGAAATTGGTGAGCCAATGACGAATCACTCGATCAGCCTGAACATGCGCGAGTTCGAGTGCCTCATAGAGAGAGCTGGGCTTTCCAGAGGTGAGGCGTTCGCGGTGAGCAGGGACCTCTTACAGAAAGATAAGACTTTTCATCACTCAGCCGATTTGCAGGATTTGTGGGCCTTCGCCACAAAGCCGACCAGTTCACGGGTCTGTTCACACACTGTCTTTGTGGGCGGCTGGAAGAGGATCGGGGCCAGGATCCACACGAAGGCCTCAATTGCAAGACGCGGCAAACGGGCAGCACCATACTTGCGACGCAGCCATTTTTGCCCTCAAGCTCTGACTCAAGTCGGCTGGAACAACTTCTCAACGGTCGCTGAGCCCGGGTCTGTAAAGGACACAAGGATGAGTGGCAAGGCACCATCGCTGTTCATCGACCGATACAACCTCGCCCACGCCAAGCTGTGAAGCTGTGAACTCTCAGATGTTGGATGGGCTGAGGCTCCCACACGATGCAGTAGATGATTCGCAAAGCCGGCCGGTAGTGCGAATTCCAATACCTCAGCACAGTTCTGCATTGCTTTGCAGCTTTGCATCGCTCAATATCGCTCCGCTTGCACGTCTATAGAGCCCACAACACAGGCAGTCGCAGGCAAGGGGCGCCAGGAAAGCTTCCATTAGCGTATAGCTCTTGTTGGCATGTGGCCTCCCTGTGTTGACGTACTCAGCAGTGTTGGCCTAAGCCCCAACAGCAAGGGCTCGCTTCGACTGCAGCGGATTCATGGCATTCTTGCCTCTGCCAATACCGTGCCTCTCTGCCGTAGCAGCACCCGCAACCGGCACAAACCCCACCGAGCTGTTCCACTGAGCTGCCAAATGAGTAGTACCCACCGAGCTGTTAAAGAGAAGTACGTCACCGAGTTGCTGAACCCAAACCCTGAAGAGCAAACATCAGGGCTTTGGGGTGTAGTGCAAGGCCTACGTCGAGCATCGGCATCCAAGCCAGTCGCCTCCCTTAAATCCTTGAAGCCCTCTGAGCCCCTGGCAGCGAAGGTTGTTCGGACTGAGGAGGACATGGCTTTGTTGATAAAGATGAAGTACACCATGGACATAGGAGCAGTGAAGATGTAGTTTCTGATCATCCACACAGGCCCGTACTCGATTCCCAACCCGATGATGGCAGGCAGCATTGCTGAGAATGCAGGCGTGAGGAACCTCACGAGGCACCGAAAGGGACCCTTCGACACTAGCAGTCACTAGCACGCCAAGCCACGCAGAGTAACACTCAGTAACTTTCATGGCCGACAACGAGCAAGTGATCGCGCAGGGGTCTAGCGATGGGCCGTTGAGAAGCACGTGCAGTGCTCATCCATCACCGTGTGGAGAAATACAGGGGAAGAAGGACCACTGCCACAGCTAGCGCAGCTATCGGCGGTTGGCGAGTGATGTTGCACTGTTTTGTAGGGCTAGGCTCCATGATCACAAGTTTTCCAAAATGATTCGGCGAACTCAGGTTGTTGGGGTCACCCGCAATTATCTCTTCTTTTATTGTTTTTTTTTTTTGGGGGGGGGGGGGTTGTTTGAAGGGTCCTATGCCATTTGAAACCTTATTGGATTTCGTTCCCACAGGCTCGGTGTAGTAGGTTCCTTTGCGTACTAGCCATAATCACAAGCAAACAATAGTTCCCTTCCAGGCCTTAAAGGGCCTCAAGGCCCGAGAAGCTTCAGGTTTTAAGGGCCGTGGCTTCAGCCATGGTGGCCAGACATCTTCAAGCCTTTGGCCGTCACGGCTTCAGGGCTTAAGGGCCTTGGCTTCAGCTCAGGTCCTCACCCCCCCTACATTTGTTTGGGTGGGTCGCGCGGGTATTTCCTGACAGAGGGTCCCAGATTTGTTTGGGGTGGGGCAACATTGCCTTCCCTAGAACTTGCGACGCTTACTTCTGGAGCCATAATTATGATGCTCAATGCAACAACGTTGACTTTATGCTGCGCTCTGAGGAGCCATTCTGCCGCCAGCATGGACCCCAGCTCGCCCAGGTCTGCGATGGACTTCGATGCGAGGGTCAAGTAGATGAAGATAAACACGAAGACCTCCGTGCTGATGTCTACAAGGACGTTGTGAATGTACCTGCAAGCATGACACCTGAACTGCCCATTAACATCCGAAAAGCAACTTGACAACTTGGCGCAAGTGCTCCATTTCCGGGTGCGCGCTTCCACTATTGGCGTACGATGGCGATGATGACATGGGGGGGAGGGGGGACAGACGGACTTGGGCTTTCCGATGGCACGCCTCATGATGCAAGACTCAATGCTGCACACGCTCCTCTTCCTCCTGAAGCGTATTCCACGCATTGCACAATCTGGAGCCAGAAGAATGTGGATGGCTCCGACGGCTCCTCGTCCTCCTCCGACGTTGAGGGCCGTCCTTCTAATTTTCAGTTTGGCTTCCTCGACCTTGAGTCATTCATCGACGCATGTCATTGTCTGGACCCCTTTCGTTGATCGGTGTAGCTTTAGCTTGATGTGCCTCGCATTTTCGTCCTCTGTGCACCCGCTCAATTCTGGAGTACTCCGCTGCCGTCACAGAAACTTCCGCTGACCAACAGGCGAGGGGGCAGCTTGCAAACAAGAAAGTTCGCGTGTGAGGACTCAAGGGGGTTTTGGTGCCACATGTAAACCCATCCATCTTATCCGAAGGCAAGAGGACCGCGACATCGCATTGCGATGCAAAGTACACTTAGTAAACCCAAGGCCGTGAGGCCATCATTGCAAATCTACTTCTGCGGAATGAATGCTCAGTCCGTTGAGACTTGCACGTGTGATAGGTAGGGGTCCAACAGCTGATGGCCGCAGTGAAATACCGCGCCTGCTTCTGAGGGCGGCGCCAAAAACTAGAAAACACACACACACACACTCATTGCAAATCAACAACTTATCTCTCGCATCTCTCATGAGAGGGGTATTGGAACCACAGAGGGGTTCAACCCCCCTTCCAGAGTGTAGGCATTGGACCCTGACTGGCCCCCTGTGAAAAGCATGAAAACCACCCTTTGCCGATTCACGGATTTTGCCTTCCTTTCATGGTGTGCCCAAACAACAAACAAGCAAGCATGTTCACCGCATGTACCCCGTTTTCACCTCCCCCCCCCCCGCAATGAAGAACTACTCGACAGGGGTTTCGACGTTATGGCAGGGCATGTGTTGCAGGTGAAGTACGTTTTAACCAGAACATGTTAGAATGCAAGCATGCTTGAGGGTGCTGTTCAAGGGATCCTGAGTTTCTTGGAGGCCGCTACCAGCTGAGCTGGGGGCTGGCCAGCACTGACTTTGTGAGAACATGCTGAAGAGCCTTGACTGTCAGCAGCACAACAGCTGCGCAAAACCTGAGCGTCGTGCCAGGCCACAGTGGCAAAGTAGAGAGCAAAGGTTTCCATGACGGAGGCATTGCCGCAGAGCGTTCGCAGGTCGCGTGTGCGCAGCAAGCCCACGCTGCCGCTGGCGATCTTCCAGAAGAAGCCAGAGCCTGCCAAGAATTGAACCTCGCGCCCCTTCTCCCACTCCAGATAATCCGTGTGCAGGGACTGCTGGTGCCGGATCTTCACGTTCAGCCCCGCGAAGATGTCTTCTGACAAGTTGATGTGGGGCGAGGCCTTGGACACGGAGCCGCGGTTGGCTGCCCAGAACCCATCCATGAAGTCAGGGTGTCCGTAATGCATGCCTCATCTCACAGTCGCAAGACAGGGCAAGGAAAGCTAGAAAAGCAAGCAAACTCGCTCTCTGCGCCACTCTTGAAAGGACTCTCTGTCTGGCGGAAAGATTTTGAAGTAGCGTGGTGGAGACAAAACCACCGAGGAGGCGGCGGACTGTCAAGAACTCCAGCAGACGCTGCACCTGCCACAAGTGCCACGAGGGCATGAGCATCATGAGCTAAAGATATCCCAAAATCTTTGACAAGCATGTGATCACACTTGGATCTCGCCAAGCACGGCACCAAGGTCCCAAAAGTCCACTCGGCATCCTGCGGCATTGCATGCACGCGGTCAGCCCTTTGAGTAGAATTACTGGGGTTGACTGTTGTGGTAAGTTGTGCACTGTGTTTTGGCAAACCGTCCGCCATGATCTGCCCCACCAGGCCATGCTCGCGCGTGAAGATGTGCTCACGGAAGCCAATGATCCGGGCTTGGAGCTTCAGGCGGTGATCATAGTCCCCCTCGGTCAGCGACGAGCGATGAAAGCCTTGCAATACCACCTCAGCTGGTGAACTGTCGTGGGTCCTCACAAGAACAAGATCCGGGAACGGCGAGATGGCGAGACTCTGCAAGTTTGGGAGGCTTGTTTGTGTGAGTCTTCTATCCTTTTTTCCATCAGCTTGCAGCCAGGCAGCTGGCACCTTGAAGGTTTCGCCCGCATAGCAGCCCATGTTTGCATCCATCATCTGGACAAAGTGGCCCTCCGCGAAGCGCAGGGCCCCCAACTGGTTTCCTGCCTTTCCTTGCGTCAAATTCCCAACCGTCCCGATGAGGAGGCCCCGTGCTCGGGGAAGCACATGGACAATCTCGATGGGCCAGGACCCAGTCGACCCGGTCGACCCGGTCTCGCCACCGTGCCTGATTAAAACACTGGCATGCCGGAAGCGCACGGAGGCCCACTCCACACCTGCCGCTTGCTTGGACACATGTGCGTCAATCATCTCCTCCAGCTGTGGATGGCTCTTCCCTCGCTGGAAATCGATGCAAACAAAGAAAGGGAAGCCCTGGTGCTTGGCAAGCATATAGTGCACGTCATGCTCCCGCTTCGTGAGCTCCGCCTTCTCCAGCCGGGCCGTCCCACAATTCACGGAGCTGTCAGACAGAACCTGGGAACATGCTGCCAGCCTACGTCTCTTGGAATTGCATCCTGTGCTTCTACATTTTTTGAAGTGCTATGAGTGTCGTATACTTCGTGGACACCCGTTCTCGATCGCTATACGATGCTACCTGCGCAGGAAATGCCGTGAGAAGGGAGAACATGAGGTCCGAAGTTGAATGCATTCAGAAGGAACGGCAGTGTGCTCGTCGACAATCTCCTTGATCGTGTAGAAACCTCCACCGCGGAAGTTCTGCAGTCCCTTGATCTGCGCTTGGCCCCAGAGTCGGCCAAGTAGTGCGGGATGCCGTGCAAAAGCTGAAGAGCTGGTGCTGGTCACTGCTCCTTCGGATGGGTCATCGCTCATGGTGCTCTCTACCTTGGCATCATCCACCGCCTCCGAGAGGCTTCCATCTACCAGGACTTCATCAACAAGGGACTGGACTTGCGCCCCATCGCTCAGAATGGCTTCCACCTCCTGCCGCGTCTTGGCACGGTGCTTCAGTTTGGCGATTGCACGATTCTTCCAGATCTTCTCCACAGCCCGCCTGGCCACCGCGTCCTCTGCAGGCAAACACTGCACACATTGCGTCTTATGCAGATGATGTGTACGACAGGGTACGGCACACATGAAGCACAGAGCAGTGCCAGCAGAGCGAAAAGCAGTGACACGCGGTGCCTCTGCATTCAGGGAGTCGAGCGTCAGGCGCACGCGATCGTTGGGGCGAAGGCCATGTGGAGCCGGCGTTGTGATCATACCATGCTGGATCTTCACCTGCTGAGCTTTGCCGAGGCTCAGCTTGCCATAGGTCTGGTGGGCCATGATGAGCTGGGCGTGGGAGCGGAGGTCCTCAAATCCCACACCACCTTTGTCAGCTTTGTCGACCTCGCCATCCTTTCCATCCTTTCCGTCCTTTCCTTCCAGCAAGACCTTCAGTGCTCGGTGGTAGTGCACCGCGCCGTTGACAGTCCGAATCACACTCTGAGCACGATGCGAGGCCCATTCCCGGACGCGGTCTTGCTGAGCCTTTGATGATCCCGAGCCCTTCCCTTTGTTGGCTTCGCAGAGCTGATCATAAAGATCCGTTGGGTGCAGGCCTTCGTTTTGGGCGAAGATCTCCCACTCACGGGGCAACTGCGAGATCAGGAACTCGAGCATCGTCGAGACAGCTCCTGCCTTGGGGTCCCCCACAAGCTCCTTGATGTCCATGATGCCCTCCTCGCTGTAGACGGGAACTATCTGAGTCAAAGATGGGATGCGGCCCCGATGGGTCAGGCCCAAGGCATCCGTAACTCCATCTGCGGAAGGATTGTAGGGCTTGAAGTTGATGTTGGTGTCGCCCAAGATTGATCTGAGGCTGGTGAAAAGGTACCCCAGCCTGGCCCTGGCACGATCGAGGATTTGCATATCCTTACCGGACAGCTTCACGGAGCCACCCGTCTTGGCTGCAGACAGCAAGCTGTTGCGCATCTTGCTGTCGATGAGGCACTCATCATACAAGCCGTCCACCTAACCGCATTCTGGCAAGATCTGAACACTCATTGACACTCATCATGTGATACTATGCTGACAAAGACACGCCACTGTGCGGCCAAGCTGCCATCATCGCCCACACTTTCTGCCAGTCCTTGCCAAAGACTGCCTTAGGTGTGGATAGTTCTCGGCAAGTGTGTGACTAGAATCAAGGCGAGACATAGAGAATGTTTCAGTATCAAGTTGCGTTCAAGATGGAGCCGTGGGTCATCCAGCTCGCTTCGGCCTTTCGCATCGAAGTGAAGTCTGCGGTGACGGTCTCTACACGGAACTCCAAGGATGGGATGCTTGTCTCCACAAAGCCACGTGCAGCTCCCACTGAACTACCAACGATGGCAACAAAGAGGTTGAAGATGAAGTACATCATCAGCATGCTACTCAATGCCACAAGCGCCCAGCTCGCAAACACTGTAGCATTGCAGGCGACACACCGCACATCCTTCACGACAATACTAGCAGTGAAGACGTCGACAGTGTAGGAGCTGCAAAAGTCCGCATCATCATCGTTCATATTACAAAGCTGGTGCGGAGTCAATGGCCGCACAAGCCCCACCAGCATGGAGTAGTTGCACAGAAAGCAGAACAACCCGAATGCCGCCCAGAAGAGCATAATCCTGCGGTGAGCGGATACAACTGGTTAAGAAGCAAGCTTCATTTAAGCGTCGTCAAACTCAGTAGGAACGTATCAAAACAGATCAGGCTCCTTCGGAAATATGCCAGCTGCAAGATCTGGTATGCGCTGGTAAGTCTGAGGCGGGGCGTCATGCCATACAGAAACCGGAAGGCGAGGTAAGCCACCGGCAGGTACCAGAACGTCTTGGCAAAGTCGCTTGGAAGCACATCAAGGCTGGATGCATCTAGCCCCAAGCTGGATGCAGCTTCAGTTAGCACATCTGGCCATGCAATCAGTGTCCAGGCTGCCGCGAGCGCCAGAGTTGGCAAGACCCTGCACACCCTCAGGAGCTTAACACAGCAATTGCGCGCCGTCCGACCAATCGTGTAAGGGGTCGGGGAGTCACTTACGAAGACTTCGCAGCACATCAGAAAGCAGAGCCAGAGTGAGTCCAGAAAGGCAAGGCTGTAGAAGGAGAATCGATTTAAGGTCGGCTGGCGGGAGCTGTTGCCAACCCAATCTTCGAAGACCTCGCTGTCATAGAGCAAAAAGGCAGACCACAAGAGCCAGATGGCCATGGTCAGCACCCACTTGTAGTTCACAATGAAGTTAAAGGCCACCCAAAGGCCCACGGGCTCACTCCAGGTCTTCTGGACCTTCGTCAAATCCGGGCCTTTTGCGGACAAGAGCCCGCAGTCGTTGATGTCATCGAAGTTGATCCCCTGCTTGGGGGCAAAGATGTTGGAGTTGCGGCAGAAGAACTCCAGGGGCTCGCACAAATCTGCATAGTCCACGTGACAGGTGAAGGAAGGCCTTCCGGAACCCTCATCGACCTGCATGCTCTCGAAGACCTTCTGGTGGACGCAAGAGAGCCACTCAGGAGAATGGATCAGGTGCTCAGCGATCGATCCGATCAGACGGGACGTCAGGGCCTCGACAAAATACTTCTGGACTTTGTCTTCGTCGTAGTCCAGGTCCCTTGCGTTGCCTACAACTCCTTGCCAAGCATGGTAGCCCTCCAGCACACGGCGCCAGATGTTATAACAAGCCCTCCTGCACACACGCGCAAGAGATTGCAAGAGTTTACTAGCGACTTGCTTGTGAGATTGCAAGAGTTTACTAGCGACTTGCTTGCAGCAGCGCGTGCGACGCAGCTCTCCAGCAAACTCCGAGCAAACCGCAGCAAGCTCCTGTTGATGGCAACGTCGTCGCATAGCTCCGGCTTCTGCCGGCGCTGCTCCTCCGCAGCCACCGCTGTTGCCTCATGCTCGATCTGGCGCCTCACGCGAAAAATGCGTGCGGACGAAGACTTGCACAGCACAGTGGCGATGCATTGTTTACAGCACTTTTACACTATGTGCAGGATGCAACGTTCACCGGTTGCCTGAGGCGATCTGCCTGCGTTGCCAGATGCGTGTTCACGAGCATCTCCAGGAACAGCCTCATGTTCGTACCCGTCCTGGCCAGCCATCCATTCCTTACAGACATTGCTGTTTTGCTGTTTAGGGAGAAAGATGCAAGGCAATCGCGGCCATAGGGTTACGAGTTGTCAAAAACTTGTTTTTTGCCGACTACGAGTACTAAAGACGGGGTTCATGTCGTTCTCATCCCCCGGCGTTGACCAGACCTCTTCTGCAACTCCAGATAAGAAGAGCGGGTTGGCTCGGTAGGACAGGTCCACTGCCAGCTCAGCCTGTATGCCCAAGACCTGAAGGTGGCTTGAAGCCCGCCCTGTCACAGTGTCACCTGCGTTGAAGCAGCCGTGTGCATCCAGCAGCTCGAGCAGATCACGGCGCCGCACAGTGCGGTTGCCGATCAGCTCCGTGCGTCGTAGCTCCGCATCGGTGAAGCCGTAGACAGCGAGGGACCGGTCCGACTGTTCCTGCAAGAAAGGATCAATGAGGGACTTATATACGGGACTTATGTACTTTACTTGCTTTATGCTGCTCTTGTGCTCCGCCCAGGGCCAGCTTCTGCTGTTCGCCAGATTACAGTGTACTGAGTGCCAGCACTGTTGCTCACGTCTGTCCCTCTCACAGCTGTTCTCTGTGGCAAAAGGGGGGGGGGGGGAAACAGCGAAGCAACACCAGGTGGGGTGCCTTGCCTGCAGGAATCGGATGAAGGACTCTGCGGTGTCCCAGCTCTGCACAGCCGTGCCCCGGCCACGGCCGTTGTACTGCAGCCGGTGGTATGAGAATGCGCCGTTGACTTTGGCAAAACCCCAGCCACAGTATCCCCGGAGATGGCTATACTGGACGGGCACCTGGCTTGGGGTTTCGGGTTTAGGGTTGGTCTGGGGCTCTTAAAACTAAGCCTATCTGAGCAAGCTCCTGCAGCCGAAGCATGCACGACAAGCTGAGCGTGGCTGCAAGTCAGGTGGTTGTATGTTCGGGCACCTCGCGGCCATCCTCCAGCGCTTCCGAGACCTTCACGGCAAGCAGTCTTCCGAATGGCACGGCCGAAAGATCCTCCAAGACCTTCCTGGTTGAGCTTGCTTGCATCAGCTGCTCCAGATTGAAGCAGTTTTGCTTGCTGGCTTCATGATCGTTTTCTGTTGTTCGGGCCGTGCACCAGGCCCGCCGTCTGCACAGTGAGCAAAGGGTGCCTAGCCCCAAGCAGACGAAAAGCCCGCTCGCTGCATAGAAGGCGATGAGTGTGACACCTCGCCTCAACACCACCGCAGCACATACCGACGGAGGGTTGTAGTCGTTCTGGAGACTCTGCAAGTCGTCAACAAACTGAAAGCGCACGCTGGCGTTCACATCCAGATAGCGCTTCTGCACGCAATGCCGGCCAAAGATGTGGAACTGCCCTACCAAACCCTGGTAGGCAACTGCAAGTTGACCCGCATCAGTCAAGGGTCCACATGTCGAGTGCCCAAACTTGGACTTCAGCTCGGTGCAGGACTCATAACGCTCATCAGCGCTCCAGACGTCCTGCCGGAAGAGACACGTCACACATTTCACACATTACACAAGATGTGCAACCTGCCGATTCACAGTCGAGTGAATTCAGGGAGCACAACCATCTTTTTCAAGCTTCTTCCTGCCACTCATCGACCGCAGCTCCTGTGCACAGATTGAGCGCAGCAGACTGTGGCACAGCTCGAGCTGCACGACAGTGCAAGACAGTGCAAGATGGGTCCTCGCACACAGTAGCCGCTGCTCCAGGCGTTCTTGATCCCGTCCCCATTGCCGCTCCCTGACCACACGGCGTGCAGGGCCCGGTGTTGCTTCTCAGGCTGCATGGAGCCGTGGGAGAAAGCAGGGAATCCAAACTCCAAAACCATGGGCTTCATGGCGCCGGAGAGATCGGAGACGGAGGCAGCTCCAGACCCCAAGTTCTGCTTCGGCTGGCTGAAATGGTCCCGGAGTCGACGAATGGCAGCGGCCTGACATTCACGTTGGAAAATGCGACCTTCCAATTGGCCAATTGGCCCTAGATGGGTTCCCAGGTTCCCTGCACATCCAACACTTCTGATTCTAAGTTCGCCAGAGGGACCTCGACATCATCGGCGACCGCGCGGGCTTTGAGAATCCACATGTCGAACAAACCTCAGCTGATCTCGCTTCTGCCATCTGCCTGCACCCTGGAACTTCCGTGTCACGACGTGTCTTCTGGCGAGCGTCCATACCCGTTGAAGGCGCATTGCTGCGCCACCTCGGCAAAGCTCTCAGGCACCTGGACCTGGCAAAAGAATGGGGCGAGACGTGGGCCTCTTTTGAAGGCTTGAAGGGGGGTAGGACTACTTTGACCTCGATGCTGGCCTGACCAACCGCAACGGCATGGCAGCCGACCACCCGCTCCATCCAAAAGATGAAGGCTTTCAAGTACTCCGCATTCTCCGACACAGAGAGGTACACATCTCCCAGGTCCACCGTCAGCGCCAAGGGTCGATCGAACTTGAAGACGGTGGCATCGTCCCTTGCTAGGCACTCGGACCTCACGGCTCCTTCCTCGCAGTGGAACTCCCGCTGCGCCTCCCGCACCACCTGCAGCATCTCCTGGCCGAGAGCTGGAAACGTACAATGTAATCCTGTACTAGTTACGAGACTCACTAGACACTGACAGAAATAGGAAGAAAGACAAGAGGGCGGCAGGGAAGGGACATGGAAGGGGAAGCAGCTCAATCCTGGACCGTTTGGACGGTGACCAGTGCATCCACGAGATCCCCGGATGAGGCAATGCAATTCCTGAAGTTGGCCACATCGGTCAGGGCACCTGCCACGCAGCTCCGTGGCAGAAGCGCTTCAACAGAAGGAAGGCCTTGTAGGTTCCAGAGGAGGATTGTCTCTGGTGTGCTCAGCTGTGCAGGCTGCGCATCTTTCACGAGGGCCGAGTACTGCAAGAAATCAAGGAAATCCTTACGCAAGGCCCCTTTTGTAGCTGGTTGAGCCCATGTGCCATCTTCCCAATACCAGGAAAGGTCGAAGGATGGGATGACCTTCAGGTCATTCGCCGAGGCAAATTCCAGGAACTGAGTGTGGCTCCTGTGCCTGAAGCTCCATGGAGCCAGCAAAAGCGCATTGGCTCCTATCTCGTTTCGGATCACGGGCAAGTCCCTCGCCTCGGGGTTCAGAGCACACAACAAAGGAAGCCTTCGAGCTACAGCACGAAACCAAAAACACACCAACCTACGGAGAACTTCATGATGGTGCACCAATGTGTACCACCCGGTACAAGCAATCCAGCATATGCTCTCGCGTCTGAGATGTCGCAGCACCGAGTGGCATGGATCTCTTCGTATATGTTGGTGTATGGGTCCCGGTCATTGTTCACAAAGACACCCTGGTATCCGACCGGCTCAGGCCAGTACTTCACGGCATGGATCTGCATGTCGCTCGGCATCACCGTGCCCGTCTCCATGTTCACCATCTCTAGATCGGAACAGGAACCTCAGGAGACTCCAGAATCCAAAAGACGTTAAGTGCCCAAAAAGTCTTACAAGGCTCCCTTCTCCAAAACAAGATCGGAGGAGCATGTAGCAGTTTGACAGGTCCAGGGTGTCTGAATGCGCACTTGCGTCGTGTTGAAAGCAAGAATCCCTGGAAGCCACAGGATGGCAATGGCGACGGTTCTCGCCATGGCGTCTCTTCAGGTGTCTGACCTCCCTCTACGTCTCTCTACGTCGCTACGTCTCTCTACGTGACGCTACACGTCTCAGCTTTGAGCGCAAAAGCTGCTCTGGGGGTGCCGGAAAATTCAGCATCGCAAGCCATATGGTAGCAAGCACGGCACATCAGGCGCGTAAAGCGGCAAACCCTGTTTTACCAAACAAGATCGGCCCTGTGGGACCAGAGAGTTGGACATGCAGCGAACTTCGAAGAAGGGCGGCCCATCGGGAGCACAGCGGCACAGCGGGCTGGGCTTCACTGGCTTGGCAGGGTTTGCGGGCTTACGGGCTTGCAGCAGCTCGCAGTGTCTCGTGCAAGTTGACAAACCGGGCGTCTGGCCTCGTCCTGTTGAGCGACAGATAAAGGTCTTTCGGCAGGGGCTCCACCACCGAGTGCTCTGCACCACAGACACTTTCTTTGAAACACAGACGGTGTCTGTGTAGGAAGTTTCGCGGGCACCACGATAAGTCGTCCTCAAAAGTAGTGCCCGCCGTGTACTTCCCATCGGCAACGGTTGGATGGCCAATGTGAGCCGCGTGTAGGCGGATCTGGTGCCGGCGGCCGGTGCCAATCCGAATCTCTGCCAAGGAGTAGCCTTCTAAGTAGCTTTCAAGGCTTTGGCGACGAAAGGTGAAGCCCAAGCGGCGGAAGCTGGATCTCGCGCGTCGGCCCTCTGGGCGCACTGCGCTTGCATCCGCCTCGCCACGCCGCCAGAACACGGGCACGGTGACTTCTCGGTGGGGTCCCAGGAGCCCGTGACACAGGGTCGTGTACTCACGCAGCATCATGCCCATGGAAAGCTGTAGGCGAAGGTCGTAGTAAGCTGTGTAGCTTGTGGCAGCAAGTATCAAGCCTGAGCTTGGAACATCCAGGCGATGCAAGAAACCTCGTTGATGGTGCCTCAGGCAGCCAACAGCCAGAGCGGCGGAGATATGCGGAGTCTCCGCAAATGCGGGGGCAAAAAAAAATTCGATGCATCAAAGCTGCAAGTCGTTCAGCAGCCGATGCCGGCCAGGAATGGCAGAGCGCAGAAAGCCAGAAAGCGGTCTCCCCTCGCTTGCCGTTTGGTCGTCGACCTGAATCTCGTGCCACACTGCAGCTTTGATCTCTCGAGAGAGAAGTGGTCGCTGCTACGCTGCTACACACTGAGACACTGAGACACCGGGACTCGCACCTGCCATCCCGGCGGCTTGTGGAGCACAAGCCGATCGGAGAGGTCGAGGAGAATTCCTCGGGAAAGTGACACGGTTTTTCTCCCTTTGCGAGGCTCGAGGCTTGGAGCAACGGTGCAGGAATCGCTCTCAAAGAAAGCAAGAACTTCTGCAACCCTGCGGCGCGGCACATGGCCCTCGGCTCCTTCGGCGGTCTCCGTGAGAGCCAGTGGTATCACGGCATCCACCATGGCATCCATGGCATCCAGTTTGCCCGACACTTGGAAGACGATCTCTGTCAACGTAGAAGATGGCGTGGTTGAGAGGGTGCCCACGAAGTGGCAGGCCCAGAGCCTCACCAAAAAGTAGAAAAACTGCCCTCCTCTCTCCAGTAGAAGCCGCTGTTCATTCCCTTTCTTTCCTCCTCTCTCTGAGTCCCAGACACTTCGGACACTATTGATGCAAACTCCACCAGCACGCTCCTTGGAGCTTCACTTCGCATCAGCACCTCTCCTCTGCGAAGCAATTCTCCTGGCACCAGGTCTCTTGAGAACTGGCTTGTTTTCGCTACCTCGCTACAGTGCTTCGATTCATGTCCCATTGCGTCGCCAGCACTCAGCTCACATCTTTCTGCTGTTTCCCCGGCTCCCCACAAAAACCCAAGGTTCATGTCCGGGGCAACCCCAGACATCTGCACAAATTCCGATATGGCATGGTCCACTGCGAAAACTTGCGCCGCGCCTAGGACCATGTCATCACTCAAGCCAAACCAACGTGTTCTTCTGCAGAGTAGCACTATGGAGCTAAAGGTAAGCTCGGGCCGGGAAACCAAAGCGGTTTCTTATCTGCTTTTGATTTCTTTGATGCTGGATTGGAACGAACCGAGCAAAACGAACGTGGGTGTGAGGATGCAGATGCAAGCAGCTCACCCGGTCTTCCGCGTTGGACATGTTGCAGGAGTGCGGCAAAGATCCATCCGACATTTCGTTGGGAAACTGTCGCGCGAAAATTCTGAGCATCTCCAAATACGCCCCCCCCCCCCCCCCCCCCCCCGCTTTGCAGCCCTCCCTGGCTTGAAGGCGTAGACACAAACGGTTCAAGTTGGTCGAAGTTTGTCCTGGAACAGGGCACTACCACTGGCATCACGGACTAAGTATCCTCCGCGCGCCTTGCAAGACGAGGAAGACCCGGGGAGCATTCACTTCGAGGCTGGCCAAGCCCCAGGCCTATCAATCGGAAACGTTTTACTTTGTCAAGGGTACTTTACAAGCAGAGGTGATGAGCGAGGAAACTGGGATAAACTGAGACCAGGCACAAGGTTGGCCAACATTCGCGGCGAAAGCGTCTGTGCGAGGCCCATCTCAATTCTAGACCTCGCCAGCTCCACGACAGCCTGCAGCTCGACGCAGCGCGACGCAAGCAACCAGCGCCAGGCAACGCAGCGCAGAACGTGTGTGGGCAAGATCCCTAGGGGCATCGCGACCTGCCTGCAGCACAGTTGAGTCATCCACAGCAGCAGAGGCAGCAGACCAAATCCAGCTGGCAATCTCGGCCAGCGTGCTGTCGGGCTTGGGCTTCGTGAGGGTCACCAGCCGTGCCATGCCGGACTCGCCAGCATTGCTTAGCTTGGCCACCCTCCTGGAAACTTCGCTAAGTTCCACCCGCAACAGGCCCGGCAAGGCTTTGCTTCTCCCCGATCTCAGCTGGCTTACAACCTCGCCAACCACTGTCGTCGTCTCTGTCAGCAGCTCCTGAACAACTCTCCACCGGAGGCTCTTCTCGCAGGCGCTGATGGCCGCACTGAAAATCAAAACATCCGGAAGAGTCCTGGCAGACTGCTTCAGTCTCTAGTTCGCTTGTTCACTTACCTTGGCAGCGCTTTACACGGGCTCTCTCTTGTCGTCTCTTCTCTTTCCTTCTCCTCTCCTCTCCTCTCCTCTCCTCTCCTCTGCCTCCTCTCCTCTCCTTTCCTCCTCTCTCCTCCTTCCTCTCTCCTCCTTCCTCTCTCCTTCCTCCTCTTTCCTTCCTCCTCTCTCCGTTCTCCTCTCTCCTCCCTCCTCCCTCCTCTCTCCTCCCTCCTCTCTCCTCTCTCCTCTCCCCTCTCCCCTCTCTCTTCTCTCTTCTCTCTTGCAGTATTCATAATTTTTCTGCAATCTGCACTGTGTGGTGTGATGTTGTCAGCTCTCTGCCCAGAAGCCCCTGCCTAGACGCGAGCGCGTCCGGTGACGGCTGAAGTCGGGAAGTCCTGGAGAGAAGGGAAGAAAACAGGCACGCGAAACCAGGCATGTGCAACCGAGTGAACCAAAAACCGAAAAAGTCGTTCAAATTACGTTCACATGTTCTTCACACTCGTTCACATTCCTTTCTGTTCATCTTTGTTCCTTGCAATGAGCCCGATGGCCATGCGCCACTGACTGGACTTCTGGATGGCGCTGGCAACCGTGTCGACGGCAATCTTCCCAGGTGCGGGTAAGGCCTGAAGCTGTTCTTCCAAGCACATCACAGCAGCCAGCCACTGGGTGCCCTTCTCCAGGCTGCTCATCACAGCGTTATGGCCCACCTCGCCAGGCTGCAGCCGCCTCTCTTGGGCTTCTCTGAAGACGTATGCAGCTTTTTGCCAGAGACTCACGGGCTCACATCCACTGACAGCTGCGTTGTGCGTGACGGCATCTGCCTGCACGTCCAAGGCCCGCATCCTTCCCAGATAACCCAAGGCTGCTTCCCACTGAGCTCCACTCTGGGCAGCTGAGATCGCTGCGTTGAAGAGGATCGTGTCGGGTCTAAGCCTAAGCTCCATCTCGAAGCTCTCCAGAAGCTCCAAGGCTCTTTGCCACTGGCTTCCACGCTCACAAGCTGAAATGGCGGCCGTGTAGGTGACAGCATCAAAGATGGCGTGAACTCGGCCAAAGCTGCTACGGTAGAAGAAGTCCAGGGCAAGCTCCCAGCACCCACCACGCGAACAAGAGTCGATCACACAACTGCTTGCGGCTTCGTCCAGCTCTAGCTTGAGGTCCAGCATTTGCTCAAGCAGACCAAGAACCACCTGCCACTGACCTCCAAGACCGCATCCCCTCATTGCAGCTGCATAGGGTACGGGTGACAAGTGAAATCTCATCGTGCCCATGTGTTGGAGCAGCTGAATGGCTTGCTCCCAATTGCATGTTTGGCTGCAAGTCTCAAGGGCGATGTGGTAGCTAACCTCATTGATGTCATTGCCGTGGGAAGCAGAAGTCACGACATCCAGGGCCACTTCCCATGCCGTATGTTCTGAGCAAGAGCGGACTACTGTACTTGTGCTGATTGCATCAACTGCGCGTCGCGCTTGGAGCTGCATCAGCAGACCCAGCGGAACCTGCCAGCTGCTGGAGATCGAGGCCATCGCAGTGGCAAAACTCACCGCGGTCGGAGAACATGCTTGGGTCTGGCAAGCCTGGGAATCCTGCATGCGCTTCAAGCGTGCCAGGCTTGCTGTCCACTGGAGAGCTTGCGCACAGCTGGACATGGCCGCATTCTCACTAATCACATTCACTTCCTGGGTGTGTCCCATCGAGGCCAATGCCGCAAGGGAGATGCTCCACTCCTCGGCCTCCCCACTTATCAAAGCTCCATAGACCACCGAATTCCCACGAATCTCCAGCTCCTGCATCCTGACACGATGCAATGCTACATCTGAAGCCCTAGAAACTCTGAGCAGAGGGGAAGAGGGGAAGAGCCCTCCCTCCTTGAGATCATCTGGAAGGCCCATCTCCAGGACGCGGAACCACGCATTGAGCTGATGCTCTTGCTGCAAGCAAAGATGTCCAACAAAAGGCCGCTGCCTTGAGCGTCAACCGGTCAAGTAAGGCACATAGGGATCAAGCCGCGATAAAGAAAGGGATAAAGGATTCTGAGGATGCGCCTGTCATCGCGGCCAGCAAGGCAAGAGCGAGCTGCCATCGCGGGCCTATGCGAGCGGTTAAGCTGGAGAATTTGAAGGTTGGATGACACTTTTTGGGAGAGTTTCGGACTCTCTCGTACGGCTCGAGCGCAGGGGGGCGCGCCTCCACGTGCCCATGGTGCGAAGGTCGAGGTGCTGGGAATGCTTGAGCCTCGGCGATCTGTCCCCTTACATCTCAACCCTCAGCCTGTGCCAGCGCCCTCTTCTGGCCGAGGTGCTGTAAGTCACCACATCTGCTTCCAGGCCCGAGTGCTTCAGCAGACACAAGGTTCGCTGCCAAAGCCCTGTCAAGAGAGGGCAGCGCACGCTCCAGGAGGTTTGAAGAACTGTTGGGCCTTGCTTGCAACACGAACTTACTGCAGAATTCCAAACGATCTGGTCGAGATTGTCCTCGGTGCAAGATGCGAAAGCACGACTCTGCCAGATCCGCCTGCACCTCTCCTGCGCAGAGCTGTCAAGTTTCGAAGAAAACGAAGGCCACCAGATCACCACCACTCAACATGCGATGGCTGCCTGCAGTTTAGCCAAGGTTCCATGCGGAGCAAGTGCAAGGCCAAAGGCCACGTCGAAGCCTCTGGTTAGAGTGAGAGTGAGAGTGAGAGTGAGAGTGAGAGTGAGAACGAGAGCGAGAGTGAGAGAGTGAGAGAGAGAGATGTAGAGAGGGAGGAATGGAGGGGAGGGAGGGAGATGAACGCTCCAATCTCCCAGGACCTCCTGGCGCGCCTTCTCGCAAGCCGATGCTGCTGCTCCAAGGTGGTAGCTGTTGACCTGAAATCGGACATGCTTCGACATGCTTCATCTTTTCGTGGGATTTTACACCATGTCCTTCCTTCGCACAAAAGCGTGCCTCTACTGCTGAAGCAGACATGCACTTCAAGACCTCGATGGCTACCTGCACAGATAAAAATGCAGAGCAACGCGCGCAGTCACATCTGGAATTGCAGGCCTTAGGCACCTTTGCCCCATGCAGTGAACGCAAGACAGCCTTGCAACATTTGTTCTGCACGGCAGCAGGTCGCACAGTCCGTTTGCTGTCCAGGGGCAGTAGCTAGTCTTGGGCTTGAGGCCCAAGACTTGATGTCCGCCAGAACCCGCGACACCTCTGAGATTTCAGATTAAGGATTTACCTCTTCGAGAACAAGTTGGCAACGATTCGCCCAGAACACCTGAAGAACTTCTGAAAGCTCAACTTCCCGCTCTCAGAACTCGTGTCATCAGCCCGTCCTGCTGCTGCGATGGGTTTGGGCCCAACAAGATCAGGCGCGAGGAGAGATCTGCAGTCATGCTCGAGAAGCAATGCGGTGGCCACCACGAAAGCTGCCATGAAGAGGGAGCAAGAGGTCGGATTCGAGCCAAACTCAGCCGGATGCCCCACCGTCACAACACGTCCCAACCCTGACCTTCCTCGCAACTCTTGATCCAAATCAACTCAACCTTTACAGCTATGTGCAAGTGCCACTCAGAATTGCTGTCGACATGACCCCACATGCCGGAGAAACGAACTGTGCTCATTTTTTGCTCATGCAATTTAACATTGCCAGGCGCAAGCTCCGTGGATCGTCGGTCTCGGCTCGCAAAATGCGCTACACGGTCACTGAGTTTGCAGCGAAACCAACACGCGAAATAGCCCGGTAATGCCCGCAAGTTATTCCAACATGTTAACGCACTAGGCAGCTGGGGTGGCTAGGTAGTTTTGTGATCTAGATCACGTTCTGGCGGCGAAATGATGCACGCCTGGTGTGAGGAGCTAGTCGGAGGCAGTGAGACTGGGAATTCAGGTGCAAAGGGACCAGGGTGCGGTAGGGGAGACCGGCCTGGCAGCCGGCCACTTCCCTTTCCTTGCTTTGCCAGCGCTTACATCGCTTACTACGCTTCTAGGCGAATATGTTGCGTTCAGCCCTGTCGATGTCCCTTTGCAGGCAATCAATTGCGCTTACCCCGTCCATCAGACTGTTTCTTCCTTTTCCTCAGAATCCGCTTGAGTTGCCGGGGCCTGTCCAGATGTCATGGCCATGCACAGATGATGCGACGCCCGTAGACCCTGAACCCAAAACTCACAAGCACAGTGTCTAGGGCTGGGAGAGATAAAGCACCGTGCTTTTCTTATCCATCGCTCACATCAACAGCTCGAACACTGTGACATGGCCACAAAAGCTCTGACGGGAACCTTTGTGCCAAGATCGAAGGGGAGCGGCACACGAGTCACGAGCCACGGCAATGTATGCAATATCCGCCGTTGGAAAGCATTGCCGGAAGAGGTGACTGTGCCTTGCACATCACCTCGCATTAGAGGTTTTTGTGTTCGCTTCCGACAGATAACCCGGCGAACCCGATGAAAATATTGTAACAGTCCATCTGTTCTCCGGCGGGAAGATTAGTGGGCATTGTAGCGAGACGAAATATGGACAATGCTTCGTGCAGCGTGGTAAAGTGACATGAGGGGCTGAGCAACCAAAATCAAGAATGTGCCTCCTCGATATAGGTCAAAGTCGATTCCGGCAGCCAGGCTGTAAGTGAGACAGAAGGAAATCGAACTTGCAGAGTGGCATCCTCCTGAGCCGGCAGGCTTCACCGCAGAGTGTTGCAGCAAGTCTACAAGCCTGAGGAAGGGACCTTATCGTGCTGCACCACAAAACCTTCTTGGCCGCTCAACTTGGCCAGTCGGTCGTCCCACTTCAGCGCGGAATGGGCCTGGCGAGTGCAGCCAGCCTTTAGTCTTGCAGAGTCTGCGCGATCGACATGTGACACCTTGTGACATCTTGTGACATCTTGTGACATCTTGGCGCCTCTACGGCTTCTACGAGCTGCTCGGTGTCGCAAGCTCTCACCCGTTTGCACGGCTGCGTCAGTTCTTGGAGCATGCCTCGGGAGTGCTCTCGCATCAGGCATCCCGCTCATCCGTGTCACCAAGTTGCCTTGAGAGCCGAGTGGCTTGTTGGGAGCCACGCTTTGAACCCCAATGGTGGTGGAAATCTGACCTGCAGGTCAGGACACAGAACAGCGCAAAGACGTGCAAAGAGACCGGCAAGCTTAGCCGCTTAGCCGCTTAAACACCCCGTGCAACCTCACTTGCAGACCAGTGCAGCGCCCGCCTGGGCTGTGCCGTCCGATTCGTCGTCTCTAAGAACGATGCCTTCGCAACCGCAGGCATCCGCCAAGCGGTCGTCCCACTTCAGAGCCTGGGATGTGCAAAGGATGTGATTCTGAGCGCAGTTCATGCTCACAACTCGCGCCTGAAGGATCCCTCAAGGTGGCCCTACCGTGGCCTAAGGCCGAGGGGCGCTATGTGCTTCCACTGCCGGCTTCAGCTCCTCCAACTTTGCGACCCTCACGGTCCTCATGGGCCTCAAGAACCGAAGAGATAAGAGACGGAGCTCGCCATGGAAAGCACTCAAGGTGCTTCGGGATGCTGAGAGGTGCTGAGGCCCTTGGAGACCGATGCTGAGATGTGGGCTCTTGGTCCTGGATCAATAGCCGGTCAAGGCCTGCACCATCGCGACGAACTCTGGAGATACTGTGTTGTACAGCGCATCATGTTACGATTGTGGGTGTACTGTGCAAGACGGTGCGTGGGGTATTGCACGGGGTCATGAAAGGCCCGCCTAGGCCTGATGACTCGGCCATGTCACGCAATCGCCTGAGCAGCTTTTGACCCCGCTTTAGTGGCTGCAACTTGAGTGTTCGCTGGTTTTTGCTATTGTTACAGTCTTCAAACTGTCTTCAAAAAATGTCTTTTCATTGTTCCGCCGTAAGCCACCAACGGATTGTTCTGCAACATCTCCAGGAGCTGGTCTCGCGAGAGGGCCGCACTGCCTCGCAGAGAGTGCTGAGCGTCTTTGCACTCTACGCTGCGCTCTTGGCGCTGAGATCTACCCTCTTGCAGCAGGAGCAGACCTTCAGAGTCTCCTCCCTCTCCCATTCCTCCAGCTGCACTCTCTGAGCTAGTCCTGGCATGTTCTCTCGAGCTGCAAACTGCAGTGACTTGCGCCGCGGGAGAAATCCACAGACGGGACCAAACAGGCAGGAAAAAGACCCAAAAGCAGGCCGGATCTTCTCCAGCCAATTTTGGAACCATTCGACCCGGTCGGTGGAGCCTCTGCATGTGTCTGCCAGACTCTCAGGCCAAGGTTGGAGGGAGAGAGCTCTCTGCCTGGTTCGAGGTCCTTTCCTGGCCCTGGAGCGTACTGGCTCAGCTCTGCTGCCATTTCTTTGGCGGCCTCCAGGCGTGTGTTTGCAAGACTGCCCTTGAGATCCCTGGAAGCTCGGGAGAGGACGTCGGAATCTTCATTGATCGTGGCCAGCTCCTTCTCGCAGTTGCAATAGCGCCTTGGCAGCAAAACTAAGCCCGGGAGACCGCAAGTGAGAGCAAGTGAGTCGTGTGGAGGCCAAGTGAGTCGTGTGGAGGCGTTGAGGCTCTGGCTTCTCCAGCGCTTGTGGCAGTGTGATCCCAGCATGCTCGGCCATTGATGCGTAGGCCTGGCGACGCAGCGACGCGGCACAAGCAGTGTCACATGATCATCAAGAGAAGAGTGCACCTGCATGCTTTGCTCGAGCACTCGAGTCTGGGTTGGGCTAAATGCTCTATTTCTTTGCAGATGATTGTCAATCTTGTGTTGCCCTTCTTCTTGCGCTGCTGTGGTCATCCTTTCATTGCGGATTCCAACGTGTTTTCAGGGTCTTGTTTCCAGACTTCCTCCCCTCGCCCTTCCTTCGTTCCTTCCCTCCTGTTGTCGTTCGTTTCTGGATTTACTCCGCGACTTTCTTACTTCCTTCTGTACCCTTCCACTTCTGCTCATGGTTCGTTCCGTTCTCCCTCTCTCCCTCTAGGCCGGCCTTCCGAAAAGCAGCGTTTTCAGGTGCTTCAAAGGGACCTGGAATGAACTCCACTGGCTCGCCAGGCACCTCTTCGAGTTGCAACTAGTTCAACATAATTGGCAACACTTCTCTCAAAAAAACGTTCACGAGGCGAGCGTTGAGGCTGGGACCTCACCGCCGCCCAGGAGCACAATCATACAAGAAAGGTTGTCTTTGGATCCACACTTTATCGCCTGCATCCACATGACTTGACATGGCAAGTCTGCACAAGTCTGCAAAGTGCAGGGAAGCCCCCTCTCAACCATCTCCGGCCTCGTGGCAGACAGCAATCGCGGCCTGCCAGCTACTGCGCTTCCACCGACAGATCAGCAAAGCAGGAACGGCCCCCAGCAGAACCTCTACAAGCCTGGTGGCTTGTAGCAGATCCTAGCATGTGTGTACCTGGCCTGAGCGGGATCAACAGGTCGGCCCTCAGTCGCTTGCAGCTTCTCAGCTGCCAGTTTGACGACCGCATCGTTCGGAAAGCTGCCTGAAGCTCATTGGTTCATTGGCTGCCCATGTCTAAGCTCAATCAACATGTCAATTGAAGTCCGAGCCTTCCGAGATTCCATCACAAACCAGCATAAGAAAATCTGTGGCTTCACAGTCGAACTCCTGTCACGCTCAGATCTGGAGGACTGGTACTGATGCACCACTGCAGGCCTGCAGCTCGGGAGCACAGCTCACCGGGTGATCCTTCGGGCTTGGACCTGCTAAGATGCAGCATGATCCAGTTCAGTGATGTTCATTGACCATGAGTCGGGTGGCGAGTTGGCAAACAGGCCTCCCGTGTTCTTGTGCTGAGCGTCGCCGAATGCCCGGCTAACGGCCAAATCTCCGTTCACCCGCGCCACTCCCATCACCTGGCTTCCATCTGCGATTGCAAAACCAACGATACACTTCCATACGCTTGCTGCATATCTGGGCTAGGGACTTCCTGCACGTTCCCGCCAGTGCGCTCAATCCGAGCTCTTTCACTCGGAAGGTCTGGCTTATGGTCCTCGCCACAGTGCGGATGCAAAGAAGAGCAAGAACTGCACAGCATCGCGCAACACTCCGTCAAGACAGCTCTGCGTGCAGTACAGAGTGTACGGGTCCGTGGTGAGGCCGTGGTCGGTTCCAGGCCCGGGGAAGATCGAACCATCAGCTTTCCCCAGAAGTACACGGCTATCACCAATGTTTCCCACTCGAAGGTGGTACTGGCCTGGGTAATCTGCTCAGATCGCTACAGCCGCTACAGCAACCTTGAATGCCTCTAGGTTCATGAAAGGCCTATTCTAGCACAGCGATGGCACGACATGGTAGCATATGGTAACGCAATGTCGCCAAGATGCCTCCAGGTGTGCTTGGCGCTTGAACAATCACAAAGGTTCCTGTGGATCCACTAGGCTGGTTGGAGTCGAGAAACTCCTTGTCTAAGCGGAATGCCTGTCGCAACAGGACATGAGCGAAGTGACTACAAACAGCAGACTCTCACTCTCAGCACTGAGTTAAGAGAGTACCCGGTGAGTACCCTTTTGAATGCAAGGGCTGGGCCCCCAACCAGTTCCGTAACGGCGTCGTCACTTTCTGGCATGCCGGTTTTGGCCAACTCCTCGTTGATGCGCTTGGCTATGAAGCCAGAGCATTGATCACCACCGTGACCGTCGAAGACGCCAAAAAAGCCCCAGGTATCTTGGGCATAGATTACGTGGGCATCCTCCATGCTAGGTCGCCATCCATTCATCTCCGCAAAACCAACACGAAAGGCCGTGCCGCCAACTCTCCTGGATGCGCAATCTGATCGGACACGGCAGAGGCTACGGCTGCACCGAGAAAAGCACAGCTTTGACCTTTTTCAAAAACATGTCCGATTCAAGACAGGGAACTTGACCGCCACCGAAGTGACGGCCTTCGGCAAGCCCTGCCCCATGTTTTGGAGGTGGCGACTGCCTTCCGTGTGGCCCCCCTGGCACGAGATGGCACGAGATGGCACGAGAAATACGAGAAGTAGACCAAAGGCTTTCCAGCCCTCACGGAAGCGCCCTGCCTCCAAACTCCAGGTTGTCGGGCCAGCTGAAATCCCAAAATTGCAGCGGGAGATTCGGTTGCAAACCATGCGAGAAAACAAGGCGTGCTGTCAACAGTGCAGCGGCGCAAATGAGAAGGAAGTCTTGCACCCTCCACAGCAGCAGAGCATGAACACTCCTTTTTTACTAGTGCAAAACAAGACTGCCGGTCCAGTTCCCGCTCCATTAACAAGACTTTCTGCGTGTCTCACATCAAAAAGCGACATGTCGGGAGGCTTCTACGGCGTGGCCCTTCACGCCTCCACTGCTGTCTGCGCAACGTCTTGGTGAAACAGCCTCTGCTTGTTGCAAAGGCACCCTGGAGTTCGAGCTCTGCTTACCTCGCAAAAAAGCCGCCAGTCCGTAAGCATCCCTTTTGAATGAAATCCAAGCGCAAAGCAGCAAAGCAGCAAAGCAGCAAAGCAGCAAAGCAGCAAAGCAGCATCATGCCTTCCAAATCTGCTCGGGGTTTAGGAAACGGCTGTTTACCTGAGATTTGTCATGAACCAACAGCAGGGCACTCGTCAGATTTTCGGGAGCCAGGCCTTCTATGTACAGGCCAAGACGGGACGGGGCCATGCGCTTCGGTTCCACTGCGCCTGCACACGCCAAGAACCAGACCCCTAGTAGCTTTCACCCAACTACGAGTACCAGGACTGTATCAACGTCGAGGATTTTCAGAAAGTCTCTTAAGGTCAAGGCTTGAAGGTTGCTAGGCCCTAGCGGGGCCGGGCATTCAAGCCCCTCGTTGATGGGGGATGTGCCATGCTTTCGGATCAGATTCAAGATTCGAGCAGTCCACCTCGCCCATCATGCCGACTGCTGAGCGATGTCAGGCGACAAGTTCGCAGAAAGACTACTCACTGCAAAAGTTTACATATTCATCAATCACACAGGTACGAAGAACGCGCGAAACCTTTTAGAAACTGTTAGAAACTGGTTGAAACTGCTTGACGCGCTTTGAAACACCCGCACACGTTCTGCTTCCTTCTGCTTCCCTTCTTCTGCACCTCAGCTTGCGGCTGCGTTCCGCATGCGCCCCAGCGCCGCCCATTCCTTGGGCGAAGCACACGACAAGATGCTCTGAGTGCATATATCGTGCCAAGTGTAGCAGTGTGGTCTTGTTTGCTGTTGCTGTTGCTGTTGCTGTTGCTGTTGCATGTTGCATGTTGCAGGTCGCACGTCACACGTGGCAAGTTGCCTGTTCTAAACCCTCAAACATTTAGACCCTTAAACCCCCAAACCCGAAATCCCTGATGATTGTTGCTACTCGTTTTCTGCTTCTACGGATTTGGACTCTTGTTGCTGTTTCTTTTTCGGTTGTTCCGAAAGTATTCGATGGTAAATGTTGCTTCTTGGATCGCAATCAGAAAATGCTGAGAAAAAAACACACAAACACTGCAACTTACAATACGAAAGCCACTTTTGGGGCCAAAACCTGTCTTCACACCTTCCACGGCGTCGAGCAAGGCAACTGCCTGGTGGCTGTTGTTGTTGTTGTTGTTGTTGTTGTTGTTGTTGTTGTTGCTGCTGCTGCTGCTGCTGCTGCTGCTGCTGCTGGCGCTGTTGTTTGTTGTTGTTTGTTGTTGTTTGTTGTTGTTTGTTGTTGTTTGTTGTTGTTTGTTGTTGTTTGTTGTTGTTTGTTGTTGTTTGTTGTTGTTTGCTGTTGTTTGTTGTTGTTTGTTGTTGTTTGTTGTTGTTTGTTGTTGGTTGTGGTTGTTTGTTGTTGGTTATTGTTGGTTGTTGATGTTGTTGTTGTTGTTGTTGTTGTTGTTGTTGTTGTTGTTGTTGTTGTTGTTGCTGCTGCTGCTCTTGTTGTTGTTGCTGTTATTGTTGCTGTTGTTGTTGCTGTTGCTGTTGTTGTCGTCGTCGTCGATGTTGCTGTTGCTGTTGCTGTTGTTGGTGTTGCTGTTGTTGGTGTTGCTGTTGCTGTTGTTGCTGTTGCTGTTGTTGTCGTCGTCGTCGTTGTCATTGTCGTCGTCGTCCTCGTCGTCGTCGGCCTCGTCGTCGTTGTTGTCGTTGTTGTCGTTGCCGTTGCCGTTGCCGCGCTTTCGTTGTCGTTGTGGTTGCGGTATTCTTCTTCTTCTTCTTCTTCTTCTTCTTCTTCTTCTTCTTCTTCTTCTTCTTCTTCTTCTTCTTCTTCTTCTTCTTCTTCTTCTTCTTCTTCTTCGTCTTCTTCTTCTTCTTCGTCTTCTTCTTCTTCTTCTTCTTCTTCTTCTTCTTCTTCTTCGTCTTCTTGTTCTTGTTCTTGTTGTTCTTGTGTTGTTCTTGTTGTTCTTGTTGTTCTGGTTGTTCTTGTTGTTCTTGCTGTTCTTGTTGTTCTCGTTTGTCTTGTTGTTCTTCTTGGTCTTGTTGGTCTTGGTGTTCTTGTTCTTGTTGTTCTTGTTGTTCTTGTTGTTCTTGTTGTTCCTGCTGCTGCTGCTGCTGCTGCTGCTGCTGCTGCTGCTGCTGCTGCTGTTGTTGTTGTTGTTGTTGTTGTTGTTGTTGTTGTTGTTGTTGTTGTTGTTGTTGTTGTTGTTGTTGTTGTTGTTGTTGATGTTGCTGTTGCTGTTGCTGTTGCTGTTGCTGTTGTTGTTGTTGTTGTTGTTGTTGTTGTTGTTGTTGCTGCTGCTGCTGTTGTTGTTGCTCTGGTTCTCGTTATGTTGTTATTGTTCTTTGTTCTTGTGAATGTTCTTTGTTATTGTTCTGGTTATTGTTCTTGTTCTTGTTCTTGATATTGTTATTGTTCTTGTTGATGTTCTTGTTAATGCTCTTGGTCTGGTTCTTGTTCTTGTCGAAGTCGTTGTTGTCGATGTGGTTGTCGTTGTCGATGCTGTTATCGTTGTCAATGTTGTCGTTGTCGATGTTGTTGTTGTTGTTGTTGTTGTTGTTGTTGTTGTTGTTGTCGATGTTGTTGTCGTTGTCGATGTCGTTGTCGATGTCGATGTCGATGTCGTAGTCGTATTCGTTGTCGTTGTCGTTGTCGTTCTCGTCGTCGTCGTCGTCGTCGTCGTGGTTGTCGTCGTGGTTGTCGTCGTGGTTGTCGTCGTGGTTGTCGTCGTGGTTGTCGTCGTGGTTGTCGTCGTCGTCGTCGTCGTCGTCGTCGTCGTCGTCGTCGTCGTCGTCGTCGTGTCGTTGTCGTTGGCGTTGCCGTTTTCGTCGTTGTCGTCGTTGTCAGTTGCACGTTGTTGTTGCACGTTGTTGTTGTGGAGTTTGATCTGCTCGCAAAAGCCAATCACCCAGAATGGTCCTTCACGACCTGTAAGGACCTAGCATCGTCGCGGTCGCGGCCTCGGCCTTTGCCACGGTCCTTGCCTTGAAAGGGAAGCGTGACGAGAATAGCGACAAGGAAAACAGAGCAACCTAGGAGGGTTCGGAATCTCGGGGGCACCAGCGGAGAAGCAACCTGAAGCAACTGTGGTTCGGGAGGCGGGCCGCCAGCGCCAGCAGCGCCGCTCTTGCCTCGCTAGCAGAAACCACAGGACATCTTGATGGGCCAAGAGCTTGCGGGTTTTTGCATGACTCCGCCTTGGCCCTTGCCGCTGTTCCCGCTCGCCCCACGGCCTTGGGAGTAACATCTGAAAGTCTCCACCGACACCAACGGAAAGGCTTCTGAGGTCCGAGCCCTTCTTTCCACCCCAGACCTTCAAATATCTTCAAATGTAACATGGTAGCACCACGAGAGAGAGACTTCACCTTTACTGTTAGAGCGTTTGGATCAATGTTGCCCCAGGTTTCGAGCGTCTCCGCCCTTCCATCCTGGCAAGAGTCGTCCCTCTCATGGCGCCGAGCTTCTGCAATCGTGCATGCACCGAGCTTTGCTCGGGCATTGCCAGAGACTTGCCTTGCTCGTCTCCGTAGTCTCCGTACTGATCTTCCTCCTGTGGCAAGCGCATGCCATGAACAACTTGACCCCCTCTCCAACTGTCAGGGTCACATGGGCAACTACCGCTGGAGCAAGCTGTCTAGGTCCGGTGTAAGTTTCTTCGTATGCTCACAGTTTGAGGACATTCCATGCCATCATCATCCCATGATGAATTCTTGAAGAGGTGAGTTGGCAAGCACACGGCTGGCGTGGCAACTGCCCCACCCCTACCCGCTGCTGTCTGCCTGAGCAGGTTCCTGAAGGGTTCAGAGTTCAGAGGAGCAAGCGCGCAAAGGCATTCGCACTTGTGGCGACAACTCTTCCAGAAGTGTGATAGCTGAACAAAACTACGGATTGTGATCAAAAAATCACGAGGGATACAGCAAAGCCACAAGACAAAGCCACAAGCCACAGCAAAGCCGCTTCCGCCTCGTTCCAACTTGAGCGGCCACCTGGCACCGAGCTACACCGTGATGGACCCATGTTAGAACCTCGGCAGATGATGCCCAGCCTTGAGCCATTCCGCGATCTGCTTCATAGCCCATGCCACCCTTTCCTGTGGAACTTCCACTGCAGGCTCCACGGCCACCCTCACAGCCCTGCCGACATCCACCAGAGCAGCATCCACCGCAGCCAGCTGCGGAACCTTGACAGCCATATCCACTGCCACCGCCGCAACCTCCGCCACCCCAACACCCACACCCTTGGCAGCCTTGGCAGCCTTGGCAGCCTGAGCAGCCCTGGCAGCCTTGGCAGCCCTGGCAGCCTTGGCAACCCTGGCAGCCGTGGCAGCCTTGGCAGCCTGCACACCCTTGCCCAGGACAGCCTTGGCACGCTTGATAGCCTTGGCAGCCCTGGCAGCCCTGGCAGCCCTGGCAGCCCTGGCAGCCCTGACACCCTGCACACCCTTGGCAGCCATAGCCGCAGCCCTGACAGCCCTGGCATCCCTGACAACCTGCACATCCCCCGCAACAGCCGCAGCCGCTGCAGCCTGCAATTGAGGCGAGACCAAAGCACGTAGACTTTCACGCACCGAAGGTGCAAATACAATTTCTGCGTGCCTGTTCCAGATTGCTGTTGTGCCATCTGCTGCTGCATCATCTGCTGCTGCATCATCATCCTGCAATGGGCACTGTTTCGGGAGCTTTGGATGCAGACTGACATGTGTGGTGCAGCTGCACATAAGCCATAACCACAGGTGCCGGCCCTGAAATTCCTGAATGCTGCTACAAAACCTCCTGCAAGGTCATGCCGGCAACACTGTTGCTGCTGCGGGTTCATCTGGCTCATCCAGCCAGAATTCATGGGCATCATTGCCTCATCACTCAGCAGTTCGACACGACCCCTTCGTTTCAATCTGAAAAGCGGCACCTGCGGATAGTGCTGCTGCATACCTTGCTGAGCTGAAAGAGCCGCCCGAATCACTCACTCTTGGTATCTCTTTGAGCCGCCTCCATAGCAAGCGCCATACTGTGGATGGCCTTGACCTGACTAGAAAACACTCCGCAACAGGGAGTCGAAAAGAAGCAGCGGCAAGATGCAAGCGATCCGTCCGAAAAACTCTTCAAAGAAAGTCAATAATTCCTGCTGCCATGGCAAGCACAAATGATTCACCAATGGTAATGGCGGATCTGGTTGGTATAGTGTGTTGAGGTGCACACTGCGGGAGAGGCCTGAGACTCTCATATCTTGCTTGTAGATCAACCAGCAGTAGCTAGAGCGGATGTTCAACTCAGGCGCAGCTCACAGGCACACACCGCAGCGATCATGGGCGAAGTGAACATGGCAGTGTGCTGCATTGTGCAGGCTTTCAATCTGACGCACAAGGCCGGGGAGGCAGGTGCAGACCTGCTGAGTGTCTGAGGGAAGGCGGAAGGAGGGGGGGGGGGAGGGGCTGGGGAGAGAAGGAGAAGATGTTCAGGTGACAAAGCGTTTGCCACGAGGGAAAAGCCCTCCATAGGCATACCACGTGGGCGGCGGCGCAGCGTCCCGAGCGAAAACAAAACAAAAATCAAACCCATGCAAAAACATTTTTTCGTTTTTGAACGCAAAGTCTTGAAAAATAAACCGGGCCTTAGCAGGGTCTTCGGTTGGCCTTAAGAGTCGACCAACTTCGACAATACTGGTTCTTACACGATTCTTGTACTGCAAAGCGACACATAAGATCTTGATGGTCCCTCGGTGCAGCAACATGCGGCAACCCCTTGTTAGCTCGCTGAAAATTCATCTCTGAAACGAATCCACCACGATATTGACGATCTCCTAAAGCCTTTTCTTGTCTCCCTCTGTTGCTGCTTTTCGATGGAGAACTGCGACTGCCCCTGCGCCAAACGCAGAATGGTCCAAGATACCAAGGGGTCGGTGTGACAACTGAAACCCACATCAAAGTAGATCAGTACACAGCAAAAGCTCGTAATTCATCATTCACCAGCAGTGAGAATTCTTTCAGAATCACGATCCGATCTTCCATTAAGATAGCAAAGGATCCTGGAACCGGTTATTCTGCAGGGCACGGTGCACTGGGGAATAAACAATGCTTGTGGCAGATGGCTTACGGATTCACAAGCCATGCGATTCCATGTCGCACCAGCCTTATGTTTGTCAAGTTGCCACTATGTACACAAATGTACTGCACAAACCGACCATTTAGCGCAGGGGTCCGGAGCCGGCGCACTTTCGACCTTGTACCACAAGCAACTTTGAGAATCTTCCGCGAGCGCCACGTCTGCATTTGCTTATGCAACTGTCTTGCGTTTAGCTTTTCAGAATGATATGTCTCCTGACTGGCAACTGATAGATTGGCTGATGAGTGCCACAAAAAAAGGGAGAATTCTAGCAGATAGCACTCACCAAGGTACAGGCATGCGTTTCAATTCCAACAAGGCAAGCGGACTCCGAAAAACCAGGCCGACAATACCATGAACGCAGCCTTGATGCAAACGCCACAAACTGGCACAGAGGCCCTGACCGGCCATTCCAGCATTGGGCCTGGCACGGTCATCGTTGGGCATGCGAAACATGGCGAATGGCCAGCAAAGCTCTCCCAACTTGCTGGGGCTGCTGCGCTTGCTGGGTTTGCTGCGATTGCTGAGGTTGCTGGGGTTGCTGAGGTTGCTGGGAGTGCGGTGGCGGAGGAGGCGTTGGAATCTGGGACGCCGGAGGCCTCACACTTTCAGCTCTTCAACGACGAAAGCCGTGCGATCCACTGCTGGCAATTTTGCAAGTTGAGTGCAGGGCTTCTCGCGCTCAGCCTGCAACGAAGACTAGAGACCAAGAGACTTTCAGACACCCAGCATCATTTCGTCTTGACCGCGCGTTCTGCCTGCAGTGCAGTCTCCCTTGGCCCCGGCTCCTCCGAATTGTGAGAATCTCAGAAAACTCAGAGTCAAGTCCAAGCACTGATCTCAGATCATTCTCAATGATGCGAAAATGAAAAGCTATGTGTATATTATAAACACATACATATATATATGTGCATATATATATATATATGTGTGACTAGATTGAGCTCTTTTACATGAGCACATGTCCTGAAAATGCACACACTACAAAACCGGCCCTCTCGGCAACCTGACCTGAGCCATCACTCAAGCCTGCCGAACCCCCTCATAGTGGAAGGGACCTGAACTAGGTACCTGCTGGGGGGGGGGAAATCCACTCTTCTGCAGAGGAAACCGGGGGTCGGGGGGGGACTCCACTCTTTTGTTGAAAAAACCTAACAAGAGTCGCCCTAACCCCCCCCGTCCAGTTCGCACAGGGCCCTTACTGGGCCTGTCAAGTACAGTAAGCATCTGGCAAAATGCAATTTGGCCTTGGATGCACTGTCCAACCGAGTCCCCGGTATCTATTTCCTCCCCCCCACTCTAGGTGGCACTCAGCGTACCCACCCTGCCCAGTGCCATTACGAAAGGGTGGCCCTCACACTTCTGAGCACTTTTTGAATTCTTGGCAGCCGGAGTACGAGTCCAAGCTCTGATCTTTGATCTTTCTGGATACCGAGAGATTAACACAAAAAGCCACACCTTGAACCCACAAACGCACAGCGAAGAGCTTAGTCTCGTGGGGGTTCGCTCCTTGGCTGCTGGAGTTGCTGGAGCTGCTGGGCGATCACGCCAGTTCGCGTCCCGGTCACGCCATGAGCCTGTCACGCGTCAGAACCGTCGACATGGCATATGTCGGAATATCGGCATAATCATCGCATCTCTCCACTTGTTGGAGATCTCTCATTCGACGGAGGGCTGAGCCAGGTGCCCGCTGCGGCTTTGGCCTCTGCCGCCGCCTTTTCCTCACGCTCCTTCTGCTCCTTCTGCTCTTTCTGCTGCTGCAGCTTGGAGTTGAAGAAGCGCGGGGGACCTGCCACATTCCACATCCCCTGAATGGTCCGTTCTCATTCCGTGCTTTTTTGCTTCTCTGCTCTACTTCTCGCTCTCCGAACGCTTCTTTTTGCTGGCTTTGGAAACGTCTCGGCCTGAAGCAGGCTTGGCTGCTGGCCTACACGGCGCGAGCTGAAGAAGTGGAAGAAGCGCGATGCAGCCCCCCAAAGTCCCTCTGTGGCTCCGACGTGGCGGTGTCGGGTCGTTCGGTTCGTTCGGGTCGTTCGGGTCGTTCGGGTCGTGCCGTAGCTGAAGGGGTTGCAGGGTTGGTGCCACCAGAACCGAAGCGCCAGCTGTCCAAACCACCTGCACAGCTCTGTGCGCTCCTCAACTCGAGTTATCATGGCATGCTGGCAACCCTTCCTGCACCCGATGGCGTCTGAGGCTTGGAAGGTGGAGCCTGTGTCAAACACGCCCTCAGGGGAACGGATACAAAAATGTCGGACGGTGTTCGTCAGTATTCCTTGCCCCGCCTTCTCAGCAGAAGGCCTTGGCATTCTTCGCAACTCGCTTCGAAATATGTTGAGATCTCTAAGCTCCACACGTCGACACGCTCGAAGTGAGCCGACCTGAGCAATGAGTGAGTGACAGTGAGCGGCCAAAGACCCTCCAAATCTGACGATTCTGGACATGGGCCCCGACCCCTGCCCAGTGCATCCCAGCGATCCTCCTGATGGGAGAAGCTTGAGACCCTAACGGAAGCTCCGCAGCAGCAGAAGCGCAAGGTTAGTTCGGCGTGTAGGAAGTTCAGACGAACGAGGCATCAAAGAGCGCCCAAGCCCCGAAAGAGCAGCATCAGAGGCTCCCCAGCGTCAACAGGGAATCGACTCCCCAACTCTGATGAGCTTTCGTGACAAGTCCGGCAGATGCAGCGTTAAGGGCTCGCAGGGGGAAGCATCTGAAGGCATCTGAAGGCATCTGGCCTTCACTTCCTTCTTCTCGTCCTTCTTCTCCAGGGCAGTCTCACGCCGTTTTCCAATCGCCGCCCACCTGGGAGTACAGAAACGTTGGTACCTTGTGGTACCTTGTGGTACCTTGTGAATCCGAACACAACACTCTTTGCAGCACGTCTAACACGGACATGGCGAGCACTGAGCACACCAAGTCTTGGACTCGGCTTTCTCTCTGTCCGTCGCCTTGAAGGCTGTGGACCTCACAATGTGGAGCATGGCCGGCACAAGGTTTACATTCCGCAACCCTTGCCGGCCCTTGCCAAGGATCCAGGCTCTATGCTCGTCTTTCCTTTTTCCCAGGGTGGCGTGGCCTGAGCTATTTCAGTGCTGGCTGCTGCTGCTGCTGCCAGCTCAAGCTTGAGGCTTTGAAGTTGAGTCCCAGGTAGGCTGGCTTGTGATTCATGCTTTGCATCCAAGTTGCCGCTCTGTCCTTCCTTTGCACCACCGTGGCTGCCTACGAAGATCCCATGAAGTCACTAGGTTTGCATCGAATCTTTGCACGGGCAAGCCGCCTCCGCCTCTTCCTTGGCACGAAGTTCCTTCTCCTGGAAAAGTCACGCTGCCCAGCTCAAGAAAGATTCAACGATTGTTTCAAGAACTCGGCTCCTTATTTGACAGTTCCGGGCAATCCCTGTCAGCATATCTTTCATGTTCCCCTTTCGTGCCCTTTCAGGAGCCCTTGAAGAATCCGGGTGGGAGGGTGAGTATTAGCACTGTCCTGATTGACCCGCGATTAGTTTGGGGCGGGTAGGAAAGGGAGCAGAAAAGTGGATCCAACATTTTCTTTGAGAGACGTTGACTCCAACGATGTCATTTCTCGGGTGGTGCGATTGCTTTTGAATACAAGAAACTTTAAGCTCCATGGTCGCTCCGTCGCACCGAGAGAGAGAGAGAGAGAGAGCCTTGCCCTGGTACCAATCCTCCAACCCCTGCTTTAAATCTCACTACTCGGGGCTGTGCTGGGACCTGCTTTCACGACTCATGTACAACTGCAAACGGCTTGAAGCGCCATCGTATACAAGCAGACACGAAAAGAACTCCCCTTGGCTCCTGCGTGCTCTCCCTTCGGTATCCCTTGTGCTGCCGAAAGCGCTGCTCAAGGGACTGGAGCTCGATGTAAACCTCTGCGATGCTGAATCAGGGTGAGAATCTTGATTCACTGCACATTTGCCTTCTTCCTGCGTTTCTTGCGCTGCGCAAACGCGGAGCTACCCGTTTCCCTTCCTTCCGGGCACTTGGCTCCCTCCCCGACTTGTGTTCGAGCTTGTCTTACCATGCCTGCGGAGCCCTGATCTGGGGGGAAAAACGGAAAAGTCTACTCTCCTGTTTCATTTGTGTGTGTGTGCCGGGAAGAGAGTTGCAATTTGCCTTTTTCATCGTCAGCCATGCTTTCTTTCTGCGCTCCCTCGATCACGGTGTCTTTCAGACCAAGTCTTTCATGACGCCGACAAGTCAAAACGGCTTCAGAAAGCTCAACTGCTGGGCTGTGCTGGGCTACGGGCCGCTGAGTACTGGTCAACCTTTGACTGCTCCTCCTTCAAAGACGAGAAGAACTTTGACATGTCCACGACATCCAACATAAAAAGTTCACAGACCTCGGTGAGGTGCTGCCCGTTTTCGACCTGCGCCTGTGCACTCAACAGGGATTATAAATTCCGAAGCTACAGGAGGAATATTCTGTAAGATTGCAGCCTTCAGCTCATTGATCTCTGCCATTCGCTTGCGGCAGTTTGCAATCAATGCCTGTTTTTCAGTCCGGCTCTTGAGTTGGACTCAAATGGACTCAACGCTTGGAATCTTGGGAGGCCTCAAGGTTCTTGACCATGTAGCTACCTTGGCAAAATATCAGAGCTGCCCGTGTCCATGCTCCTTGCGACAGGTCGCCGGCCTGCTTCACCCGGGCCGGATGGAGCCAGCTCAGCCGCCTGAAGCAAGAAGCAGTCCAAAGGAGCCTTTGGAGCCCTTCGGAGAGCTTCGGGCTTCGGGGATGCAGATAGGAGCGGCACCCAGTTGGGCATGTGCACGCCCCGATCAAAATCCAACTCCTCGATATCGCACGTGGAGTAGTTGATCTTCACTGCCTCTCGTACAAGCGACTCGCATGACTCAACATCGACTCACAACACAAAGGCCCCAAATGAAACCGCACAAACCTTCGAAAGCCGTGCAGCCTTGATGAAGTATTTCACTGGCAGCCATCCATCCAACCTCACATGCCAGACAAAGAGTTTTGCTTCCAAAAGTCCAAAAGTGTGCCGCCCGGGATGTTCGAGGATTTCTGGGTGAAGCAAAGCTTCAATGCCCGCTGCGGAGATCTTGCACATGGTGACAAGGCGGACTAAGTCACGTGCCCTTGTGTAAGAATGACCTCATTCTTGCTTCGGTAGAAAATCATCCCATCCTTACAGAGATTTGGCGTAGGCTCGGGAATGGCAAAGGGAATGCCCTTGGCCGAAGTCCTGCATGGCCGCAGGGACGTCAATGTAGAGGAAAAGCTCAGCTGTGGAGCGCATGCCACGAATCTTCCCATCCTGTCTCCAGGCTCGAAACACGAAAAACAGACTTACACACTCGAAGACAAAGACTGGTGCACGAAGAACTCAGCTCATTTGGCTTACTCGGATCACCCGGGTCACCCCCGGGCGCGCCTCGGGCAGGCCAGGGGCCAGGTGGATGTGGTTTCGCGCCACCTCCAAAAAAAGCATAACCCTCTGGTCATATCATGTCATATCCCTTCTTGCCCACCAACACAAGAAGAAAGCACCTTGGATAGACCCTGCCGCTTGATGAAGGGCCAGTGCACGAGGTAGGTGCCGTGGACACAGTCCGACACCTTCAAGGGATTGCAAGGCGAGCAAGGAGCAAATTGGACCCACTTCGCCGGCACCCAAAATTCGCTCCTCACTCGTTAACTCTGCTTAGTGCTCCACGGTGGTGGGATCCGTGATGGGTTCCAGGAGCAGATCATCCTCGACAACCTTTTTTCCATTGAGTCTGGGAACTGGCTAAGAATAAGACAAGCTAGCTGCTAGGAACGGGTCAGGGGTGACCGAAAGAAGCTTGTGACCAACCGCGTGCTTGGAGGCCTTCATGGTGTGTCCCTGGTTGGCGCGGATCAAGAGTTCACCATCGAACTCCCGAACCTGCGAGTGTCCCATTCTGCCGCTTCGGGACGCAGGACCCTCAATCTCTTTAGGATCTGACCATGGTGTAGCGCTCTTTCTCATCGAAGTAAACGCAGGCCATCAGCTCCTGCCATCTCTCTGATAGCTGAAGCAGCTATCTCTCATAACAAAGTGGATGGGCCTCGAGATTGTATGGCCGGAAGTTCTTGAGTTCCATGATGTCACGCAGCCGGACAAAGCCATCCTTTTGCACACAAGTTGAACATAGAACTAAGGTAACTTTGAGACACCGCTGGCAACTTGAGCCTTCCGGATCCTCACATCCAGCTTGTGAGCTGCATGTCGCAGAACATACGAGAACCTTGGCTACTTTGCACCAGGAAGGATTGTTCGGACAGTCGGCTGCAACAAGCTGAGGTGGCGACATCTTGGAGATTTTAACATGTTCACGATCCTCTGCCAGTCTGTTAAAAATTGGCTCCAGCTGCACCTGTGAAGGGAGGACGGCTGTGACTGCAAAGCTTGGCAGGGTGAAACCAAGCGAGCGCGGAGCGCACGATTTTTGCAGACCCTCGATCGGAATCTCAGCCAGTCCAAAGCGCGCACGGATCTCTCGAGACAGTTGGTCATAGATCTCAGCCGCACGTGGCTCAGATTGCGGGAACATATGGCCATCCTCATGAACAATCTCGAGGAGGTCTGAGTACATGTCTTTGAGTGACATTTCCCCACCCTGAAAGAAGCTGTCTTGCTTGGCACTGTACACACGGAGAGTCGGCTGATCGGACATCCAACCAGCAGGCCACGCAAAAATTTCGTCGTCGATCTGGCCACCACTAAACATCACCGTCAATGCCCAGGGAGCTTGCGTGCCATTCCGACGAAGATTATCCAGAGCCAAGGAGACACAGTTCGACCCCTGTGAGAAGCAAAGCAGCACATCCACGGGAGCCTGTGACTGAACCTGGCCCAGAAGGCTAGCCACGCCCTCATCAACAGCATTGTAACAACTGTTGCCATGGGAATACCAGCAGCGAAACGGCTCGCCCTTTGAAATCGTCTTCTCAAGCTGGCTAGGCTCACGAAAAATCGGATCCTCTGCGCCAGCAATTGCTTGCCAGATAAGCGGTGCATCCACAAAAGCCCATTCTGCCTCCGGAAGCTTTGCTTTAAGGAAGCGGACCTGGAACCTCATGATGGCAGAGTTGGAGTTCGCCCCGTGCACCGCCAGAATGCGCAACTTTCGCGAGAGCTCGCACCGTTCATTGCTTGCATGCTGTGCTGTCCCTGCTGTGCCCAAAGGCACCAAAGGCTCGAGGCTTCTCAGCCCCAGCATGAGACGAACGTCCCCGTCACTCTCCTCGATGGAACCGGACATATCTAGCGACTCCAGCGAGCCAGTCCAACGTGCTAGTGCCCTGGCAGCACAGCAGCGCACACGCCAACAAGGGTCGCTTCGGAGGAGCTGAGAGAGTCGGGCTTGGACTTGTTGAACGCCGTCGTCCCCGTCGTCGCCGTGGTCGCCGTGGTCGCCGGCGCTGTCCGAAAGCAGGGACTCGCCTGCCAAAGCGGCCTCACAGCGCACCGTGGCGTCCAGGTCACCAAGAGGCTTGGCAAGCACCGCGGCAAATCGAGCTCGCGTGACTTGAGGGCCTTTAGGGGTCTTGCTCATGGCGGCCACAACCCTCACGGCTTTTCGCTTCAGCCGGAAATCTGCTCCTTCGAACATGCTTTCCAACAAGCTGAGGACCTCTTCAGCTTCACCAGACTGCAGGTCCTGCACCAGCAACAAGGCTGCAAAGAGGCTGTGATCCCAAAGGTCACGGAGCAGCTCGAAGACTTCACGGCTTGGACCGCGGACCAAGCGAAGCAGGGCCTGACAAAGCACAAACATGGCAAGAAGACAAGGAGATGAGAACTTTGAACACAGCAGAAAAAGATCAGAAGGAAGCACCAGAAAGCAAGATGGCAAGCAAGCATAAGATCAGAGCCTTCTGCTGAACTGCCACGCTGACCCAACCACTCGGAGGCCCTTGGCCAAACAGCAGCCGATACTGGAGGCGTTGGAGTGAGCCCAGCAGCTCCTGTCCCTCCTCCTCCACGAGGGATCCGGGCTTTAAGCGCTGCGGCAGTTCCTCGGAGGTCACACCGCTGCCGGCACGCACCAAAATGCCACCCGAGCCGCCCGAGCCGCCGCCGACTCCGCCGACCACAAGCCAAAGATTCGGCATTGGCCTCACCAAGGCCTTTCCACTTTGCAGAGTGAGAGACACCCAACCTTCCGCGGGCCCTCGACCACATAGCTTCCGGTAGTGAAGCCGCTCCGCTTTCTGCTCCAGCTCCTTGATGATGGCGCCCGTTGCAAGGCGCTCGTTGGCCAGATCGGAGCTTACTTCTTCCCCGATGCGAACGACGATCCCACCCTTCTCGCCACCACCAATGACCCTCCAAATCTGCGCAGCGTCGCCACTCTGCATCAGAGGCACTTCTCCGATAAGCTAATAGAATTATGGAATGCCGAAGAAGTGAGCCGAACTGTTGGACTATTGGTAGACTGGCACTGGCTGGCACGAAGCGTGTCTCAAGCCTAAGCATTGCTTAAGAAGTTTGGCTAAAGCTTGCAATTGCAATGTCTTGCAATTGTGGGACTGCCCAGCAAGAATGGCATGGCAAGCCCGTCTGCGCATTCTTCTGCTACGAAAGGACACACGTGCTGATTGCACACATGCCTGGCCTTGTCACCGTCCCGTTTCAAGTTCCAACGCTTGCCTTGGGGGGTGCAGTAAACACTACTGCCCCATGCCAAGAAAAGGCTACATTGGCAAAAATCCGGGCAGATGCCTCCATCGTCGTCGTCGTCGTCCTGCTGCGAATCGCATTGCCAACCACTCGCGTATGCAGGATGGCAAGAAACGCAAGGGATGCTCACCAAGGCAAACTCACATGCTGTCCAAACCAGGAGGCTGCGCATCTCCACCTTGTCCCTGTCATCACATTGCAAGTGCTTCGGCAGTGGCAACCGCATGCCAAATTCTTAAAGCCCATGAGCACCGGTGCTGCAAAGCACAGCCACAAAACACATGGGCCTTCGACGAGGATGCACCGCCAGCGTTTTCATCTGGCACGAGGCGTGAGGCAACCGGTATTATCTTTCCAAAGTGAACCCTATAGACGAATGAAAACTTTCGAAGAGCCAAGTCATGGGCTGAAGTCGTTTAGATCATCCTCGTCCTCCTCCTGCAGGTGCATGCGAATGACCGGACTAGAGCGGGAGAGGTACGGTGTCTAATCTCCTCGTCTGCAGATTGGAAGGAAGCATCCGAGATAGCATCCTGCGAGAAGCTTACCCTTTCGTCAGGCTCGCGAAAGCAGGGGCAGCTCTGAAGTTATGCCTCGTCAGCCTCACCAGACATCTCTGGAGAGCTGCCTTAAGCACCAAGCCCCACACATTGCTGCAGTCGAGGTGCTGCCGTGTAAGGCGCGCACATCTGTCAGCGAATATTCTCAACACATCTACCCCAGGCCCGCAACAAAGCACTTGATCTGGCTGTTGGGGCCAAGGTAGCTGCGGAATGCACTGAGGACCACAGATTACCATTTCTGAGCATGTCCAGAGCAAGCGTTGGGTCAAGATCGTACCCTTTTGCTTGGAGCTAAAGGGTGCCAAACCTTCTGGACAGGAAGATCAAGCCATGGCATGATCAAAGGACGTCATATTGGCACCAAGATGCACAATGCAACTTCTTCGCTGCTGAACTACCACGTGACCTTCAATCTGCCATTGGCACGCAGCCTTCCACAACTCTCGCCACTCACCCGCTTCATCTCTCAGTGACCTTACAGAGGCAGCATTCTGCAGAGCGGCCATGCAGCAACAACCGAGATGCCCACCTTTTGTGGGGAGCTTTGAGGAAGCCACCTGAGGCGGTCTCAAGGAGCAGAACATACAGCCGAGAGTGTCACATCATGTGGGATCACACTCGAAACCTGCCTCGCCAAGGAGGGCAAAGGTCCCCTGCAAGTAGCCCATGGACACACCGCGCCCAAAGTTCTCCCACACCTTGAAAGCCTTAGGGCACAGGAGAGGCGCACACTCGAAAAAAGAAGAGATTGGGGGGGGCGCACGGCGCACACATGACGCGGACACGCGGACACGCAGCACAAGAAAGGATGACGAAGGAGTGGCGCCTTGCCGACCTCCTCCCAGTCCACGAAGGGCGCCTCCTGGTTGCCAAACTTGTCCTAACAGAGGCGACAGAGGCGACAGAGGGAAGAGAAGAACTCTCCGTAACTCTCCCCTCTCTTTGGGGGGGGCTCCCTCTCTTCTTCGGCGTCAAACATTGCTCTCTGAGCTCTTCCTCTTTCTTCCTCTTCTTTCTTCCCCTTTTTTTAAGTGTCCCTCTCTCTTCGGCTGCCCTCGTCCGAGGCTTGCACAGAGTGGCCGGTCCAAGTGACGCCCCACGCGTAGGCGTGGCCTGCAATGGGGGGTTGGAAGCTTTAGCAGAGCTTCTAGCTTGGTGAACGCAAACGCAATGGGTGAAACGAGGCTCAGGTGAGCCGCCTCCTGGCGGATACTTTGGCCCAACTTCCTGCAGCACGGCAGCAGCTCTTCACTGCACATACGCATCCGCATACCAGTGCACCAGTCCCTCCTTGACGGGGTTGATCAGGGCCAGGGCTGCCTTGTCGTTCTTCTGGCCTGGCATTTGCAAAGGCGTTTTGAGCTGTTTCTGGAGCAAACTGACACAGCAACTGCCACAGAAACTGGCACCGCAACTGAGTGCTGTCGCTCATGTTCATGCCCATCTCCACGTTAGGCTTGATTCGCGGTATCATCGTTCGCGTCACAGACTTCACGGCCTGACACCACGCACTGCATTGCCGCGCCGTGTCAGCAGCACACTCAGTACACTCATCGCGGCCCTCATTTTTCTGGACTCCATGTGCTCCCTGCCTGCATTCGGGACCTCAACGACAAGCAAGGGATGAGAACACCAACAACAACACACCACAGCTAACAACAGCTAACAACAACTAACAACAACTAACAACAACCTACAACAACCAGCAACAACCAACAACAGCAAGTGCCGAAGCAGGTACAGAAGCAGCAGAAGCAAGGAACAGACATGCTTGAGAGCAGGTGTCTTCAGTGCCAGACGCCATGTTCACCCTTGTACCAGCGGAGACCTTCTGACAAGCGCTTCTGGGCAAGCATCAACAAAGTGTACTAAGCGCTTGCAACTGAACCTTCGTAAAATGAACCAAGTCCAAACTGCTCTTAGGCAACAACCCACAGGCAGCTACGGCGTGTAGGACACGGCTTGAGCACTCAAACGCTGCGTCACAACCGACAAGATGTCTTTCTGGGCCCCCCGAATCTGTATGGTGCTGCAGGGCAGAAAGTCATGTGATTGCAAGTGCATAGCAAGGACATGCTTTTCCGACACCAACTTGACTGGGGCACACTCAGCATAGCATGCCACTGAGACTGCCCTGAACGGAATCGGATGATCTTCGCCAGCCTGGGATTGTGTTCGGCTTTCAACGAGGGCTGCGCGGTTCTTGGCAATGTCCGAGTCATCTTCTGAGGCTCAAGGCGGAGCAGCACTGGCCATGGCCATGGATGGCCCATGAAAGCGTCGTGCACACCAGGAACGCGAGGAACACGAGGAAGGAGCAAGATATCAACAGGCTGCACCCCCAGACTAGGAAGGCGATCCGCGGCTTCATCTGCCGGAGCTCCTCTTAGACCTGCAAAAGGCGACCAAAGAAGCCCCCGAGTTTTGTTAGGAATCTGCCGAGGTTGCGGGGTTCATGGCTTAGGGTAGAAGCCTTCGGACTCAGGATTCCTGGGCGGTATACGCAGGCATATAGGCACATGTACATCTGGGTGTGCCTCTTGCACACTCTGATCACTTTGTGTGGACACAAGCCCCCGAGTCGAAAAATCCTCTTGTTCTGCTGGAACACTGGAACCTACGGCCACTGCAAGACGTACGAGGTACCAGATCCCGCTCAGCCTGCGAGTCATTGAGACCATCGGGCTGCAGCTGGGACCACATCGGCTTCTGAACCTTCACATGCCACCCCAGCCTGGCAGCGCTAAACAGTTGAAATAGTTGAACATGAAAGGGCTGCTGTGCTCCACTAACCCTAACCAGTGTACATTACATGCTTTGAGTCTTTGAGGCCGAGCCACGCCGCACCCAGCTGTTCAGCAGCCAAGTTGCCGAAGCGGATGTGCTCTGCGACTGCCTCTATCCACTGCGTGCAGGTGTGCACGTCGCAGGCATCAAAGGAGAATGATCGCTGGGAGTCGCCGGTAAAGGACGACGGCTCTCGCCATCCATGTGGCTCTGCCGGAAAAATCACGAAGGCCGTGTCTGAATGTTGTCGTATCTGAGCCCGGTGCACCAGGAAGTTGATGCATCCTTTGGCTTGGTCTCCAGCTTGAGCAGCTTTAGAAGCGTCCTCAAACCACATGAAATGGCCGTCTTGAAGCACGCAGAGTCGCGGCTGTTGATCAACACGTAGAAGGCGGAGCATCGCTCTCAGAGTGTTGGGGCTGGTCTTCAGCAGAGACCCACGCAGCTTGGGAAGCGCAGGCAAAGAGTCGAATGCAAACTCCTTCGTCCGGGTGACAGTGGTCCCCAGCGACTTCCATGGCAGGCACTCAGGATGTCCACCTTGCGGTACATCTCTCCGACTCTAACAACCCCCTCCACCTCACACAGCTAGCTCGGGACCTTTCTTTCGGTAGAGGACGGTGCGGCCCTCCTCTCGGAAGAGCTGCTTGGTGACTACCTAATGCGGCGATCGTCTGTCCAAAGCTGTCAAGAGGCACGATGTGGCACGATACAGCTTTACAGGATGATACAGGACGTTACAGCCGAGGCACCACTTCGCTGAGAAGCCCAGCTCCACCAACCAGAGACTTGGCACTGCTGATCTCGACCTCACGTGTTTCCTGCACGGAGTCGCGAATCTCATTCCCGAGCACCTGTGAAAGTCAACTGGCTGCCAAAAAGTGTGCAAAGGCACGTCGAAAGGATTTAAAATCACATTCGGCAGCACTTCGGGCTGTGGGAGCTCGCCTCGTTCTTAGCCTCCAACCAGCGCCACACGTCCCAGAGTTTGGAGGAGAGCAGCTGACGAGCCTGCACACGAAGGGATACTGAAAACATGCCCTCTTTACGCGTACAACCGGCTACTGGTACATGGGGGGGTTGTCCATGCAATTTCCTTGCATCCAATTTTGGGACTTGGGGTGGGGCTTGCGCGGAGCTTGCGAGCTTGCACGCGCTCAATCCCGTCACGGCGTGGCTTGCAAGACATGGTTTTCAAGAACTTGCGCGGACCGTTGGGTGGATGGGGGGGCGGGGGGTGCTTGTGCGGACCTTGTGCGCGTGAGGCTTTGGCAAAGGTCTTCATTGTATGGTTCAGCGCCTGCAAAAACCGATAAGGGGTTTTGCTGGACCGCACCGACATGTTACAGATGTCCAAACTTGGAACTTTGAATATCTTCCAAGCATGTCCAATCCACTGCTAAGCTTCGCCGTTTCTACGCCGTCACTACATGTTACTACGCTTTCTCCAGTCCGGGCCTCGACCTTCAGCGCCTCCACCGAGGTCGCCGTGCTCAGGTGGCTGCAAGCCTCATCGAAACGGCGCAGCGTCGCCTCGATCGGATTCCTGGAGAAGAAAAGAGGATTTTGAAGGCTCCACATCGTGCTCCCTACCTGCCCCTATCGACTGTTAACCACTAAGTTCAATTTAATCTCTCTTCTACTTGCCATCATCTGCACAGCATCATCCACACTCTCCCTCTCGGCTCCTCTCTTCCAGTGCAGGATCGTAGTCTGAGAGCTCTGGCAGTTGGGATTGGGCAAGGTCACTGAGATCCTGCGTCAGCGGCACCAGGAATCCTGGCAACACAAAGCAAACGCGCGCGCAGGAAAAGAGAAAAGCACAACAAGGGCACCACGACGCAAAGAGAAAGGCAATACTCAACTCGAACGGAAGCCCAACTCCGAAATGCGTAAGTCCTTCGTAGATCACGTACCTCTCTCTGAGCTTTTGTTTTCTTATGCTCTCGCTTTCTCAGGCTTCTTTACTGTCGCTTTTCCTTCTCTTCCACTTTCCGTTCCTCCCTCCCTCGCTCCCTCTTCTTGTTTGCTTCTAATTGCTCTCGTTGCTACTGTTAGGACTATTGTTCGATCTCCGTATTCTTATGCTGCCCTGTGTTTGTTGGGGCACCGGTTCATGGAGGGCACGTTCACCTGTTGCGACTTCTGCACCTCTGCCACCACAAGCTCCATCACTCCCGCAAGGTGCCTAGACAATATGCCATGTGTGACTGGGCTTGACTCGAGCAGTTCCAACTTGCCCAACACCACCTGCCTGCCGTTCACAAAGATGCCTCCCATTTCCAGCGGCTTGCGATGGCTGACCAGGTGGGAGCGCAAGGCACGCAAGGACTCATCAAAAGCCGGCATGCCCATCAACGGGACCTGGGCTACATGACAAGGCATATGCAGATCCCCAGTATCCGATGTATCCGGCGATCCGGCTGTGAAGAAACTTCTGTGAGGGAAGCACTCCCTGACGGTATCTCGCAGCTCCTCCATGCTCTCAAAAATACATGGTCCACATCGCGGGTTTCACTACAGCGTTCGCACATTCTGTCACCAGTCCTGCCGACCTGGGTCATCAGGCTGGAACTTCTGTTCCAGTATCTTCTCCAGGGCGGAGCCTTCATAGCGAAGGGTGTTCTTGTTTACCACGAAAACCAGCTCCTCATCACTGAAGACATTGCATGCAGCAAACTGAACTTCTGAGGGTTTTCTGATGTTTTCGGGCCCCTGTCCTGCTCCGGCAGCTTGCAGGACTCCAGGCGGAGTAGAGATCGTGCGGCCAAGGACATGCCTCAGAGGGCAGAGGCCGTGTGCATTCGTGCAACACACGGAAGAACACGCATCGCCGCACTATCGCCGCTGCCGTGCATCATGTCAGTAGAGGGGACATGTGTGCACATTGAGCATGGAGGCACCGAACTGTCTCTAAGGGATAGGCCCAAGGTCTGCAGTGCCTGTTCCGTCGCCTGGCTTCTGTAGCACGTGGTCGCTACGCAGTCACGTAGCAGTGGGGGCACTTGGATCACTTGAGGGTACTTGAGGGCATGAAGCAGCAGAACAGTGCTTTGCACGGTGAAGCACGGAGGCTGGGCCATGCCATTGGCCACAAAGACAACCTTCAGACAGCGACAACAACAGTCGTGAACTCACTTGAGCTCCACTTCTTGCAGGAACCTGGCTCCCAAGTAGTAGCCCAAAAACGTTCACCAAAGTCCGGATGGCAGCCTGACTGTCGTAGCTCGTGGAAAAACTGCGAAGTTGGAAACATGCACCAAGGATGACCGAAATCTTTTCTGAGGCACCATGGCATTGTTGCCGCCTTCGCAGTCCAAGATCAGTAGCGACTCGTCATCCTGCTATACACAGCTGCTTTAGAACGCAAGATGCCACGTCCGGCGCAATCTGAATCCGTGAGTCCTCGTGGCCAACGAGACCCGAAAGGTCCGAAAGGTCCCTCAGCATGGCCACTGGCACCGCGACGGCATCGATGCCTTCCGTGACGGACTCGGCAGAGTCGCTGGAGACGAAGACATCCTCTCAGAAATACAAGGAATCAAGAATCCACAAAAATGATCGGTTCAGCAGATCGCAACGAAAGCCAAGAGCCAAAAAGCTCACATGGCTGCGAGTCTTGTGAAAGCATCGAGAATGCCGCTCCTCAGCGCCCACCAAGCAGGATGCCAGGTAGGACTTTCCAGCGCGGCCATCCCCAACAAAGATCACTGGACAGATGCGTCCTACGCGCTGATTCAGCGACTCACGAGTGCACGGGCCACGCAACTGGTGCACGTGTACACCATGAAGCGCTATGGCGTCCTTTGAGCTCCCGCACGAGGTCTACCCCCTCAGCAGAACAAGTACGAAACATCGAACCTTTTTGTCTGAGCTGACGCGCTCCTCGGGAACGAGGAGGGCAGAATCGGCTGGAAACCTCTTTGCCAATTTGCTCAAGAGGGGATAAGTCGGCTCAGTGGTGCCAAAAGGGCTCTCAAAGTCGCACTCTTTGGTGTTTCGTCATCCTATTCATCCTATGCGACATGTAGAGCGACCTAGGGGGCCTACGGGGGACCTTCTACTGGGCTGCTTAAAGCGCTCCGTAGAAACCCCCAGCCACGTGCAATTGCGCACGTGTGCAGTCCGAGCTGCTTCAACAAGGGCTTCGCTTTCACAGCCATCGGAGCCGTCGCGCCACAGTCAAGAGCATGGCTACCAAACAAGGGAGTGTAGTTGTTGTACACTTTGTCTCACACTGGAAGAGTACGAACAGTAATGTTGTTGCTATCCGGAGCTACACTCGTTAGAAACCAAACTTGCAGCTGGCACTACAACTTGCAGGGTCGAAGCCCACTTAGGAATGCTCCACGTGCTACAATGTCACAATCGAAGCATAGGCATAGACTTCTGCTCAAGCGGCCTTGAGCATGACGACTTCCTCGTTTCGGACGGGACTTTCAAGCTAGCACTGGACTTTCTTCGAATGCGTGTGTGTGTGTGTGTGTGTGTGTGTGTGTGTCAAGAATCTTCTTTCAATGTCAGGGATCATCATCATCATCATCATCAGCAGCAGCATCATCATCATCATCCGCACTGCGAGGTGCGATACATGGAAGGGAGTTCCGGCTTGCAGACACGAAGCATTGCCGCATGTGGAGTGAGCGCTGCCACTTCATTGAAAATCACCATATGAAGCGCCCTGAACAGTCGCAAGACCTCGATCAACTTCATTCAACTACTCATCCCCAGTTCGAGCGCACCAGCTGGCTTGAAAGCGGGATCAGGAAATTTTGCTTCGCTTGGCAGCAACCCCGCAAAGACTAATTCTGTCACTTGTCTGTAACAGATCTGCCGCACCCGCCGGGGTGCGATGCCCATGGCGGGTATCTATGGGCTGAAGCCTCAAAAAACCTGTTTGGCTAGCTTTGCAGGCTTAACACTCGTCGGCGTCCAAACTGAGCGCGAGTGGACCTAAACCAAACTCAGTGGCGACGTCTTATCCCAAGCCCCCCTCCTGCCAGAGTGCTGCTTCAAGGCACCAGACATGCCAGAAAGCTTTGCAAATCGGACACGTCGGCTTCTGCCCCGTTCGGAGTACCCTCCTGGCCCCAAAACCCCCCTGCTTGCCTTTGGGGGGGCCGCCAAAAATGATGGAAAGTTTTCGGCTCTCTCCCGCTTCCCAAGCCCACCCTTCACCCGCCTACCCCTCTCCGACTGAACTGCCCTCTCGCGTTTTTTCGGTTGCGTTTAAAGATTTGCTGGTAACGCAAGAGCCTGAATTTGCTGAACATGACACAGGACAGCGACAAAGCTACCAGGATGAAGCCAAGCAAGGCTCGGTTGGCCAGGAATAGACATCATGAAACTGCCTTCGGCTCCTTGCATGCCAGATGCGATTCCAGACTCTTGCCGACAGCTCCAACAGCTCCCAACAGCTCCGAGAGCTCGACATGCATTGATGTGCCTTCTTTTTTCTAAGGCCTTGGATGGGCGGCCCGTGTGTTTGCCGGGCTTCCCAAGATTATGTGAGAGACATAACGAAGCGTAGAGGATGCAAGCCAAACAACACAAGCACTCAACCAACAACACAACCTGGAAGAACACCCAACAGAAGATTGACTTGATACAGCTTGGAAGCGTGTGCTAAGGCATCGCAAATCATTTTCGGCGCCGCGGCTTTGTCAATCCATCCCGCTCACAGCGGGTCTGCCGTTGCTGGAGCCCCAACGGAACAGCTTCGCCAGACGTCTTCAAGGCCTGCCATTCAAACACGCAAACATACCCTTCGAATGAGATGCACTCGCAGAGCTGTCTTCACGATGCAAGCTCTAGCCCCAGCGAGTGTTGGCACGGAGGGATGTTTGGAACACCGACGCCGAAACTCTGCTTTTAGGCCGCGCCAGTCCTCTGGGACGTGTACCTCAAAAATCAGATGCACAGCCCGGAGATTCCAGTGCCGCGCCTTACACTTGCGAATGCAGCACCTGCGTGCAAGTTGAATTCAGGGCTTGTTGGCAAACGGTGGATGCGGCTGGGTTTTGGTCGAGGCCCGTGTTGTTCCAGCTTCTACAAGCAAATTGAAGACTGCTGCGTGAGAGCCACAGTTGTCCTTCTTCTTTGCAACATCTGCCGCAGTCCTGCCAGAAGAGTTCCGGAGCGACACGTCTGCGCCTTCAGCCAGCAGCAAAGTGGTCGTCGCTACGTCTGCCAGCTCGGCAGCCTTGTGCAGAGCAAAAGTCTTGCGCAGGAATGACCGCCTGGGAACATTGATTCCGGAGAAGCCATGCTTCTCAAGGAAGCTGCTAAGCTGCAGCCGAAAGTGAGGGTCTGCTTCCTCAGCTTGCTCCTCACGTGGGCTTTGCAGCTTGTGCAGTTGTGAGACTCCTGAGCTCTGTCTGGTGACGAGTTCTTCTTTGAGTGTAGGGCTGGCTGCTCCGTCGCGTGGCTCGGGCGGCGTAGCTTCCGCAGGCACACCACATGTTCCGCGATGGAGCAGCTCTGCCAAGTCGATGCGCACGGTGCCGCTCGGCCGGTCTTCGCAAGCACATGTTCCACAGCGCGCGTCGCAGGCCAACATGGGCAGCAAAACGCAGCAATGACTCCAGGCCGACGCGCCCCGGCCCCCGAGGCCCTACATCTTGGGGCTCACGAGTTCGAGCAGCCATGGCCGCGAACATCGCGAACATGCATGAAGGCATGATAAGGCATGCATGACATCTGCAACTCCTCCCACGCGGCACCGCAGCAGCTAGAACCGGAGGCTCTGCCTCTTCGATGGCCTGCGCAAGATGAGAGCAGAGCCACGCCCTCCCCTCCCCTCACCCTACCCCCCTTACCCCTTACCCCTTAGCCCTTACCCTCCCCTACCCTCCCCTACCCCTTCCCTACCCTTCCTGACCCTACCCGAGGGGCGCGCGCGGTACTCGGGCTCCAGGAGCCACTTGAAGCGCCGCACCAGCGAGGCGTTGTAGCCTTTGTTCTGCTTTGTTGTTCGTGTTCTTGTTGTGCCTTGTGCTCCCAATGTTCCCATCATGCTCCTACTTGTTCTGTGCTCTGTATTCTTCTCTTGGCACTGCGAACTCCCATGTTACAGCCATGCTTGTGGCATTCATTCGTTTCTTATTTGTTCAATTGTTCTCGAATCCGAGGCACAGAGGTCCGTGCGGTGGCCCGGGAGCGTGTTCCTGAGTCGGTTGCAGATACTGAAATTACTGAAATCCTGCAGTGCGGTACCGCTTGCTTGGCACCGGGACGCGCTTGCAATCAACTTGCACATGCAGAAACCGCACGGCTACCCGGCTACACCCCTGCCCAGGCTCTTCTGCGGGAAGTCGGCCTGCACACGGCAAGCCGGTCGGGATTGCAAAACAGGGCCCAGCGGCTTGTGGGGGCATGTTCCAGCCTGCGCGTGAAAAGGGGATGCGCCCAAGAAAGCGGCCATGCGATTCCAGGTCTCTCTGGCATTGTGGCGGAGAGAGTCCTGGAGGGGAATTCGGGCCCACGTCACGCCCTGGAATCCCGGATGTCGGCTTGTGTCGGCGTCCCCTGTCCTGATAAACCATTAGGAGCCGATCGCCGAAGAGCTTCCGAATACCTCGGGCAACTCTGCAGAGCGAATGCGGAAAATATTCCGCAAGGACGCCAGAAGAAGTATGACATGGTACTATCTCACTGATGGCCTGGCAGGAATGAGCCGATCAGATGGCGCTCCAGAAGCGGGTGCTGCGCGGCATTCCTGGGATCACACAAGAAACGAGAGAATCCCGCTTGGCCAAGCGGTCACGACAGAACGCTTCGCAGTATGCAGCCGCCACAACGGCAGAGAGAGGGACGCACACAGACAGGCTGACAGACAGGCTCGGACGTCTCTTGGGAAGAATGAGAAGGAATGGACGAGCCGACGAGCGTCGGGTTGCTCTGCAACTTTCGGCGGTGCTCCTCAGACTGGAACCCGCCGTCCGGGTCCTCCAACGCTGCTGCCACACTGGTCCAGCATCGCGGCGGAGTTGACGGTGCCTGGCAAGGGGATCAGATGGTGCTCAGCGTCGCTGTACTTCCGCGTGCCCTCTGCACAAGGGTGGATGTGGCTACGCATCAAGCAGTCCGTGACAATAGGCGCCTGCTGCGATCGCACTGACAGAACTGCGCAAGGCCTCTCTTCAGCCTACTCTACCCACATGATTGTCCCGCCTGTAAGGCGTCGATTGGGGAACCCTGCTTGTCCTCCGGGGGCTTGTGCGACAGTCTCTTTGTGAAGGGGGCTATGCGGCGGAAGGGTGCAACTGGAGCGACACCGTAGCACCAACTAACACGCCATCGCCATCCCTGCTATCTTCACGGATTCGCTCAAATGGTTGCCTCATCTTGGCTCCCCAGCTGGCTCAAGTCTCGGAGGTCTCGGCAAGGCTGAAGCGTGTCCACCTGAGAGACGCTGATGAGGTGAAGCTGAGGCAACACTGGCAGCCATTTGACGGGCCCCACACCAGGAAGAAGCGTTCGATCCGACCTCGGCACTCGCGCCAACGGAACGTGATCTCTCTGATCTTCTCGGTGTCCCTGCCCATGGGCTCGCAGAGGACAAGGAGAGCCCGAAGGTTAGGGATTCCTCGGCAGAACGAAGGCCACCAAAGCTTCAGGGGGCGCGACGGGCTACTGCGGGTCTCTGCGGGTCTCTGCGGGCCATGTGTCGGCCGAGTGGCTGCGAAGTCCGTGCCTTCGCGCTCTTCAGAGTGCCAACAACAACAGAACGTCAGCATGAACCTGCATCGATGCAAATGGATTAAGCCGGAAGGACAGGAGTCTGCTGCTGGTGAAGATCCCGGAGCGGCGATAACCGAGCAGTCCTCAGATCTAGCACAGGAAGGCACTCAGGGCAAATGTCCCAGCTCACGATCTGCCAAGCGTCGAGTCGCTCCGGCACGCTTCCGGAAGACCTGGATCCAGAAGTGCGCAGGAAAGCCCGCAGGCAAAAACGTGCAACGAACAGCGCGAGGCTTCCGAAGCCATGAGGCCATACTTATGGTGATATGAGGTGCAAACGCCTCGACGTCCTCCCGGCGGGGTAGGATGGTCTGATGCATCAGAGTCGTGTCCTAGAAAAGAAAAAGACGAAGAAAGAGGCCATATCGAGACCACCCATGACACAAGCGAGCCCGAATTTGGCGTTTTGGGCCTCACCGCTGGTCTCCATGAAAGACACTTCTGGGTGTTGGCCCAAGTTGTAATGCAAGGACGTCGTGCCACATCGACTGATGCCGGCTATCTCAGTCGTGAGGAGCAAATCTTCAACACGCTTGATGCGCTTCACTACCTGATGCCCGTTAGCAGGGCAAACTCAGGGCCGTTCCACGAAGTCCAAGGGGAGCTCCTCTCGAAGTCTACGCAGTAACAACGGCACTCGTAAACGCAACAGCTATCAGCTATCAGGGGCACCTGCCAAAGAGCGAGCTCGTGAATCACCAGCACAGCACCGGATGCTGCCTTAGGTTCAGATCAAGCCCTGTCATTCTGCACAACGCGGGAGAGGCGTCCGGCGCCCAACAAACTCACATCAAACATCGGGCCAACAAGCTGCTCCCAGTTGAACAGAATTCGAGAATCACGATGTTCACGTACTGTTCACGTCGTTCTCCCGAACTTGGCTTATGTTTGTAGCTTGCACCGAGCCCGTGGCGTCCACTTCAGCCCAAGGGACCACAGCGTGGACCAACCGCCCTTTCCCCCTTCTCAATTTTGCGTCGCTTTGCGCCGATCCGAGTGGTTCGCATCCCCCATCAGCTATCGCAGGGGATTTGACGAAGGCTCTTCCTCAAAATTGACAATTTCGCAATTACTTACGTCGCCCGTAGCTGGCAAGTGCTAGCACGCCGCATCTTCCAGAGTTCGCTGATCCCCGAAAACCTCGTGTCTCACGGAAGCTTCCCCACCAACGCAACCATGCTTCTCAGACCTTGTCCGCCATGGGCATCATAAGGCAACGCACATCTTCCCGACTATCGCGATATAGCGAACCCACTAATCACAGTCACACCACCAATCATGGTCACACCGCTTGATAGTGGAGAAGGCATCCTGGTCAACAAACGTCACCAGTAGCTGAACTCAATAGGCCTGAACAACAAATTCCACGCCAAGGATCACCCAGCCTCACGCTCGTCGTGTTCAAGCCTAGAACGTTCCCAACAAAGTGGGGCACCTCAGTCACATGGCAAAGGCAAGCCATGTGTAACTATAGCGATAAGGGTTGCCCAAACACAAACGGTTCATTGCACCAATCTGGCATTTTGCCGTCCAGTGACCACCTCCGTCCGGAGGTGTTCGGTCGAGCAGGACGTCGGTGCACAAAGGCCGAAGGGCATCAGCGCCTCTGCAACCCTTGGAGCCCCGAATTCCGTTGCTAGGAAACATAGGCAGACGAGGCAGCTCCTTCCCAGACTCAAAGGTCCAGGACCAGTTGACGGACGTCAGGTACTCATGCAGCTTCAGCCTCGGCACAGCACAGCGTTTCCAAAGCGATGAAATTCTGAAGAGCCCCCTCCGTTGATTTGATCTCGGGCACGAGGCTCAATGTCCCAGTAGCGGCCTCCACACCCAAACGACGTTGAACATGCCGACAAGTTTGCCCAAGAAATTCGCGCAACAAGTCGCAAGCTCGTGGCCTCGCAGAGATCGGCACCGCAGCAACTGTGTCTCTGCGGCATCCACGAACCTTCCATGCAACTGCAACGACGTGACCTCGGCTTTGCGCACGATCAGAGACATGTGCGCAGCCTGGCGCTGGGGATGCAGCATCGTGGTTTCGCATGTGCGCCCCGCTCTCGTGCAGAAAGCTTTTGAAGGCAGCGCCTCAGTGACTAACGTTCAGCACCAGTCCCAGGGTCCTCAGCATCATGCGTGACGTCTGAGGCTGGCACCATACTCAATAGCACACTGGTTGAGCTGCCTCTGTCGCGGCGCTCTCACTCAACAGCCCCTCCACGCCTACCCATAGCAATCCGGCACCTCGGATCAGCCAGGGCTGGACTCAGGCACGCCAGGAGGCAGCATTTTGCCCGTCCCATCGGCAGGCACAACCATGGCAGCTGCACATGAAAGGCACTCCGACAGTCTCAAGTCAATGCTGGAGCCCCTGTGCACCCGCATCATCTTGGATAACGGATCTGTAGAAGAGTGGCGTGGCCTCGATCATGAGCCTCTGTGCGGCTATCTGAGAGCATCTCAAAGACTGACAGCCAAAATGCAGTGACCATTCTGGAGCGGGCTTTCTGTCTTTCCTTCACCAGAGAGATGCATGTTCACCGTCGAAGATCACGATCAGGTGACGTAAAGTAAGTGTGTGAGTGTGTGTGTGTGTGTGTGTGTGTGTGTGTGTGTGTGTGTGTGTGTGTGTGTGTGTGTGTGTGTGTGTGTGTGTGTGTGTGTGTGTGTGTGTGTGTGTGTGTGTGTGTGTGTGTGTGTGTGTGTGTGTGTGTGTGTGTGTGTTGTGTGTGTGTGTGTGTTGTGTGTGTGTGTGTGTGTGTGTGTGTGTGTGTGTGTGTGGTGTGTGTGTGTGTGTGTGTGTGTGTGTGTGTGTGTGTGTGTGTGTGTGTGTGTGTGTGTGTGTGTGTGTGTGTGTGTGTGTGTGTGTGTGTGTGTGTGTGTGTGTGTGTGTGTGTGTGTGGGTGTGTGTGTGTGTGTGTTGTGTGTGTGTGTGTGTTGTGTGTGTTGTGTGTGTGTGTGTGTGTGTGTGGTTGTGTGTGTGTGTGTGTGCGGGTGTGTGTGTGTGTGTGTGTGTGTGTGTGTGTGTGTGTGTGTGTTGTGTGTGTGTGGTGTGTGTGTGTTGTGTGTGTGTGTGTGTGTGTGTGTGTGTGTTGTGTGTGGGGTGTGTTGTGTGTGTGTGGTGTGTGTGATGCTGTGTGTGTTGTGTGTGTGGTGTGTTATGTGCTGTGTTTATGTGTGTGTGGTGGCTGTGTGTGTGTGTGGGTGGTGTAGTGGTGTGTGTGTGCTGTGTGTATGTGTGTGTGGTTGCCTGTTTGAATGAGTGTCGTGTGTGTGGGTGTGTGTGTGCTGTGGTGTGCGTGTGTGTGTGTGTGGGGTGTGGTTCGTGGGGGGTGATGTGTGTGTTGCTGTGGGTGTGTGTTGGTGTGTGTGTGTGTGTGTGTGTGTGTCGTGTGTGTGTGTGTGTGTGTGCCTGTGTGGGGGGTGGGTGTGTGTGTGTGTGCTGTGTGTGTGTTTCTGTGTGTGTGTGTGTGTGTGTGTGTGTGTGTGTGTGTGTGTGTGTGTGTGTGTGTGTGTGTGTGTGTGTGTGTGTGTGTGTGTGTGTGTGTGTGTGTGTGTGTGTGTGTGTGTGTGTGTGTGTGTGTGTGTGTGTGTGTGTTCGTGTGTGTGTGTTCGTGTGTGTGTGTGTGTGTGTGTTGTTGTGTGTGTGGTTCGTGTGTGTGTGTGTGCTTGTGTGTGTGTGGTGTGTGTGTGATGTGTGTGTGTGTGTGTTGTGTGTGTTGTGTGTGTGTGTGTGTTGTGTGATGTGTGCATGTGTTGTTGGTGTGTGTGTGTGTGTGTGTGTTGATGGTGGTGTGTGTGTGTGTGTGTGGTGTGTCTCCTGCTGTGTGTGTGATCTGTGTGTCGTGTGTCGTGTGCAGTGCTGTGCGCGCGGGCTGCGTGCGTGACGTTATATATATATATATATATATATATAGTATATATATATATATATATCTAATATCATATACATTATATAAATTATAATAGGGTGGATAATATATATATATTTTTTATTTATTTATTATTTAATGGCTACCGCCAATGCCGCCGACCCCGACAGGAGGCCCTAGGGTTTAGGGCGCAGGGCTTGGTTTAGGCTCGGAAGGGACACAAACACCCCCTACATTGCGCTTACATATATCCATAGGTTCTAGAGTTCAGGGGGGGCGAAACATTGAGTCTTCACGCGCAGGGAGTTGGCGCGCAACCTTAAACCCTAAACCTCACACCTTAAACTCGAAACCCTGAGGGCAGAGGTGAAGGGGTGAAAACGGGGGGAGGCGGTGGTGGGCGGGGTGGGCGGGGGGGGGCGGGGGGGGCGGGGGGGGTCCGGGCATGTACTGGAGCCCCTAAAACACTTCATTTCCAGTAAAAGGTTAGGGGGAGGTGGGGGGGCATGCACTGGAGCCCCTAAGAGGGTAAGGGTGAGGTCGAGGGTAAGGGGTGAGGGCGGGGGGGTTTGGGCATGAGGGCAAATAGGTCTTCACTGACGCCTCCCCCGCTAAAGCAGGGGTCGGCGGATATATATGCATATATACATATTCAGGTATGCGCGTGTGATCGATCCCGTTTTTCCCTGCTCCGACAGCTCCGACAGCCCACTATGGCTCCGACGCGCATCGATGTGCCTTCCTTCTAAGGGCCTTCCATGGGCGGGCCGCGCGTTTGCTGTGCTTCCCCGAGTCGCTAGAGACATAACGAAACCACAAATGACGCAAGCGAGAAAGACAACAACAGGACGACGGTCTTAGCAAATCACAACGCAGAAACTCAGCCAACAACACAACCGGGAAGAAGACTCAACCGACCTCTAGAGCATCGCAAATCATTTTCGGCGCCGCGGCTTTGTCAATCCATCCCGCTCACAGCGGGTCTGCCGTTGCTGGAGCCCCAACGGAACAGCTTCGCCAGACGTCTTCAAGGCCTGCCATTCAAACACGCAAACATACCCTTCGAATGAGATGCACTCGCAGAGCTGTCTTCACGATGCAAGCTCTAGCCCCAGCGAGTGTTGGCACGGAGGGATGTTTGGAACACCGACGCCGAAACTCTGCTTTTAGGCCGCGCCAGTCCTCTGGGACGTGTACCTCAAAAATCAGATGCACAGCCCGGAGATTCCAGTGCCGCGCCTTACACTTGCGAATGCAGCACCTGCGTGCAAGTTGAATTCAGGGCTTGTTGGCAAACGGTGGATGCGGCTGGGTTTTGGTCGAGGCCCGTGTTGTTCCAGCTTCTACAAGCAAATTGAAGACTGCTGCGTGAGAGCCACAGTTGTCCTTCTTCTTTGCAACATCTGCCGCAGTCCTGCCAGAAGAGTTCCGGAGCGACACGTCTGCGCCTTCAGCCAGCAGCAAAGTGGTCGTCGCTACGTCTGCCAGCTCGGCAGCCTTGTGCAGAGCAAAAGTCTTGCGCAGGAATGACCGCCTGGGAACATTGATTCCGGAGAAGCCATGCTTCTCAAGGAAGCTGCTAAGCTGCAGCCGAAAGTGAGGGTCTGCTTCCTCAGCTTGCTCCTCACGTGGGCTTTGCAGCTTGTGCAGTTGTGAGACTCCTGAGCTCTGTCTGGTGACGAGTTCTTCTTTGAGTGTAGGGCTGGCTGCTCCGTCGCGTGGCTCGGGCGGCGTAGCTTCCGCAGGCACACCACATGTTCCGCGATGGAGCAGCTCTGCCAAGTCGATGCGCACGGTGCCGCTCGGCCGGTCTTCGCAAGCACATGTTCCACAGCGCGCGTCGCAGGCCAACATGGGCAGCAAAACGCAGCAATGACTCCAGGCCGACGCGCCCCGGCCCCCGAGGCCCTACATCTTGGGGCTCACGAGTTCGAGCAGCCATGGCCGCGAACATCGCGAACATGCATGAAGGCATGATAAGGCATGCATGACATCTGCAACTCCTCCCACGCGGCACCGCAGCAGCTAGACAGCTAGAACCGGAGGCTCCGCCTCTTCGATGGCCTGCGCAAGATGAGAGCCACACCCTTCCCTCCCTCACCCTACCCCCCTTACCCCTTAACCTACCCTCCCCTACCCCTTCCCTACCCTTCCTGACCCTACCCTCGCTATACCCTTTCCCTGAAACCCGAGGGGCGCACGCGGTACTCGGGCTCCAGCAGCCACTTGAAGCGCTGCACCAGCGAGGCGTTGTAGCCTTTGTGTTGCTTTGTTGTTCGTGTTCTTGTTGTGCCTTGTCTTTGCCTTTCTTCCGCTTTGCTCTCATGTCGAGCGTGATACCCAATGTTCCCATCATGTTCCTACAGCCATGCTTGTGGCATTCATTCGTTTCTTATTTGTTCAATTGTTCTCGAATCCGAGGCACAGAGGTCCGTGCGGTGGCCCGGGAGCGTGTTCCTGAGTCGGTTGCAGATAGAAATCCTGCAGTGCGGTACCGCTTGCTTGGCACCGGGACGCGCTTGCAATCAACTTGCACATGCAGAAACCGCACGGCTACCCGGCTACACCCCTGCCCAGGCTCTTCTGCGGGAAGTCGGCCTGCACACGGCAAGCCGGTCGGGATTGCAAAACAGGGCCCAGCGGCTTGTGGGGGCATGTTCCAGCCTGCGCGTGAAAAGGGGATGCGCCCAAGAAAGCGGCCATGCGATTCCAGGTCTCTCTGGCATTGTGGCGGAGAGAGTCCTGGAGGGGAATTCGGGCCCACGTCACGCCCTGGAATCCCGGATGTCGGCTTGTGTCGGCATCCCCTGTCCTGATAAACCATTAGGAGCCGATCGCCGAAGAGCTTCCGAATACCTCGGGCAACTCTGCAGAGCGAATGCGGAAAATATTCCGCAAGGACGCCAGAAGAAGTATGACATGGTACTGTCTCACTGATGGCCTGGCAGGAATGAGCCGATCAGATGGCGCTCCAGAAGCGGGTGCTGCGCGGCATTCCTGGGATCACACAAGAAACGAGAGAATCCCGCTTGGCCAAGTGGTCACGACAGGAGTTGCAACTCTACAATGCAAGCTGATGAGGGGCGCCATTCGGATAATGAACGGCTCCAACAGAAAACGTTCCAAGGCTCTCAACCACACCTACTTCTGAGGGCGGTGCGCGAGCAAAACAGGAGAGGCTCACAAGCAGATTACAGGCGAACCAAATGGCGCACGCATTTGTTGGCTTCGCATGCAACATGCGATAGCGGACTGGCGAGTCGTGCATTGGGCAGAGCAAGCCGAAAGCAGGGCCACAAGAACCCCGAAGCAAACTCCCAGCATCACACGAGCTGCGACGCCCCGGCATGAGTCAAAGGCAGCAAAGTGCAGCAGCATAGCAGCCACAAACAGATGCCTTGCTTTGTCCATAGTTTCCCAAGGCTTGTCACTCAAGCCTCCCGAGCAAACACGAGCTGCAACTTCAACTGGCCAACGCATCCTGAGCCCTAAACGGGCCTAGGGTTCAGGGCGTACATGCACAGAAACAACAAGCACAGGCCGCGAGCGGCAGAACGCCTCAACGGCGGGGTTGAGGTTTAAGGGTGACCCCGGAGCACGTTCGTGAACCCGGCACTTGCTTGGAGAACGCCTAACGGGCCCAACCAAAAAACTTTCTGTTCCCCCCCCCCAAGCCGCCAAAGTCCGATGCCGCGGGGGTTCCAGTGGGCTCCTCCCAAAGAGACCGCGCCAAAAAACACGAAACTGGTAACCCTCCAGGACCCCCTTGAAACCACTCCTAGACCGTTGCGCATGCTACACCACGCGTTGGGCCCGGCTGCTGAGGCGGAAGCCAAGTGGTCGCGACAGAACGCTTCGCAGTATGCAGCCGCCACGATGGCAGAGAGAGTGACAGACACAGCCGGACTGACAGGCAGACGGACGGACAAAGATGGACGGACGGAGAGCCAAAGAGCTGGCAAAAGCAAGTCAACTCTCTTGGGATGACGAGCGTCGGGTTGCTCTGCAACTTTCGGCGGTGCTCCTCAGACTGGAACCCGCCGTCCGGGTCCTCCAACGCTGCTGCCACACTGGTCCAGCATCGCGGCGGAGTTGACGGTGCCTGGCAAGGGGATCAGATGGTGCTCAGCGTCGCTGTACTTCCGCGTGCCCTCTGCACAAGGGTGGATGTGGCTACGCATCAAGCAGTCCGTGACAATAGGCGCCTGCTGCGATCGTACTGACAGAACTGCGCAAGGCCTCTCTTCAGCCTACTCTACCCACATGATTGTCCCGCCTGTAAGGCGTCGATTGGGGAACCCTGCTTGTCCTCCGGGGGCTTGTGCGACAGTCTCTTTGTGAAGGGGGCTATGCGGCGGAAGGGTGCAACTGGAGCGACACCGTAGCACCAACTAACACGCCATCGCCATCCCTGCTATCTTCACGGATTCGCTCAAATGGTTGCCTCATCTTGGCTCCCCAGCTGGCTCAAGTCTCGGAGGTCTCGGCAAGGCTGAAGCGTGTCCACCTGAGAGACGCTGATGAGGTGAAGCTGAGGCAACACTGGCAGCCATTTGACGGGCCCCACACCAGGAAGAAGCGTTCGATCCGACCTCGGCACTCGCGCCAACGGAACGTGATCTCTCTGATCTTCTCGGTGTCCCTGCCCATGGGCTCGCAGAGGACAAGGAGAGCCCGAAGGTTAGGGATTCCTCGGCAGAACGAAGGCCACCAAAGCTTCAGGGGGCGCGACGGGCTACTGCGGGTCTCTGCGGGTCTCTGCGGGCCATGTGTCGGCCGAGTGGCTGCGAAGTCCGTGCCTTCGCGCTCTTCAGAGTGCCAACAACAACAGCAACAGCACGGGTGGAGTTTCTTGATTGGTTTTCTTTTGGGACCTCGATTTTCTGCATTCTGAATGTTGCATTCGGAAAATCTCCTTGCAACAGGAGACCTCTATTTGCTTCATTTGTCAATAGGGAAACCTCTATTTCTCTATATTTTGGCGAACCTCCATTTTCTCGACGTTTCATTGAAACAAACCTCCAATTTCTCTAGGTTTCAATAGGACATCTCCATGTTCTCTACATTTTCAAAGGAACATCTCTATTCTCTCTATATGTTCATCGGAACACTATTTTTTCATAAGCCGGGTGCGGGGGGGTTGCGCGGCGGGTGGAGCCCTCCCGATTTGCTCGGACGATGGATGCTTTGAAGCAATTTTGCATGGCTGAAGAAAGCAGGGGTTGGAGTGGGGAGGGGGGGGGGGGGGCCCCTCCATTCGCAAATGCAATTTTGTTTGTCATGCTGTTGAAAGGTTCGTAAGGCTGGCGCATACAAGGCTGAGGTCCGCGGCGTAAACTCGAGCGGAAAGTGAGTGAGGCGAGCGCGACCCACGCAGCCATCCACAACTTTACGCCAGCCAAGCTCGATGCACGTTTGACGGTATCGCTAGGTTGACTCAGAGCAAAATCACTCTGGATGTCACCGCTGACCTGATGGGCCCAAGTGCCCTCTGTCGTGCACCCCAACATAAAGATTTGCTGCATAAGGTTGCCGTTGTCATACATCATGCGTCCCCAAACCCCCAGCCGGCTTGCCCCAAACCAGGTACGACCAAGGTATATACCCAACCCAAGCAAGCAAGCGCTGAGAGACGAGGTGAGCGTTTGCAATGTTGCGCTGAAGCAAGTCCAACCAGCATGCAAGGGTAGAGACTGGGTAGAGGTGAGCGGCAAGGCCGTAACCAACCACCACAGCAAAGGCTCCACGTAGAGGAGCCAGAGGCGGACCAAATGGGCCAAGGGAACCTGGTAATGCTCGCATGATGGGGCAAGCTTGCACGGCTTAAAAAAGCGCGGGAGTTGGGAGGGGCACAGCCCCCGGCCCCCCATTTGCAAACACAATGCTTGCACGATGGGTTTCGAAAGGATTCATGTGCCTTGAAGCAAGCTTGCACGGCTTAATCCGTTCCCCCTACTCTAACCCCTCCCCCAACTAATTCGGCTTCTGGGCCTTGATCTGGCGGCAGAGTCCCTAAACCTGGGGGGGAGGGGGGAAAGATGACTGGAACCCTGAATTCCGAACCCTAATCCCTCAAACCTTAAGCCCTTTCTCGAGGGAAGTGAGAGAGACACAGAGAAGAAGGAGCAGCCTGAAACCCTGACCTCCTCATATGCTTTGAAGCAACCATTTTCGTTTCTTTATCTCATGTTACTTCTTTGCCTTCTGGTCTTTCTTTTCTTTCTTTTCTTTATGTTTCCTTTTCTTGTCTGTCCTTGCCGTTTATTTATTTCTTTCGTTGTGTCTTTCTTTCTTCTCCCGTTAGTTCCTTCCTTCGTTCGATATTTGTTGCTTCTTTCTGCCTCTTTCTTCTGTCCCTTCCTTCTTCCCTTCAATTCCCATGAAAATAAAGAGAACATAGACAGTTTCCAGAAAATGAAGGTTTTTCCAGTTCTCCTGCTAAAGTATCGAGAAAACAAAGGAAACAGAAGTTGTCCGACTAACGTATAGAGAAAATAGAGGTTCTCCTATGAACATATAGCGCAAATAGAGGCTTTCCTATGGACAAGGAACACCCCCTCCCTGCCCCCCCTTATTCCCCGGCCACTACAACAACAAAAGAAACAAGGTCCCCACAACAAAACGTCAGCATGAACCTGCATCGAAAGGACAGAAGTCTGCTGCTGGTGAAGATTCCAGAGTGGCGATAACCGAGCAGTCCTCGGATCTAGCACAGGAAAGCACCGCAATCTGTTCTATGTGTCGTCCTGCCAAGCGGCGGGTCGTGCCTGCACGCTTCCGGAAGGCCTGGAGTATAGAAGGCAAAATCGTAAAACGAAAAGCGTGAGACTTGGGAAGCCATGAGGCCATAATTGGGGTGATATAAGGTGCAAGGGCCTCGACGTCCTCCCGGCGGGGTAGGATGGTCCGATGCATCAGGGTTGTGTCCTATAGAAGAAAGAGGCCATAACGAGACCACCCATGACAACAGCAAGGCCATTTTGTTTGGCGCTTTGGGCCTCGCCGCTGGTCTTCATGAAAGACACTTCTGGGTGTTGGCCCAAGTTGTAGTGCAAGGACGTCGTGCCGCATCGATTGATGCCGGCTATCTCAGTCGTTAGGAGTAATCTTCAACACGCTTGATTCAGCTTGATGCGACCTGATGGCCGTGAGCAGAGCAAACTCAGCGCCGTTCCACGAAGTCCAAGGGGAGCTCCTCTCAAGGTCTACGCAGTAGCACGCCACTCGTGAAAGCAACAGCTACCAGGGGCACCTGCCAAAGAGCAAGCTCGTGAATCACCAGCACAGCACCAGATGCTGCCTTAGGTTCAAACCAAGCTTTGCCATTCTGCACAACGCAGGAAAGGCGCCCGCCCAGCCCCCGACACACTCAAACATCGAGCCAAAAAACTGCTCGAGGTTTCACAGAATTAGAAAATCACGTTGTTCACGTTGGCTGAAGAGCTAGATCTCCCCAATAAAGCAGAGTCCCACGTGCTGTGGTGGACTGCGCGAGAGCGCGTCCAGTTGCAGCACAAGGGACCACAGCGTGGACCGACCCCCCGCCCTTACCCCCTTCTCAATTTTGCTCGTGTGTTGTCTAGCGCTGCTGACAGCTTCGTGCCTGCCTTGCTCATCACTGGTCTCCACACACGCAATGCAGGCCTGCTCGTCCTTTGCCTGGGAATTACTTCTGTTCACGTCACTTAAGTCACATAAAGTCACACTTTCATGTGCGGGGCATGAGCTTCTCGGATTCTCAACTCCTCTCCACCCTAAACCCTTCTCAAGGAAGCGTGCATGCTGAGATTTAGGGGCTGAGGGGAATGATGTGGTCGGGACGCCTGCAGGCCAAGCCCTCAAATGAAGGGGCCATGTTGGTCCGGTAGCAAGCACGTGCGAGCCCCGAAAACTCAGGATCTGCAACGAAGCGTCCTCTAAGACATCTGACTATTTCTCAACATAGGGTACCCCCTTATACACGCCCAAAAAGCTAGGAACCTCCCAAAATACTTGTTTTAGGAAATTTCATCTAACCACGCTTCCGAGATGGTAAACGCACATACTCTCTGGGATATATTTGTGTCATGCTTCCCAGATGGAAACGGTACGTGCAATCCAGGAAATGTCTGACATGTCTTGCCATGGCAATCGTGTCAGGCACGTCTTCCCGAACATGTCGACGCTAATCATAGTCGCAAGGCTTGGTAGTGGACAAGGCATCGAGGTGAACCACTCAAGAAATCACCAGTAGCAAGCCTCAACAGGCCTGAAAGACGCAAATTCCAAGCCGAGTATCACCCAGGCTGACGGTCGTCGTGTTCAAGCCGAGCATGTGGCCAACAAAGCGGGGCACCTCGACGGCGCGCAAGCCATGTGGACATCTGCTGTGATTCTCTTGTGGACTTGTCTTACTAAGAGTCCTAAAAAAAGTAAGAGTACAGAGTAAGAGTAACAGTAAGTAAAAGTGCGGAGACTTCGCAGACTTCTTGCATCTTCAATTTTGCTGCCCGGCGACCACCTCCGTCCGCAGGTGTCCCGTCGAGCAGGAGGTCGGTGTGCAAAGGCCGAAGGGCATCAGCTCCTGAGAGGAGAGAACTGAGAGGAGAGAACTCTCTCTGAAAAAGGAACTCTTCGTGGGCTCCCTCGAGTCGAAGCTCCAGGTCCAGTTGACGGACGTCAAGTACTCATGCAGCTTCAACCTCGGCACCATCTCACAATCTTGCAGCGTAACGAATGAAACGAAGAAACACCCTGCATTCTCTCCGCGTAGCTCAATGTCCCAGTAGCGGCCTCCACCTCTGAACAGCTCAGGCTTACTCCGCTAAAGAAGCAAGAAACGGGAAGCACGCGGCCTCGCAGAGATCGGCACCGCAACAGCTGCGTTTCTCCTGCATCCAGGAACCTTCCATGCAACTGCAGCGACGCGACCTCGGCTTCGTGAGGTCACCGTCTCAAGGACATGTGCGCAGCCTGGCACTGCCTGGCACTGCCTGGCACTGCCTGGCACTGCCTGGCACTGCCTGGCACTGCCTGGCACTGGGTGTGCAACGTCGTGGTTTGGCATGTACGCCCCGCTCTCGCGCAGAAAGCTCTTGAAGGCAGCACCTCGGGATGATAGCCATGTTCCATAGTGTCGCATGGCAGCCAGCAACAACCAGCATCACACACGAAGCCGCACTTATGTGAAGTCTGAGGCTGGCACCATACTCAATAGCACACTGGTTGAGCTGCCTCTGTCGCGGCGCTCTCACTCAACAGCCCCTCCACGCCTACCCATAGCAATCCGGCACCTCGGATCAGCCAGGGCTGGACTCAGGCACGCCAGGAGGCAGCATTTTGCCCGTCCCATCGGCAGGCACAACCATGGCAGCTGCACATGAAAGGCACTCCGACAGTCTCAAGTCAATGCTGGAGCCCCTGTGCACCCGCATCATCTTGGATAACGGATCTGTAGAAGAGTGGCGTGGCCTCGATCATGAGCCTCTGTGCGGCTATCTGAGAGCCTCTCAAAGGCAGCCAAAGTGAACACTGAACTCCTTCATGTAGCATGGCACGGCAGAAGCCCAAAACTGACCATGCGTGGGAGTGCTAGCATTGGCAGACCGACCTTTTGCAAAACAACGTCCTGTTCTCAAGGCTGTACACATGCATTCTTGGCAGCATGACAACCTTCAATGAACCTGCTGAACAGATTGCTGGTACTTAGCAAAACATGAAACATAATGGACTCTGCTAGCCATGCTGCCATCTTGCGACAAGGAAGAGCGCAGCCACCAGACAAGAGCCACAGACTTGCAACAACACTTAACAGCCGACGTGCATTCACTCTACCAGACTCTATCATGCGTGGCCCATCCACACCTGCATGCGTGTAACGTCGGCTTAACATGTCTATGTAAACACTTCGTAAACACACCAAGCAGAAACAAACAAAAAACGGGGACTTTCGAAGGTCGCAAGAGCCGCCCCTCAGCGAATTGTGCCCAGGCCTCGGTGGATCAAAACGTGAGGCAGTTTGACCCCCATCGCGTGCAAGGTGGTTGCCGTGAATGCCGTTCGATGCGGACACGTTTCGCTGCTCATGTGTCCAACTTTTTCCGTGTTCCAGAGCAATGGGTTCTGTCAGTTGACAGCCAACTTTCTGTCGGCGCAACTGGACACTCTGAGGACACAATTTGGGGGAGAAATCCTGCAGCTGTTGGACCAGGCGATTTACACAGCCAATCGGGCCGCCAATTGCCGCCAGCCCAAGTTTCAGCTCACAGGACACCACAAGCCACCTTAAGGTCCAAACCCCATCCTCCACCTCTGTCGATGCGCTTTGCGCAAACACGGTACGGCTGGCCTGAACTGGCGAGCGTGTAGATCTCGAAGTTGTCGCCGTTGTTGTCGTAGTTAAGCCGCTTGCCTCTTTCGCCAGCTTGCTTCAGGCATTCCACAGGAGTGCGATTCGGTGTTTCAACACACCTGGCATTCTGTCTGCGGCGCTGGCTTCCAATCCTGACCTGCAGAACATCCTTGTAAAACTTTCTCTTGGCCCTGCACTGGATTTTCAGATCTTGGTCCCACTTGCTGCCCCTGCGGCGGCGGCTACCATCAATACGCTTCGCGCATACAAAGCGCCCCGCATGATGTGTCGTGATGTCGAATTGGTCCACAACCCCATCCTTGTAGTGGTCCAACCGCTTGTGAGGATCTCCTGCATTTCGGTCACACTGCATTTCGTAGGCTGAAAAAACACATTTTGAATGGTGCTGCCCTTGTCCGATACGGACGGTCATTGGAATCCAGTCCCAATCCGCTCCATTTTGTGGACATTCAATTGCCAAGTTGAGGCTCCATCCACTTCGCCGGCGGCGCCTTGCGTTCGTAACCTCGGCACAGATGTAGTCGCCATCCTTCGTCACCACGTACTCTTCCTGGTGGTTGTCGAAGCCCATCCGCTTGCCTGGATTGCCAGAATTTGCTGCACAATCCACCGGCGCATCAGGGATCCGGCACTTCTTTGCATGCTTGCTCGTGCCAATGGGCGTGATGATCCCGATTCCTGGTTGAGAGTTGTCGACTTTGCAGGCGATCTCCAGGTTCATGCCCCAGCCCGCTGAATCTCGGCGCGCAAGAGGGGGGGGGGGGGGTAATGAGAAAAGATCACGTGAGAGGTTCCGTCCCTCACTACACTCTACGACCCAGCAGCACCCAAGAACCCACAATTTCCCGCAAGCCCGAGATTATGTTCATCAATGCCCATAGAGCCGCGGTCTGTGCGACGAATGCACAGAGACCTCGGGCCGGTTGTCCCCGGAGTAATCTCGAAGGTGTCCGCCGATCCTGAAGGATTCGCCCGGTGGCCCAAGTTACCAGCGAAGGGCTCGCAATCCTCGGCTGGGCTTTGAAGACAGCTGAGCGGTTTTACAAAGTATCACGGAAAGGAAAAAAGGACAGAAAAAATCACGAAACGACACCCGGAATCCACACTGGAGTAGGTCACCCCGCATTTCTGATTGTGGCTGGACTTACCAACAAAGACAACAGTCACATCCGCACGGTTCATGGCAATCTCCTTTGCTTTATCCTCCTCCGCCACGCCAAAGCCCAAAATCTTCACCCACTTGCCAATAGTGCCTGAATATAGAAGTTGTTTTGTTCAAATTGCAATTGGCCTTTGCAACTGCACTTCTTGCAGCAAATTACATCGAGTGAACAATGCACTAAAATCACAAAACAACACGAGCTTCGTGTTGTTCGTGTGTCACACAAAAAAGCCAAAAAAAAGTAGCTCCCAATCTATCGCCAATGGTGCCGAGCAATGGGATCTTGATTCCAAGTAGAATTTCGACCCCGATGTCTACGAAGGTAAAGCCCTGGGCATTGAGGAAGGTGAAGTGGCAGTTGAAGTGTGCAGAGGGGCTGTGGGAAAATCCATCGCAATAGTCCCGAACAACCTTGGTCAGCGCGGCAAGTCTCAAATTGGAGTCCAGGAATGCCCTGACACTCAGAGGAAAAGGAAGAGGGATCGGCAACTCGATGGCAACGGTCATCTTACTGATGAACGGGAAGTACTCCAGGGTGCCCACCGTGTTGCAGTGATCCTCAATGAAACCAAGGGGAAGTTGTATGGCAGAGCAGATGAGAGTACCTAATGCACAACAACCATCACAACGGTCATGAAAAAGAGCAGGCCGAGCAGGGCCAAGCATCCCATCCGATCGCATCTGCAATCTCTCCGATCACGCCACCTAGGCACATGTCTACTTGAGCGAAGAGGCGAAACTCCGCATAGAGGCTGCCACGGTCGTTGCAGGCTCCATCTGCGCCAACCGTGAGGTAAAAGGCCACAGGATCGCCTGGCTTGATGCCCATGCAGGCAGTGCAAGAGCCTTCGATGCAACTCTGCGTTCGGTCGAAGAAGGGGGCGATCATGGCGTAGGGGTCGAACTGGATCTCCTTCTCTCGATTGATAGTGACGCCATTGATGGTTAGCTGGCAGTCCACGCCGGTCGGTTTGCCGTCGGAGTCCTGGCAAGGCCCAAAGCCCACAGCCGAAGTCTTTTGCAACCTTGGCAACTCCGCACGGATCAGAGGGTGTGAAAAACATAGGGCTTACGCACTTCCAACCCAAACCTGCCACTGCCAAACAAAACATGTCCCGTACCACTGCACACACATAAACACACACACACACACACACACACACACACACACACACACACACACACACACACACACACACACACGAACTTTCAGATGCACCAACGGTTTTGGCGGTTTGGGGCAGCGCAAGCTCCCTTTTGCATGCCATACGACTGTTCATGGCCTGACGGGGCAAATTTGCAGGTGGCACGGTGCATGGATCACAGGATTGGAGCTGCACGACGAATATGTTCTAAGAAAGATGTAGCAGTACACAGTAGGGCGCCCTCCACAGCTTCACAGACAGCTGATGAGCATCTCCTAAAACCGTCCCCGGCTTCGATCCCAAGAAAAACACGGAGGAAAGCGACCTGCAAGGGCACGACTCAAGGCAGCCTGCAGAAACACCTCAGCAACTGGGAACAGAAGCACTCCGCAACGCGGAAGAACAAGGACGAGTGGATCCCAGGCCATACAGGGCCAAAGGGGGCAGGATCGTGGACCTGGTAAACGAAGAACGGTGGAGGACAAGAGCGGCCGTCGAGCCGAGAGCCTATAGGTCCGTGCTCGTCTAAGCACAAACCCTATGTAGTATTTGGCATGAGGGAGTCACCTGTTCCACCCTTCTTTTTTGCGCAGGCTACGGGCCTTTCGGGCGCAAGCAGGATCCAGTGACTATTTGCGCATTCTCTATGAAAATCTATGAAAATATAAAGCCAGGTTTTCGGAAGAAGTGATTGCAAACGGAACAGCTCACATAACACCTTTTGAGCCGAGCAGCAGTGACACTGGTGCAGTGGCCGCAGTGGCCGCAGTGGTCACGTCCATCTTCGCCTTTGCTTCCGTCAGCTTGGCCATCAAGATAGGTCTGACTTTCTCGAGTGCGTCTCGATGCTGTGCGTCACAGAGAAGGGCTGGCAGATGCCGGATACACAGGCAATCCACGTAGTCCTGGATCTCCCTGTTCTTGCTGATCCAGTGCCCCGGAGACTTCTGGAGAAGCTCCGCGTTTGCATCGCAGTACCTCGCTGAGGCCATACCATAAACATGTTGGAAGTGCTTGTCCTCAATGTAGCGCAATTGGGACAGGACATGTCCCTGTTGTGCGGAAGAGTGCGCAGCATCCAGGAGAGCACGCTCAAGTTGGGAATCTCCAGGCATGACCTCACCACGCAGGTGCTGCACAAAGTAATGGCCCAGCTTGTTCTCTGAGCTGTGGAGGACAAGAGCCGACTTTGCATAGTACTCCAACTTGTGGGTCTCACGCGTCATGTGAGACAGAAGCGAAGTGTCCATGAGATGACTGCAGTCTGGTGTCATGACCAGCTTGCCGACAAAGAAGTCCACATCCAAGACTTCTGAGCGACAAAGGTTTTCAACATACTCAGCAACTTCCATCGCAAGACGAGACTCATCGATGCTGATGTTGCCTGAAAGAAGCTCCACTTCATCACGTGCAAGCGCCTGAGCCTCGTCTCCCTGGCCACAAAGTTCCCCCATGCGTGTAATCTTGCTGGCGAAATCCTGAATCGTTCCCTCTGTTAAGTTTGAGGTGCCAAGGGAATCTGCGATCGCTTCCTCGAACTCCTCCCGGGCCAGAAAGAGAGCCGCATCACGGCCGGCAACGAGTGCCGCGTCGATCACGGGCTGAAAGTCGATCGAGTCGATCCAGCCAGGCCCGAGCACCGAGACGCTGAGGTTGGATTCCAGGAGCCTCGTCAAGATCTCCGCTGTGCGGACAAGGTGCAGGCGCCGCAACGTCTTCTCATCCCCGACAGCACTTGCCACTCGGCCGCTCAGGCACTGGTCCACCGCTGAAATGATCTTGTCACCAGGGGTTTCGCCTGCTCCGTAACGAGTCTCAGCATGGCCCCCGCGTGTCTCAGCATGGACTGAACTCTCCACGTGGGCATGATGGCGCTGCAACAGGGCAGGTCCTTGAACGGCACAGCCAGAACCATTGGTCTCACAAGACCGTGCAGCAATGAGCCGCACTAGCACGGCAAGTGACATGAATGCTTTCAGAGCCATGGCTCGAAAGTATCGGTAAATGAGACAAAGCAGCTGCTAATGGCTGCTATAGGCTCGTGCCAAAAACAAAGGACTCAGAGACGGGTCGGTAAGTCGGCAAGAGAATGTGTTTTCTTGATTGCACAGAGCTCCTGGCAGATGGCCTCAGCCGCGGTCCCTGTACTTCCAAGCCTCTGCTCGGGATGCCGTTGCAGTCGTTGCGAGGTTTCGTCTCTCTCTCTGCACCGGGTCATGTGCTGCACAGGTATCATCACCACGACGAATGACGAGACACCCAACCTACACAGGCTGAGTGACATGCTGGGACATGCTTCAAATCCCCGGAGGAGAACTTAACATGGCCTGCCGTGGAGTGCATTACCTCGGAGAGGCTTTGCGCTTTGCTCCACGCCATGAGCGCCTGGAGTGCACGGGGGGGGGCTACGTGCATGGTGAAAGATCAGACTCAACATCTCGTGGAAAGCACGTGCACCATCGTGCACCTCACCACCCGGCGAGACGATTCATTTACAGCAGACAAGGTTGCAACCTCACAACTCATGCAGGCCATTGCAAGCCATTGCATGCATTTGCATGCATTTGCAAGCATTTGCAAGCCATTGCAAGCCATCCATGCCAATGCGCTTCAGGCAGCAGGTCCTTCAACGGAATCTGGGCTCGCAGCTCAACCACATAGAGGCCAATGCCAACGGCGAGAGACCGTGCACTGACAGATGCGACACGGTGCGATGCAGCAACTGAAACAGCCAACACGAAAGTTCGTGGAACTCTCCCATGCTCGCGGCATCTTGTAGCTCGGCCTGCGGCACAGGTCCCAGAGTCTGCCAGCCTCCAACAGCACATGACAGCACTTCGTGGCTTTGCAAGGCGATCCTGGGCGTTCATTACAAGCAACGCTCCAGCTGAGCCCCATGCTTTGACGAAGGCTGGACGAGGGCACTATGAGAGCTTTAGTCGCTATCTTGGCACCTGTTCCAGAGCAAGGTTCACTGACTTGTTTAAGAGGAGAGAAGAAGCACAAGCCCAGTCGTTTGCTTGGGGCATCGCTCCAAATCGCACTGGAGACAGTCCTGGTCCTTCCAAATGGCTCGAAGATGCTCGAAGTGGCCCCATGCTTGCCCTCTGGCACATGCTTCCGTGGGTCTTAAGTCGAGCAGAGGGAACTCTCGACAGTGTCGAACCATCCTCATGAACTTAAAGTCCTAGAGAGGCACTCCTCGGCGGAGGTAGAGCACTCGGAGGTTCCGCTGCAGGTGTAGTCCGAGGACGTCACGTGCGTTCCTCTCATCCGAGTTTGTTTTTAGTTGCAACCTTTTTTTCTCGCTCTCAAACAAACCGAGGGCCTCGAAGAGGAGCCGGAGGTCCCAAGTCGAACTCCAGCAAGAGCCTCAACAGCTTCCATCTAAAGAGCAGTCAGCTACATCGTCTCCAGGCTTTTGAGCGGCTTCTTTTTAATGCACTCTGTCGGGAACTCGCCGGGTCCCTGGCGCAGCGTCGTTCAAGAGTGGGCACTTCCGGACAGAGATGACCTCCCCAACTTGAGAGAAGCGACTCATTGTGTGTTGTTTTTGGCACGTTCTCGGAAGAGCCCTCCAGAGCCCACACATGAAGAAAGGCCCCGCACCTGGAACCCGAGCCTGAGCAATGAGCACGCCAGACCTTCACCTCAGAATCCAGTTCGCTGAGGTTCTGTCATTCTGTTGTTCCAGGCTCCATCTCTCTTCCTTCCTTCCTTCCTTCCTTCCTTCCTTCCTTCCTTCCTTCCTTCCTTCCTTCCTTCCTTCCTTCCTTCCCAGCAGGCATGGCCCGATATGCGGGCCTGCCCAAGGTGCGCCACCAGGTATACAAGTGTGGACGCTGGTAACTGTGAGGCTGCTGACCTACCTGCGTTCGCGCTTGGGGCACACGCAGCTCGCGTGTTCTGGACTGAGGCCAATGATGATCTTGCAGGTGCTGCAAGCCTGCATATGGATTTCTCGTACTACCTCAGGCTTCAAGCTCAATTGTGGCCGACTGGGAGAGGGGTGCCTCTGCCAAGTCCAAGAGCGTCCGAATGGCGCTCATCGTCGCGTCTGTTGTACCTTCTTATGCAACTGGCTGCAACTGGAGAAGAACAACAAGCATGGAATGGAACTGCCAAGTGTCACCACTAGCTGGTACACTCGGAATTCGGAATGTAGGACGAACAGACCAGAGAAACTGGCTGTGCACAAACCTAACTGCCCCAACATACCCCAAGCTGCAAGACCTGCGTTGAGATAAGCAGTGGATGCCAAATTTCATGGACAAATCGCCTGGTTCCTCACCGTCTGAACAGATCAGGCTCGCGTAGAGCAAGCTGCTCGCCACATCACGGAGACAGTCCTTCAGTCAATCAAACCACCACGACAATCCACACCACACCACACCTCACAATTTGCTAAGCGTGGCACGAAACCGACTCCAGCGCTTACAGAGCCCTGCCGAGAAGAAAGGCTCTCCCATTTTGGCTTTAAATGAATCAAAGAAGAGAAAGTGCATGAACAAAACAACTTGAAGTCAAAACATGCAGTGGAATCATGAGTACGGAGTATGGTCTTCACAACGCGTGCGCCTTTTCAAACGACCAAAGCCTCACAGGCGTGGCTCGGAGTCCGAGCCGCTCTGGTAGTCTTGGGTCCCCTCCCCCACGCCTCAGAGGGCAGCAAGGGCACAAAACACACACTGAAACATAGCTCGCATAGCACTCAAACTGCTGCACATCCCGTATCCTGTTTGGAAGAAGACCCGCATAAGCATCAAGAGCATATCGGATCAACATCCAAATATATCCAACATGCACACGGCATGGACGTTTGCCGACAAGCTACACCGAAGCGCATGGGGGAGGGCAAATACTGCCATCCTGGTAAGGCAAAGGGTGGCAGTCCATTGGCGACTGCTGTCGCAGGAGCACCCAAATTCAGGCCTCGTCCTCAGCACCTTCGTCCTCATGCTGCTAAGGCAATTGAAACACGACAAAGCTCCAATCTCAAGAAGCCTCAATGCAAAGAGTGCAAAGGTGGCTCAGCAGAGGATTCGGAAACTGGCAAACGTGATTCGGGAAACTGGAAAGCACGCATTCGGGCACCGCAAAGTTTTCTGAAGCGACCTTGACATGAACATTACCATACACCCCCAACCCCTCCCCGCCCACCCCCTACCCCCCGCGGCTTCCTGAATCGGGCAGCTTCCTGAATCCCGGAAATTCCCGAATCATGTGAAGCCAGTTCCTGAATCGAGAAGTTTCCTGAATCGCCTCGTTTCTTGAACCTCAGTTGCTTTCCTGAATCGCGTCCAGTTTCTGATTCGTGCGCGTCAATTTTCTGATTTTCTGAATCGCGCGCCATTCGCAAAGGCGGCAAAAGCATCATGAATACCATGAAGCTGTCCTCGCCGCACACGGCGAAGCCAGCAGCCTGGAGGACCTCGTCGGCCTGCGACGCACGAGCCGCGCACACACGCAATTAAAAAGCAAACAAGCAACCTGGAGCAACACAAGACAGTCACAAAAAAAGGCAAGAGGTCACAGCTTTATCACTGAACCTTACACTCTGCGAATTGGGCAAGCGCATGCCTCTCCAGCCGCCGTCATAGGGAGTCAACCTAAAGGTTGGGAGTTCAGCGGAGTTCAACGATACACTTCCAGTTGACTGTCACACAGGACATCGCTGAGAGAGCGACACATATCTCTCAGACCCCCAGCATTCACCTCAAACAAAAACTCTCCCATCCATGGCACAATGTTGTGGTGCGTGTGCACAGTGGCGGACGCGTTCGTAACGCAACATCGGTTCGAAGAAGCCTGTCAGAAGCTAGATCCCTCTGGATGCACAACGCTGACTTGAAGCATCGCCTGTTGGTTGCGATTGGGAACCGGATAGGTTACCTGGGCAAAAGCAAAATCAAACCATGCCCACTAACCCAGTCAGCGCCGACTTTGCAAGCAAGCCGCCAGTAGAAACCTTGAAGCAAAGTTGAGTCAGTCTTGGTTTGACCGCCACTTTGGCAAAACACCTGTATGCTAAGGTGCGCGCAAAATCAAGAAGGTTCTTTCCAACTCTGTCAGCTTTGAGCCCACACAGGCCACAGAAAAGAGCAAAACTGGCATTTCGAAACTTTATGAGCATCTCGGGCTCCTGCTACGGCGTACTATCTACGACTCGCTATGACTAAGTACGAGGACTCCACGATTTCACTTCAACGTATTGGAATATCTTCAAAATCTGAATGCTGCCACATGGCAGGACTGGAATAGAGGTGCCGAGCAGCGCTACACCCTTGAGGCCCTTAGGCTCATCCTTCTCATTCTTCGATGATTTTGCGTGTCCCCGGCGCTTCCATCAAGGCATTGCTACTAGCAGTGGCGCCCGGTCGACCTCAGGCGCCATGCCCTGCATTTCCTCACAAGCGTGGTGCTGCACACAAGATGTGCAAGTTTGCATGAGTGTGTACAGGCCGCTTTCTCCTCTGGGCGATCACATCGAGTTTGTCGCAGCTGTAGCTCCTGCTTGCTGCTTGCGAAGTGCAGCTCGTGGCTTTTGCAGTGACGCCCCGCACAACATCCACGTAAACATCAAGGCCCTGCCTTAGGCAGTGCAAGCCCACCTCCAGCTGCACTCAGGACCACCTCTGAGGGGCAGTTGGAGATGCATTTCGTGCACATTACATCATGGCCTCCATTGCATCGTATTCTTCCAGAAGCAACTTCTGAAGATCTGCAACCTTACTGCAACTGATTGTTTTCGCCGCTACAAGAATCACAGGTGGTGCAATCTGACCATGAGATTTGTCAGAGGCAAGCACCAGCGATTGATTCTGACACATGTTCGTGCGATAGCCCCTCGAGTGCCACTGGCTGCGAGCACCATTCCGGCTAACAGATGCAGAATTCAGAAAGGTGCAGACGTTGCCTTTGATGATTGTGGCGCTCAACCTTGAATGAGGGAGGCCTGGCAAAAGGCGTAGCAAAAGCAAGAAGCAGAAACAAATACACTCTTGCCCCACACACTACTCCGATCTACCGGAATCTACCGCGTGGAGATGGCTCAGGCAAACAATCGCATCTCAGGCTAGGGCATTCTTGCACCAAGGAATTGCACCACGTTTGTGCAGGCCTGAAGATCGGATGCACTCTGAGTTTGACCTTTTGCTACACGGCGGCACTGTCATGTCCAAGACTAAGAGGCGGCCTCAATCGGATGGTGGCGCAAATGGGCCTCACGCACCACACAAGTCCTCAAGCATAATGCAAGTCGTCACTCCATCGACTTCGTGAGTTCACCGTTCAAAAGAAAACATATGCCCCTCCAGCCCCGAAGGCTGGAGCCGGGTACACAAGAGCCCTCTTCAACGAATGTTGCAGACTTCTTGTCTGCCACACAGCTTTCCTGGTAACGTGCTCAAGCTCTCTTCGAAACATAAGGCATCTCCCGGAAGCAATGGTGAGCGGCTGCGTTCCCAGCGACGTCAACGGCGTGAGCGACGCGGCGCGTTCGGTCTGAGTGCTTCTATCGGCCGGCATCCTCCCGATTTGCCGTCGCTTTCCGCCATCCAGGCTGGTGGGGTGTGTCTATCTCCAGCAATCCAGTCAACTGCAGAACAGGCTCCAGCCTATGCTGACACTCTTGAGTTCAACTCCCACTCCCAGATGCCAGATGCCCCCCTCTCCAGATGCCCCCCTCCCAGATGCTGCCCGCCCCCCCCCCCCCCAAAAAAAAAAAAAAACTCAACAAGCACAAACCACTGCCGCAGCCTTGCCTCTCCACATGCCCGCCTCCCACATGCCCCTCTCATCCCCTCTCCCACATGCCCCCGCTGCCCCCCCCCCACCAAAAAAACTCAAAGAGCCAAAAAAAGAACTGACGCAGCCCCGCCCTCCTCCCACCTCCTCCCAGATGCCCCTCCCAGAAAACCTCGCCCTGATGCCCTCCCTCCTCCCCAGATGCTGCACTGGTGAGGGGGCATCTGGGAGGAGGGCATGTGGAGAGGGTGGGGCTGCGTCAGTTTTCTGGCTTCTTGAGTTTTTTTGGGGGGGCAGCACTGGGGCAGCATCTGGGGGGCCATGCATTCCACCATTGCCAACAGCAGGCAGCATGCCTCATCCTCGTTTAGCTGTGAAGTTGGCGACCTTCTGCACTAATGCCTTCGCCATTTTGTTGCCCAGAACGGGTGGTATTCACTGAAATCCCGTACCTCCGGCTCAGACCTTTTCCTTGTGGAACTGTGCACACACACACTCACTCTACAAAGGCTTCAACTTGAGCGCACCTGCTTTGCCAGCGCTACTGACGGTTTCAACTTAAGCAAACCGCCTTTGGCTGTGTCAAACTCATGCACAATGCAAATCATGTGGGCATCCAATGTACAGCCATTCAAGACCCGAACAAGCGCACCTGATGTATCACGCGCAGTCTTGAACCAAACACACTGTGAAGCGAGCGCAGGTGAAAGCCTCAGGGATCCGCAGAAGTTGCAGAAGAACAAAAGCCCCAAGCAGGCCCCCTCAAGCAGCTCTTTCAAAAGCTGTAAGGCCGTGACCGAAACTACTTTGTCTCAACATCTCTGGCTCCTGGAACTCTAAGCTGGCAAGAGTATGTAAGACGATGTAAGGATGTGACTCAACCCGACCCCAGAAAACTCATCCAACCTGGTCTCATGTCGAAACGAGACGACAAGCGCGAACTTTGGTGCCTCCAATGCGCTCGCAGGACTGTGGAAGCAGCGCTCCGGTCCATCTGCTTTCAGCTTGTGCCGTGGCTTGGCAGGATACGACTTGCAATGCAAGAACATCCAGAACCTGAGCAAAGATGCTGCGCCGGTCGTTTTGTATAGGATCGCAGCGAAGCCGACCGAGCCACACACCACTTCTCGAACCTGCACAGGTTTCGCGAAGTTCGCCACTGCGTGGCTTTCATGATGCACTTAAGTGGGAACGCCGTTCTTCCAATCGGCTCCCCCGACTTCACGTGCAAATAAAAACAAGCTGTAAGCTAAGTGACCTGCTCACGGGATCACACACGACGATAACCACCTTCAACCTGGCTTTCCCGTCCAATGCTCAGACAATGCACTCAACGTCACTCTACAATACTCAACATGAATTTGCGGAAGCAGCCTGGGAATGTGGGCCAAAGCCAGCCGTACTCGGTGACTGTGGTAAAGTCCAGGGTGCCGCAACCCACGGAGACACTGCGAGCAAGAATGGGACAGCCACTGGAAGTTGAAGCTTTCGACCTTCAGGGAGCCAAACTTCCAAACGAACTTAAATCAACAGCAATGATGTTCAACGATGTTCTCACAGATGCAACCGACCGCCGGCCTCTTCCCGGTAGGGCAGCAAGGAGTCGTGCCTGTAGAAAAAGTTGTCTTCGCCATCCATGGTGAAGTCTATGTCGCCAATCTGAGGGTCGTTTTACAGAGTGCGCTTGCAGCTTAGTTTTGCTTGTTCAAACGAAGCCTAGCTTAGGTGTGAACTCACTTACTCTGTGCTGCCTGCTATCCTCGCGGCTTTCAAAGAACAAAGAATTCATGCGACCCTCCTGGGATGCTGGGGAGATACCTGATCAAAAGCGAGACGACTAAGATGCCTCACGATGCTTACTCATCTCTCAGCATCTCTCAGCATCTCTCAGCATCTCTCAGCATCTCTCCTCTCTCTCAGCACGAAGGGACTACTCAGACGAATCGTGACAAACCGGTGCCTGGTCCAGTGCCTTTGCCATGCTGGTGGTGCCGCAGCTGTTGATGCCGCCAACAACAAAGTCCAGGCGCAGCTGCGACCAGTGCGAGAGTTCCCGGACCTGCGGTTCTGCTCCCCCACATTTGTTACATTTTGTCACATTTGTTACATTTTAAGCCATTCTTTGTCATTTCTCAGTTCTCTCAGTTCAAACCCTGACCACTCCCAGAGGGCCTTCACGTGCTGCGCGGGTGAGGGCAAAGCGAACTCGACATGTAGCGCACGAGACAGATAAAGAGGGTAGATTCTTGACTGAACCTGTCAATTGCAGATGAACAGCGAAGGTACAGCATCACAGAATGTGCGTCGAAACACCAACAGCCAACAGCCGACAGCACCCCCCCTCCACGCAAGTTCCACTCACACAGCCAAGTTGCCTGACCTCGATCGCACAGCGCATGCGCACAGATACCGCCGAGAAGACGATCTGGCAAACCATTCCAAAGGTCCACGAAATTCTGCAAGCATTCTGGACAGTCCGCTGCCTGGGTCCAAAAGACCAAGAAACCTCTCCAAACCAATTCTGAAAATGATCTTGCCTGTGCAACACATTCCAAAGCAGTCGGCTATCTTCCAAGGTACCTCCCATGTAGATCCAGCAATACGCAATGTTGCTACATACGAAGACGTGTCCAAGTCGGTCTCCCAGTACCGTCCGCCCCGAGACCAACAGCTTCGTGCCTGGTCTTCCACTATCTGAAATTGAGTTTCGACCCAACTTTGTGATGCGTGATCGCCAGATTCAGCTCTTTGCCAAGATGATGTCGACGCACCTAGCGCCAGCTTGCGTGTCTTACGTGTCGCTTAGTCGCTTGTTTACAACACCGGCTTCACATGTCTACATGACTTCGCAGTACACTCTCCCCGTCCAGAATGCACGAAGAAAGGCTCCGGATCGGTGTCGATACAGCCGGAAGCACTCACCAGTACCAAGCTGGCCCAGTTCATCACATCTCATTCCGCAGGAAGCGCCGCCGCTGAGGGGACCAACATCGAACATACCGGGCAACTTCGAGCAACCTACCCTGAAATCCGGATGAAACCGAAGCTTTGCTCGATGCAATTGCAGTAGCCAAAGTAGCCCAAACAATGCTAGAGACGGAGCATGACGGAGCACTCGACAAGCCCCAAAACACGACCGACCAAGGCATGCAATTCTAAACAAAAGCGCAGCGGCCCTCGAAACGTGCCGCACTGTCAAGCAACTCGTCGCAAGTGCATGGCTGGAGGGTTTGGATGGGTTCGGGATCTTTCCTCTCCATGCCTCTCCCACGTCTCGCAGTTCTGCGCTCTGTTGGCTCTCCCGGTGGCGCCAAATCTGGAAACTTCTGATACTTGAAAGAAACTCGAAGGCTCTTGAAACGGCATTTACTGCAGAAACTTTGGGTACATGGGAAACAGGGCTCTCAGAGGCACAGGCTCAGCAGCCACTGCTCGGGCTCGGGCTCGGGCTCGGTGGGGGGCTCGGAGTGACGCAGCCACAGCCACAGCTGCAGCCGCAACCGCAGCCGCAGCCGCAGGCGCAAAGGCACAGGGCGACGTCTTCCTTGGACCACACGGCTTCATCGACGCGACCATAGTAGTCGCAGAGCTGCATCTTGGTTTGTAAGAACATGTCGTCCATGGAGGATTTCTGTGCTGTCATGCCCTGCTGGTCCAGGAGAAGGTTGGCCGGCTCGTGATGGAGGACGTGGCCGAACAGCGCACGTGTGTCAGCCTGGTACTTCTTGGTATTGAGGATGTGGGCATGCCACGCATCATCCACCTTCTGCGACGGCACAGGGTTCAGGCCGGCGCCCACCAGGGTCAAGTACTTTCGGTACTCTTCCGCAAGGCTTGCTGCCCTGCTGGGCGAGTAGCCATCCTTCTCGAGAACGGCTACCACAGCATTGAGGTCAAGCGTTTTCACCTTCTCGGCAGTTGTCTTGAAGCTGCGCGTTTGCTGCGGGGACGGCTGGCTGCCGGAACGCAAGCACTCCGTGGGCTCGGGGCCTGGAGATGTTCGAGGCGATATCTGTGGTGCCATCACATGGTAAGCAGGGAATGCTCTGCAAAAAGCAGCAAGTAACATGGTGTTCTCATGTTGTGTCTTGAGCTGTGCTAACATGGCTTACGCGGGCAAGGCACTCGCCACGAGGGCCTCCTCTTGCGACAGGAGCGTCTGATTCAGGCCGCTGTCGCCCAAGTCGGCCTTGTCGTTTTCCAGGGAACCCATCCAAACCTTGATGTCCTGGATCTTGCCATCGGGGTTCACCTCAAAAACCAGGATTCCCATGCGAGGATGCATGTCGTTCTTTAGCTCGAGCATAAAGGCGCCTCCGTCCACGGAAAGGAACTCTCGGGCCCCGCTGGCATGCTCGAAGTCTCGGAAGAAATCCATCACGTCAGCCTTCCCAGTATGAATTTCGGGTTCCATGTCCCTTTGCGACATCCGAAGCATGCGCACATCGGCCGCCAGGAGCTCTTCCTTCGGCTCTGCGTTGAGGCTTCGCATCCAGGACTCCATGGCAGCCTTTGTCAAGGTGACGTCTGTCTCCCCGGCATCGACCAGCGCCTCAAGTCTGGGGCACGACAAAATATCAGAGTGCGAAGATGCACGAAGACGCGCAACCAAGATGTCTATTCAAGCCCATTCTAGAATCAGCTTGTGACCCTCCGCATTTCAGCTGGCGCTACTGAGATGCTGGCTTGCGATCCGTTGCCGAAAGTTGTTAGCCCGGTGTCATTCAAGTCGTCTTGGTCCGCTCTCAGGGAGGCCATCCAGATCTTGATGTCGAAGATCTGGCCTTGCGAGTTCACCTCGAAGATGTCAACCCCCATGCGCAGGTTTTTTGTCATCTCGATGGCAAAGGCACCGGGGGTCACGGAAAGGAACTCGCGTGCCCTGGTGGCATGCCCATGCTGGTGGAAGAAGGACAAAGCTTCGATTCTGCCATCATAGGTTGTGGCATTGGAGCTGTGTTGCGAAACCACCAGCACGTTGACATCCTCTGTCATGAGGTCCTCACGGAAGATCGACTTGTCGTTGATGTGGTCAAGCCAGTGCTGCATGGTGGTGGCCGGGTCCGCGCTCTGGGAGAGAGCGGCCACTGCCCGCGGCTGTTCCCAAACAAGCCGGTCTACCATGCCGAAATAGTCGCAGATCTGCTGTTGCATCTGCTCCAGACGACTGGCCTCCAAGTGCTGAGCAAGGGGGTCATGTTCAAGCAAGTGGCCAAACACCTCACGGCAGTCCCGCTCGTACGTCTGTGTGAACCTGGCCGGGCTTCCAACTACACAAACCACACAGAAACCGAACAACGTCCGCGGACATGTCAACAGCTGACAATCAACAAGCCCACATGTTCAGGACTGGTGGCATGATGTGGGCTTGCCAGGCATCGACGACCATCTTGGGCGCGACCGGTTTCTCGCCCATGCCCATCAACACCAGGAACTTGCGGTACTCATCGGCGGCCCTCTTTGCAATCTTGGGCATGTAGTCCTTCTTCTTGACAAGGCGGGCGATGACAGCATCCAGGTCGAGGGCAGAGACCTTTTGCAAAAGCACCTCAAACTTCGCCTTGCTCTCGCCCGCCAGAGGCGCTCCTGAAAAGGCCGAACTTTGAAAAGAAACAGAGCCGACTCCGGGCGACATGCAAAGTGCAAAGACACGACAAAATCACAGGCAGAGATGACCGGCGCAGGGCTCCTGTCGGTGTGCATTCAGAATCTCCTGGAGGAATCTGTTCCTTTGACTCCTTTGACTGCGCGAGGAAGGCCAGGAGATCTCCGTGCTCCTTCTGCATCTTTTGCCTCTTCTGCATCTTTTTGTTCATCTTGTTGTTCATCTTTTTGCTCACCTTGTTCGGTGGGGTCTCTGGCTCCGCAACCTCGGTCTCGCCAAGCGTCGCCTTCGTGGGCAGCATCGCCTTCTGGGAGGAACGCTGGATCAGGCTCCCAGACTGGCACTGTTCGGACTGTTCGGACTCGGCTTGCATCCCAGACATCCCGGTCGCATCTGTCGCCACCGGCTGGGATCCAGCAGAAGCCCCTAGAGAAACGGACAAGAAAGCCACGATGCACACAGCCTTCATGGCAATGCAAAGCTATCCAAGGTGGATGCACGGTAAGTACGAGGGAGATGATCACTGTATCAATGCTCGAGCCGTCATGAGCAGACACCTGCATCGCTGAAGATTGGAACCTGCCAGGTTCACGCTTCTCTGGACAGCTGCCTCGTCGCAAGTGCATGGCTGGAGGGTTTGGATGGGTTTGGGACGTTTCCATGGGCTTTTAGAGGTCCCACGTCTCTCCATGCCTCTCCCACGTCTCGCAGTTCTGCGCTCTGTTGGCTCTCCCGGTGGCGCCAGATCTGGAAACTTCTGAAACTTGAAAGAAACTCGAAGGCTCTTGAAACGGCATTTACTGCAGAAACTTTGGGTACATGGGAAACAGGGCTCTCAGAGGCACAGGCTCAGCAGCCACTGCTCGGGCTCGGGCTCGGGCTCGGTGGGGGGCTCGGAGTGACGCAGCCACAGCCACAGCTGCAGCCGCAACCGCAGCCGCAGCCGCAGCCGCAAAGGCACAGGGCGACGTCTTCCTTGGACCACACGGCTTCATCGACGCGACCATAGTAGTCGCAGAGCTGCATCTTGGTTTGTAAGAACATGTCGTCCATGGAGGATTTCTGTGCTGTCATGCCCTGCTGGTCCAGGAGAAGGTTGGCCGGCTCGTGATGGAGGACGTGGCCGAACAGCGCACGTGTGTCAGCCTGGTACTTCTTGGTATTGAGGATGTGGGCATGCCACGCATCATCCACCTTCTGCGACGGCACAGGGTTCAGGCCGGCGCCCACCAGGGTCAAGTACTTTCGGTACTCTTCCGCAAGGCTTGCTGCCCTGCTGGGCGAGTAGCCATCCTTCTCGAGAACGGCTACCACAGCATTGAGGTCAAGCGTTTTCACCTTCTCGGCAGTTGTCTTGAAGCTGCGCGTTTGCTGCGGGGACGGCTGGCTGCCGGAACGCAAGCACTCCGTGGGCTCGGGGCCTGGAGATGTTCGAGGCGATATCTGTGGTGCCATCACATGGTAAGCAGGGAATGCTCTGCAAAAAGCAGCAAGTAACATGGTGTTCTCATGTTGTGTCTTGAGCTGTGCTAACATGGCTTACGCGGGCAAGGCACTCGCCACGAGGGCCTCCTCTTGCGACAGGAGCGTCTGATTCAGGCCGCTGTCGCCCAAGTCGGCCTTGTCGTTTTCCAGGGAACCCATCCAAACCTTGATGTCCTGGATCTTGCCATCGGGGTTCACCTCAAAAACCAGGATTCCCATGCGAGGATGCATGTCGTTCTTTAGCTCGAGCATAAAGGCGCCTCCGTCCACGGAAAGGAACTCTCGGGCCCCGCTGGCATGCTCGAAGTCTCGGAAGAAATCCATCACGTCAGCCTTCCCAGTATGAATTTCGGGTTCCATGTCCCTTTGCGACATCCGAAGCATGCGCACATCGGCCGCCAGGAGCTCTTCCTTCGGCTCTGCGTTGAGGCTTTGCATCCAGGACTCCATGGCAGCCTTTGTCAAGGTGACGTCTGTCTCCCCGGCATCGACCAGCGCCTCAAGTCTGGGGCACGACAAAATATCAGAGTGCGAAGATGCACGAAGACGCGCAACCAAGATGTCTATTCAAGCCCATTCTAGAATCAGCTTGTGACCCTCCGCGATTCAGCTGGCGCTACTGAGATGCTGGCTTGCGATCCGTTGCCGAAAGTTGTTAGCCCGGTGTCATTCAAGTCGTCTTGGTCCGCTCTCAGGGAGGCCATCCAGATCTTGATGTCGAAGATCTGGCCTTGCGAGTTCACCTCGAAGATGTCAACCCCCATGCGCAGGTTCTTTGTCATCTCGATGGCAAAGGCACCGGGGGTCACGGAAAGGAACTCGCGTGCCCTGGTGGCATGCCCATGCTGGTGGAAGAAGGACAAAGCTTCGATTCTGCCATCATAGGTTGTGGCATTGGAGCTGTGTTGCGAAACCACCAGCACGTTGACATCCTCTGTCATGAGGTCCTCACGGAAGATCGACTTGTCGTTGATGTGGTCAAGCCAGTGCTGCATGGTGGTGGCCGGGTCCGCGCTCTGGGAGAGAGCGGCCACTGCCCGCGGCTGTTCCCAAACAAGCCGGTCTACCATGCCGAAATAGTCGCAGATCTGCTGTTGCATCTGCTCCAGACGACTGGCCTCCAAGTGCTGAGCAAGGGGGTCATGTTCAAGCAAGTGGCCAAACACCTCACGGCAGTCCCGCTCGTACGTCTGTGTGAACCTGGCCGGGCTTCCAACTACACAAACCACACAGAAACCGAACAACGTCCGCGGACATGTCAACAGCTGACAATCAACAAGCCCACATGTTCAGGACTGGTGGCATGATGTGGGCTTGCCAGGCATCGACGACCATCTTGGGCGCGACCGGTTTCTCGCCCATGCCCATCAACACCAGGAACTTGCGGTACTCATCGGCGGCCCTCTTTGCAATCTTGGGCATGTAGTCCTTCTTCTTGACAAGGCGGGCGATGACAGCATCCAGGTCGAGGGCAGAGACCTTTTGCAAAAGCACCTCAAACTTCGCCTTGCTCTCGCCCGCCAGAGGCGCTCCTGAAAAGGCCGAACTTTGAAAAGAAACAGAGCCGACTCCGGGCGACATGCAAAGTGCAAAGACACGACAAAATCACAGGCAGAGATGACCGGCGCAGGGCTCCTGTCGGTGTGCATTCAGAATCTCCTGGAGGAATCTGTTCCTTTGACTCCTTTGACTGCGCGAGGAAGGCCAGGAGATCTCCGTGCTCCTTCTGCATCTTTTGCCTCTTCTGCATCTTTTTGTTCATCTTGTTGTTCATCTTTTTGCTCACCTTGTTCGGTGGGGTCTCTGGCTCCGCAACCTCGGTCTCGCCAAGCGTCGCCTTCGTGGGCAGCATCGCCTTCTGGGAGGAACGCTGGATCAGGCTCCCAGACTGGCACTGTTCGGACTGTTCGGACTCGGCTTGCATCCCAGACATCCCGGTCGCATCTGTCGCCACCGGCTGGGATCCAGCAGAAGCCCCTAGAGAAACGGACAAGAAAGCCACGATGCACACAGCCTTCATGGCAATGCAAAGCTATCCAAGGTGGATGCACGGTAAGTACGAGGGAGATGATCACTGTATCAATGCTCGAGCCGTCATGAGCAGACACCTGCATCGCTGAAGATTGGAACCTGCCAGGTTCACGCTTCTCTGGACAGCTGCCTCGTCGCAAGTGCATGGCTGGAGGGTTTGGATGGGTTTGGGACGTTTCCATGGGCTTTTAGAGGTCCCACGTCTCTCCATGCCTCTCCCACGTCTCGCAGTTCTGCGCTCTGTTGGCTCTCCCGGTGGCGCCAGATCTGGAAACTTCTGAAACTTGAAAGAAACTCGAAGGCTCTTGAAACGGCATTTACTGCAGAAACTTTGGGTACATGGGAAACAGGGCTCTCAGAGGCACAGGCTCAGCAGCCACTGCTCGGGCTCGGGCTCGGGCTCGGTGGGGGGCTCGGAGTGACGCAGCCACAGCCACAGCTGCAGCCGCAACCGCAGCCGCAGCCGCAGCCGCAAAGGCACAGGGCGACGTCTTCCTTGGACCACACGGCTTCATCGACGCGACCATAGTAGTCGCAGAGCTGCATCTTGGTTTGTAAGAACATGTCGTCCATGGAGGATTTCTGTGCTGTCATGCCCTGCTGGTCCAGGAGAAGGTTGGCCGGCTCGTGATGGAGGACGTGGCCGAACAGCGCACGTGTGTCAGCCTGGTACTTCTTGGTATTGAGGATGTGGGCATGCCACGCATCATCCACCTTCTGCGACGGCACAGGGTTCAGGCCGGCGCCCACCAGGGTCAAGTACTTTCGGTACTCTTCCGCAAGGCTTGCTGCCCTGCTGGGCGAGTAGCCATCCTTCTCGAGAACGGCTACCACAGCATTGAGGTCAAGCGTTTTCACCTTCTCGGCAGTTGTCTTGAAGCTGCGCGTTTGCTGCGGGGACGGCTGGCTGCCGGAACGCAAGCACTCCGTGGGCTCGGGGCCTGGAGATGTTCGAGGCGATATCTGTGGTGCCATCACATGGTAAGCAGGGAATGCTCTGCAAAAAGCAGCAAGTAACATGGTGTTCTCATGTTGTGTCTTGAGCTGTGCTAACATGGCTTACGCGGGCAAGGCACTCGCCACGAGGGCCTCCTCTTGCGACAGGAGCGTCTGATTCAGGCCGCTGTCGCCCAAGTCGGCCTTGTCGTTTTCCAGGGAACCCATCCAAACCTTGATGTCCTGGATCTTGCCATCGGGGTTCACCTCAAAAACCAGGATTCCCATGCGAGGATGCATGTCGTTCTTTAGCTCGAGCATAAAGGCGCCTCCGTCCACGGAAAGGAACTCTCGGGCCCCGCTGGCATGCTCGAAGTCTCGGAAGAAATCCATCACGTCAGCCTTCCCAGTATGAATTTCGGGTTCCATGTCCCTTTGCGACATCCGAAGCATGCGCACATCGGCCGCCAGGAGCTCTTCCTTCGGCTCTGCGTTGAGGCTTTGCATCCAGGACTCCATGGCAGCCTTTGTCAAGGTGACGTCTGTCTCCCCGGCATCGACCAGCGCCTCAAGTCTGGGGCACGATAAAATATCAGAGTGCGAAGATGCACGAAGACGCGCAACCAAGATGTCTATTCAAGCCCATTCTAGAATCAGCTTGTGACCCTCCGCGATTCAGCTGGTGCTACTGAGATGCTGGCTTGCGATCCGTTGCCGAAAGTTGTTAGCCCGGTGTCATTCAAGTCGTCTTGGTCCGCTCTCAGGGAGGCCATCCAGATCTTGATGTCGAAGATCTGGCCTTGCGAGTTCACCTCGAAGATGTCAACCCCCATGCGCAGGTTCTTTGTCATCTCGATGGCAAAGGCACCGGGGGTCACGGAAAGGAACTCGCGTGCCCTGGTGGCATGCCCATGCTGGTGGAAGAAGGACAAAGCTTCGATTCTGCCATCATAGGTTGTGGCATTGGAGCTGTGTTGCGAAACCACCAGCACGTTGACATCCTCTGTCATGAGGTCCTCACGGAAGATCGACTTGTCGTTGATGTGGTCAAGCCAGTGCTGCATGGTGGTGGCCGGGTCCGCGCTCTGGGAGAGAGCGGCCACTGCCCGCGGCTGTTCCCAAACAAGCCGGTCTACCATGCCGAAATAGTCGCAGATCTGCTGTTGCATCTGCTCCAGACGACTGGCCTCCAAGTGCTGAGCAAGGGGGTCATGTTCAAGCAAGTGGCCAAACACCTCACGGCAGTCCCGCTCGTACGTCTGTGTGAACCTGGCCGGGCTTCCAACTACACAAACCACACAGAAACCGAACAACGTCCGCGGACATGTCAACAGCTGACAATCAACAAGCCCACATGTTCAGGACAGGTGGCATGATGTGGGCTTGCCAGGCATCGACGACCATCTTGGGCGCGACCGGTTTCTCGCCCATGCCCATCAACACCAGGAACTTGCGGTACTCATCGGCGGCCCTCTTTGCAATCTTGGGCATGTAGTCCTTCTTCTTGACAAGGCGGGCGATGACAGCATCCAGGTCGAGGGCAGAGACCTTTTGCAAAAGCACCTCAAACTTCGCCTTGCTCTCGCCCGCCAGAGGCGCTCCTGAAAAGGCCGAACTTTGAAAAGAAACAGAGCCGACTCCGGGCGACATGCAAAGTGCAAAGACACGACAAAATCACAGGCAGAGATGACCGGCGCAGGGCTCCTGTCGGTGTGCATTCAGAATCTCCTGGAGGAATCTGTTCCTTTGACTCCTTTGACTGAGCGAGGAAGGCCAGGAGATCTCCGTGCTCCTTCTGCATCTTTTGCCTCTTCTGCATCTTTTTGTTCATCTTGTTGTTCATCTTTTTGCTCACCTTGTTCGGTGGGGTCTCTGGCTCCGCAACCTCGGTCTCGCCAAGCGTCGCCTTCGTGGGCAGCATCGCCTTCTGGGAGGAACGCTGGATCAGGCTCCCAGACTGGCACTGTTCGGACTGTTCGGACTCGGCTTGCATCCCAGACATCCCGGTCGCATCTGTCGCCACCGGCTGGGATCCAGCAGAAGCCCCTAGAGAAACGGACAAGAAAGCCACGATGCACACAGCCTTCATGGCAATGCAAAGCTATCCAAGGTGGATGCACGGTAAGTACGAGGGAGATGATCACTGTATCAATGCTCGAGCCGTCATGAGCAGACACCTGCATCGCTGAAGATTGGAACCTGCCAGGTTCACGCTTCTCTGGACAGCTGCCTCGTCGCAAGTGCATGGCTGGAGGGTTTGGATGGGTTTGGGACGTTTCCATGGGCTTTTAGAGGTCCCACGTCTCTCCATGCCTCTCCCACGTCTCGCAGTTCTGCGCTCTGTTGGCTCTCCCGGTGGCGCCAGATCTGGAAACTTCTGAAACTTGAAAGAAACTCGAAGGCTCTTGAAACGGCATTTACTGCAGAAACTTTGGGTACATGGGAAACAGGGCTCTCAGAGGCACAGGCTCAGCAGCCACTGCTCGGGCTCGGGCTCGGGCTCGGTGGGGGGCTCGGAGTGACGCAGCCACAGCCACAGCTGCAGCCGCAACCGCAGCCGCAGCCGCAGCCGCAAAGGCACAGGGCGACGTCTTCCTTGGACCACACGGCTTCATCGACGCGACCATAGTAGTCGCAGAGCTGCATCTTGGTTTGTAAGAACATGTCGTCCATGGAGGATTTCTGTGCTGTCATGCCCTGCTGGTCCAGGAGAAGGTTGGCCGGCTCGTGATGGAGGACGTGGCCGAACAGCGCACGTGTGTCAGCCTGGTACTTCTTGGTATTGAGGATGTGGGCATGCCACGCATCATCCACCTTCTGCGACGGCACAGGGTTCAGGCCGGCGCCCACCAGGGTCAAGTACTTTCGGTACTCTTCCGCAAGGCTTGCTGCCCTGCTGGGCGAGTAGCCATCCTTCTCGAGAACGGCTACCACAGCATTGAGGTCAAGCGTTTTCACCTTCTCGGCAGTTGTCTTGAAGCTGCGCGTTTGCTGCGGGGACGGCTGGCTGCCGGAACGCAAGCACTCCGTGGGCTCGGGGCCTGGAGATGTTCGAGGCGATATCTGTGGTGCCATCACATGGTAAGCAGGGAATGCTCTGCAAAAAGCAGCAAGTAACATGGTGTTCTCATGTTGTGTCTTGAGCTGTGCTAACATGGCTTACGCGGGCAAGGCACTCGCCACGAGGGCCTCCTCTTGCGACAGGAGCGTCTGATTCAGGCCGCTGTCGCCCAAGTCGGCCTTGTCGTTTTCCAGGGAACCCATCCAAACCTTGATGTCCTGGATCTTGCCATCGGGGTTCACCTCAAAAACCAGGATTCCCATGCGAGGATGCATGTCGTTCTTTAGCTCGAGCATAAAGGCGCCTCCGTCCACGGAAAGGAACTCTCGGGCCCCGCTGGCATGCTCGAAGTCTCGGAAGAAATCCATCACGTCAGCCTTCCCAGTATGAATTTCGGGTTCCATGTCCCTTTGCGACATCCGAAGCATGCGCACATCGGCCGCCAGGAGCTCTTCCTTCGGCTCTGCGTTGAGGCTTTGCATCCAGGACTCCATGGCAGCCTTTGTCAAGGTGACGTCTGTCTCCCCGGCATCGACCAGCGCCTCAAGTCTGGGGCACGATAAAATATCAGAGTGCGAAGATGCACGAAGACGCGCAACCAAGATGTCTATTCAAGCCCATTCTAGAATCAGCTTGTGACCCTCCGCGATTCAGCTGGTGCTACTGAGATGCTGGCTTGCGATCCGTTGCCGAAAGTTGTTAGCCCGGTGTCATTCAAGTCGTCTTGGTCCGCTCTCAGGGAGGCCATCCAGATCTTGATGTCGAAGATCTGGCCTTGCGAGTTCACCTCGAAGATGTCAACCCCCATGCGCAGGTTCTTTGTCATCTCGATGGCAAAGGCACCGGGGGTCACGGAAAGGAACTCGCGTGCCCTGGTGGCATGCCCATGCTGGTGGAAGAAGGACAAAGCTTCGATTCTGCCATCATAGGTTGTGGCATTGGAGCTGTGTTGCGAAACCACCAGCACGTTGACATCCTCTGTCATGAGGTCCTCACGGAAGATCGACTTGTCGTTGATGTGGTCAAGCCAGTGCTGCATGGTGGTGGCCGGGTCCGCGCTCTGGGAGAGAGCGGCCACTGCCCGCGGCTGTTCCCAAACAAGCCGGTCTACCATGCCGAAATAGTCGCAGATCTGCTGTTGCATCTGCTCCAGACGACTGGCCTCCAAGTGCTGAGCAAGGGGGTCATGTTCAAGCAAGTGGCCAAACACCTCACGGCAGTCCCGCTCGTACGTCTGTGTGAACCTGGCCGGGCTTCCAACTACACAAACCACACAGAAACCGAACAACGTCCGCGGACATGTCAACAGCTGACAATCAACAAGCCCACATGTTCAGGACTGGTGGCATGATGTGGGCTTGCCAGGCATCGACGACCATCTTGGGCGCGACCGGTTTCTCGCCCATGCCCATCAACACCAGGAACTTGCGGTACTCATCGGCGGCCCTCTTTGCAATCTTGGGCATGTAGTCCTTCTTCTTGACAAGGCGGGCGATGACAGCATCCAGGTCGAGGGCAGAGACCTTTTGCAAAAGCACCTCAAACTTCGCCTTGCTCTCGCCCGCCAGAGGCGCTCCTGAAAAGGCCGAGCTTTGAAAAGAAACAGAGCCGACTCCGGGCGACATGCAAAGTGCAAAGACACGACAAAATCACAGGCAGAGATGACAGGCGCAGGGCTCCTGTCGGTGTGCATTCAGAATCTCCTGGAGGAATCTGTTCCTGTGACTCCTTTGACTGAGCGAGGAAGGCCAGGAGATCTCCGTGCTCCTTCTGCATCTTTTGCCTCTTCTGCATCTTTTTGTTCATCTTGTTGTTCATCTTTTTGCTCACCTTGTTCGGTGGGGTCTCTGGCTCCGCAACCTCGGTCTCGCCAAGCGTCGCCTTCGTGGGCAGCATCGCCTTCTGGGAGGAACGCTGGATCAGGCTCCCAGACTGGCACTGTTCGGACTGTTCGGACTCGGCTTGCATCCCAGACATCCCGGTCGCATCTGTCGCCACCGGCTGGGATCCAGCAGAAGCCCCGAGAGAAACGGACAAGAAAGCCACGATGCACACAGCCTTCATGGCAATGCAAAGCTATCCAAGGTGGATGCACGGTAAGTACGAGGGAGATGACCACTGTATCAATGCTCGAGCCGTCATGAGCAGACACCTGCATCGCTGAAGATTGGAACCTGCCAGGTTCACGCTTCTCTGGACAGTTGCTAGCTCACAAAGACCCTCACACGTATTCGCACGACACTGAAACAACCATAAAGAACCCTAGTCAGGCCGCAGGCCCATGCACTGATCACGGTCACGGCCAGCTCAACCAACTCTCAGTTTGAGGTGACGACTCTACAGAAAGGCATAAGAGGGTCCATTCCTTTTCTCGTCGGATGCATGCTACAAAGTATGCAGCGATGCACTGGGTTCAAAGATCTGCTGCCCCGCTGCCCAGAACCTCGCCTTGCAAATCCTTCTTGGTGGGCAGGGGGGGCGTGGCTTCTTGAAACTGTGGCATCAACCGTTCTTCAGAGCTCCTCGCTGTCTCTTGTCCCGACAGCAAGCTCTCTAAGCGTGAAGCGTTTGTACAAGACGCTCTGCAACTGCCTGGCCAGACCCTATCGCTCCATTCATGTAGCCGTGGCTGATGTGGGAATAGTCTGCGCCAGCAATCCAAATGGAGCTGCTGAGCTGGTGATGAAAAAACACCTGCAATGTGCCTGGCCAAGAACTTGAGAATGTACCTGTCGGGTAGAAGACGTTGGCACCACCCGAATACGCGTCCCTGCTCCAATCCTTATCCACAACTTGTGGCGACTCATCTGCCTCTGCTGCGCCAAAGGCTCCATGCACCACGCTTTGCAAAGCTGCCCGGCGCGCCTCCTCTGACAGTCGCTGCAGGCCTCGATTCACATCACCCGTCGTCATACAAGTCAGAACTCCGCGTGAGGCTGAATATGGAGAGTTGTCAAAACATCGTTGAGGATCAAGAGACGGCAGAGAGTAGTTCACATATCTGATTGAGCCGCTGTAGCCCCTCGCTCGCCACCAAGGAGCCTTGTACACTAGAGAATACTTGCGAACGGAACCAAGTGACAAGAGTGATAGAAGCTTTGAGACTTCTTCTGGGAGCTGCGGTACAAACTTGATTTTCAAAAGCTGGGCAGGGGGAAGCCCTGCCAGAACAACATGCCGTGCAAGGACGGTCGTCGTATTGGTCACAACAACCTTCAGTTTTTCATCGCTTTCCTCACTGTCACTTTCATCACTGTCCTTGATGGCCAACACCTCAGAGCTGAGCCAGATGGAACCCATGGACTGCAGCTCAGACGCCAGGTGCTTCAGGGAAGCCTGGGGCCCCCCTCTGACTCTGAAAAACTTGCCACCAGCGTGCTGCCCACTGTGCGTGCAGTTGGCTTTCCAAAGACAATGTAGAGCGGAGACACGCTCCGCCCCCTCTGCTTCCAGGCACAGGTCCAGCAAAGTGCCATAAACCCGCTCAAACTCAGGAAAGCTTTCCAGCTGGTGATGCTGACGAAGATAAGCATCATAAGAAAGAGAATCGAAGATCGGCGCATTGGGATTTGACAACGGATCCTTGCATGGCGTTTCTGAGATTTCCTTCCAGATTGTGTCCAAAGTCGCGTGAAAGAGCCTCATCTCTTCAATAGAAAGCGGCCAGGTCGCCTTCCCAGACGCAGAAGCATTGAGCCAACCGCTGCTCGTCGCCACTCGTCCATGGCACCCGCTGCAGGGAAACTTCTGCAGGCCTTCTTGCTGGCCAGGTTCGTATACATCGAAACCCATTGCATTCATAAAGGCGATCGCGTTGGAGTGAGTGTCATGCAGCCATTGACCACCAATCTCAATGGTGTCATCCGCATCCCCGCGCTTGCTGATGTCTTCGTCCAAGATTCGCCCACCTAGGCGATGTCGTGCTTCAATGACCCTGAAGGATATGTTCGACTGGCGCAACTTATGGGCGACAGAGAGGCCAGAGTAGCCGGCACCAACAATTACAACGTCGACGGCGCTTTGAGAGCTGAAGTCCGCTCCTGAAGCGCTCACTTGGCTTACCTCTGAGCGCCTCTGCACGAAACTGCGACTTTGGCAGGTCGCTTCATGTGCATCAGCCGGCTTCAAGAAAAGAGCCTGCTCCTTGTGAAGGTTCGCCTGGCATCAAACTCAGGAATCTGGCCATGCTTGGCTTCGTCAAACTGCTTTCCAAACATTTCCAAACTTTGCACGACGCAAGCAAGCTGGCAGAGCAACAGCAGGAGCAAGCACGCAGGTCGCAGCGCAAATGCTCCCCGGAATGCTTCTCCGAAGCAGCCTCGGGCCTGCATAAAGTGCTCGGGTCCGACATTGAACTTCTCTGGAACATCGGACGCCGCTGCAGCCTTGCACTGGCAGAATCAGAACAACAGAAGCAATGAGCCAGCGAGACTTGATGAGCTACGGCAGGCACTACATGCTCCGAGCTTCCAATGCTGCAACTGCAACTTCCAGCAGAAATGCCGGGCCAGCCGAAGGATGGTTTCCCCGAAGCCGTGGCCCCATGCAATCAGATCGAAAGATCGAAAGCGGACGATCCAGCAGAAACTGCCATCCAAGACGGATGCACAGTAAGTACGAGGGAGATGATCACTCAATGCTCGAGCCGTCATGAGCACACACACACACATGCATCGCTCAAGATTGAAATCTGCCGGGTTGACACTTCTGGACAGCTGCCAACCAAACACAACAACACAAGCACGCGACTACGGCCCACCGCAGGAACCCTAGCCAGGCCCACCATTCGGATCTTGAGGGTTTCTGAGGCACTCCTTCAGAATGCACTCGGCCCCCTCACACAGGGCTGACGGGGCAATGTCGCGCTTCAAGGTGATTTGGTTCATGTTCACAGGGTGCTCACAGTGTGCAGATGTCGACTAGAACGGAGCTCGCAATTCCGACCGGGAACGGATGTTTCACGCTGACAGGGCACTTTTCATGCAAAACGCCTGCAGGGCCATGCTCTTGTGATCAAAGCTGAACGACCTTGACTACGTGCAGCACTGGCGACAGCACAGAACAAACTCGATTGCGGGCGTCAACATCCCTTGCCACGAGATCTGTGCTGGTCACCCATATATTCTTCCAGGCATTCTCATGAATGACTCAAACAGGACACTGATAGATGTAAGAAGCCAGATCACAGACCTTCGCGTCCCGGAAGAGCAGGACTCATGAAGCTTCTGGACACTAGAAGTCCTAAAGATGGGCAGAAGTCTACAGGTACTGCACTGCGCCCTCACAACGGCCGTTCTTCATTAACCTCCGCACACGCAAGGCATCGTTGCCCTCACCACGATCGATGAGCCATTCCTCAGGCCGAAGGGGTACCGAGGTACGCAGTGGTACGTAGTAGTACGTAGCAGTCAGGTACTGTCAGGTACTGTATCCCTCAGATCCTTTCCGCAACTGCTGACATGCCTGAGCCCACTGCGCCGTACATCTCCGAAGCACCATTGCCATCAGACTGGCACGAGATGGCACAAGAGACATAGAAGCCAGTCAGAACATACTGTTCCCTGTAAGATGTAACAGTTCACATAACAATGGGTGCTGCTTCTGACAATGTGACGTTTTGAGGGCATGCATACGAAGCTGCTTTCCTACGAAGCTGCTTTCCTACTGCTTATGGGATGGGTCTGAGCTCCATACATGCAGAAGATTGATCAGAGTTTGAAATAGTTAGGTTGGATGTTAACCATAAAATACCATAAACCTGCAATGTCGAGACCTGGTGTTAGGACATTGACGGGGTTTCAATGAAGGATTTCGAAGTGGCTTGAATGCGTGGTCAAGAGCTGCAATCCCAACAGATGGGGGGGGGTTCCTTGTCAAGAGGGTTCTTGTGATACCTTCACAGAGCCGGTTCTCTTGTCCTCCCTCGTCTGGCCTTGAGGGTGGTGATCATTCGGGTGGGTGGCCAGGCCTCTTTGACTTGCTCTCAGCGCATTCTTCGACGCTTCGAAGAAAGACAAAACAGTCGTTGACGAAGCCTCGCAGTAGCGCTCAACGGCCACGTTGGAGGCCAGATACATGACCTCAGCCACAGCTTTCCCTGGCGATTCTTTCCTGCAGTCACAGCCCGCGCCTCGTCCACCATCTGCAGGCCTTCTTTATCTCCCAGTTCACGGAAGATGCTGCCAGCTTGGTCGGAGAAGTCCCGACCCTGGGAAACATGTCTTTCAGGCTTTTTTTTTGCTTTGTGGAAGGGGCCACGCAGAACGGGTGTTCCTCGTCCGCCAGAGCCTTGGCCTGATCTGTCGGAAGCATGTGCTCCTGGAGCTCAAAGAGAGGGGGCAGGAGTCGACTCCGAAGACTTCGAAGTCTTGAGAGAAAAAGAAAAAGGAGAGCTCTAGAGAAAGCTCAAAAATAGGCCCAAAAAAGAGAGAACAAAGCACACTTTCGCTCTCCTCGGCGTTGAGGCGGCTCAGGGAGGCCTCGGCCGCAAAGGTCAGCGACTCCGCCTCCCCGCGCCGGTCCTGGAGAAGAAAAAAAAGCGAAGTTTGAAAAGAAGTTTGAAGAGAAGGCAAAAACAAAAAAATCGAATATGTAAAATAAGAGTAACAAGAGAGTTTAAAGAGAGAAGGAGAGGGAATGTCTCTCTTCTCCTGCATCTCGCAGTAGTTGGCAATGGCCTCGACATTTTCCGAGATCTGCTTTGCACTCTTCGGAGGGAAGAACAGAGCCTGGCAACCCCCGCCTCCTTGATTGACGAGATGCTCTTGTCATAGTTCCGGTTGAGCGTCTCTACTCTTGACAGCGTCTGCAGCACGGCGGACTGCCAGCCAAGTTCAGGGCAAGGCTCATGCCACATCGTGAAGAACTTTTTAAACATGAAACAGCACCGCACCTCGGCTCGGCGCCACTGCGCCGTGCGAAAGAGCTTCAACGCCTCAGTTGATGTATCCCGCGCTCCCACGCTGCACCCAAAACAAAACAGCCGCCCGCCGAAGATTGAGTTCGGAGCTTCCTCACAGAATAGCGCTGCCTTCTCAAGCCCCTCCTTCCGCAAAGATGCAGCAAGGCCAAAGCAGTCCAAAGCTGTCCAAGGGGGAGTTCTCACTCCTTGAGCTGAAAGTAGATGGAAGCAGCTGTGTGCAAGGCAATGGCCACGTGTTCAGGCCTGCAAGTAACAAGCCTGCAGCACCTTCGGGACCTGTACCCTGGCAGTTCTCTACAAGGCTTTAGAAGGATTGAAACTACCCTCAGGAATCTTGAAAGTGCCAGTCGAATGCCTAAAGCCCGACGCAACCTAACGGTACCTACAAGATCGTTCGCGCCTACTTCTGAGGGCGGAGCAACACTAAGAAGCTGCTTAAACAACCACTTAGGGGCTCTAAGCGCACTCCCTGGGACCAAGACTAAACACCCTGAACCAAAAAAATGGCAACAAGAAAGAGAAAAGAACCACTCGTCTCTGCACACATATTGGTGGAATTCTAGAATTGCTTACTTTTCATGTTCCTGAAAAGTCCAGCTCCTGACTTCGGCGGGAACACGGCACGAGCCTGCCACCTTCTTCCTTCCAGTCTTCTGCTGCGTCCTGACATCTATGGGCAGTTGCATCCTCGCCCTCCTGGGCTAACTTTACCCATGACTTATCTCCAATAAGGCCTCACTGAGACCTCTGCAGGACCTTTCTTCCTAGCGGTTCAAACTTCAGGCAGCAGAAACAGAACGAGTCGAACCCCGGACAAACTCCCACCTGGCTGAAACACAAGGCAACATCGAAGTGATGATTATGTCAGGCATTCCTACAGTAGGTGTTTTCTCAACATCCTCAATCAAAAGCCGAGGATCATGGGTAGGGGAGGAATCAACGGAGGGGGAGGGCCGTTCAGGCCGTTCACCAAAGACCTCCAGGCTTCCCTTCCCTGCAGGGTTTGAGGGTTTGAGGTGGAGCGAACATGCGAGGGTCTTTGTCACAGGCTTTTGCCCGTGTTGAGAGGCGATCGGTGGCCTCGCCTTGCACATTGCACGAAACCCTAGCAAACACATGACCTCGATCACAGGCTGCGTAGGCAGACTGTGCCGAAGTGCTTGATTCGCTTTGCCAATTTTTGCCATTCGACCCCATGAGCCCATGAGATTATCAAGAGAGGCCTCGGCAGACAGTAGGGCGCAGTCGAGCCCGGAAGTAGTAATTCGACACCTTAACTGCTGCGTCTTCCGCGAGAGCACGGGGGGAGATGCGGCGGGGGACAGTTAAGGCCCGGGCTTGACAATGATCATCACAGCCACAACTTCCAAGTCCCTCCAAGATTCGGGCTAGGCCGGCTAGGCAGCGCTCAACACCCCGCAACCAAGAATAAACCGAGCCAACAGCACCATTCAGCTGCTTCGTGGAACAGGTCCTCTTCTGCCCCGTCCACATTCATCCATGCTTCCGAAATTTCCGGAAAGGATGGTGCCAACTTCCTACTGTTCATGCAAGTCCTTGGCATCTTCTGCTAGCCTTTCACCGTCCATCTGTTGGTCCTCGTCTTCCACACCTCGCAAGGAACACAGGAAGTGAAGGAGAGAGACCAGGCAGTATATTTCCCCGGCACCACTCCCAGTCCACAGCTCGACCAGGGAACAAAAAGAGAAAGGCGGAGAGAGAGAGAGAGAGAGAGAGAGAGAGAGAGAGAGAGCGAGAGCGAGAGAGAGAGACAAAGAAAGAAAGAAAGAAAGAAAGAAAGAAAGAAAGAAAGAGAGAGAGAGAAAGAGAGAGAACGAGAGAAAGAGAGACGGATCCAGTGACAAACTCTTTCTTGGAGGCTACGTTTCGCTCAGTGGGCACCCGACCGACCAACGCGAGGGCTGCTCCGAGCATTGACCGGCCCGTCCACTTGACGTCCCCAAGCTTCCGGAAAGCCTCGAACATCCAGAAAAGAAAAAAAACATGAAAGCAAGTGCACCCCCCGCGCCGCACGGCGAGCCTCCGCCGCCGTCCGCAGCGTCGAAGCGGCAGCCTCCAGGGCCTCCTCGCGGGCCTCACAGGGCAACGGCAGCAATGAAAGAGTTCATAGGAATTCAAGCTGCGCAAAGCACGGGCAGAGCCAGCAGAGCCGGCAGAGCACGGGGGAGAGCTCTGCCGACGGGCGTGCCTGACTAAAGGGCGACTTCAAAGCCTTTGTGAGCTGCGCATCGCCTCGAAGGACGCTGATTGGACACATTGGCTCTCTGCCAAGAGAAGCCTTTTGCCTAACACGAAGATGATCTCGGCGTGCATTCTGCGGTATTCCTGGAGGAAATGCCGCCCAGCGGGCAAATTTCGCTGAACAGTCTCCGATAGCTGTCCTGGTCCTCCTCACCCTCAAGGCCTTGCAAGACCTGCAAGGCCTGGAACAAACTGAACATGCCACTGGCTTGCAACTCAGCTGACGGAACAGCCAAGCAGTGAAATGCCTTTGTGGCTTCTGTAATGGCAGCCACTGGAGCATCTGGCTCACCCACTCGGCTCAAATGGATGCGAGTAAGCACCTCATGGCATACGAGCAGCATGCGAGCAGCATGCGACATGATGCGACATGTGTCATGCAGAACCCTCGTTGCTGGCCTTCAGCGCGGTTGCCTCCATCCAAGGATCCTGTCGGGGTTGGATTCTGTTATTTCCATCATATCTGTCATTTCTGTGATGTCTGTGATTTCTGTCATGTCTGTGATTTACGTGGTTTCTGTGATTTCTGTCATGTCTGTGATTTCCGTGATTTCTGTGATTTTCATCATGTCTGTGATTTCTGAGATTTCTGTGGTTTCCGTGATTTCTGTGATGTCTGTGATTTCTGCAATTTCTGTGATTTCTATCATGTCTGTGATTTTTGTCATCTGCATCTAGTCATAACACGATGTTCACCTACAGCAACGCTGTAGCTCCTGCACATCACGGGCAAGTTCCTCTGCGTCCCTTGCCAGCCACAGGACCTCACCAATGCGTGCGACGGTCACCTGTTGCCGGCGGCTGGTCAGGTACATCACGGCTGCGCATTTCCCAGCAACCTCCGTCTTGACAGTGTAAAAGAGCAAAAGCTCCACAGCAGAGAGCGCCCTTCTCAAAGCATGGAGGCTGGAGTTGTTGGCCAGCTCTTCGACTTCTCGCATCTCACCTTCTACTTCTTGGAGCTGCTTGCGAAGTTCTGCTGCCTCAGAGACGCCTCCTTCTGCAGCATCGGCTTCCGAAGTGACGTCTCTGACAAATTGCAAGGCGGCTTTCACCAGCGCTTGAGCCTAGCACGGTTTGCGTATGATGGCAATGTGATGGCAAGAAGGTCACTTCAGTGCAGCAGTTTCTGCGGATTCGACACCACGGCCTCTGCATCCAATTCGGCATCGACTGCCATGGTTGTGGCGACTTTGTCCTAACCGTACGAAGCTAGGTACTGCTTCGAACATCAACACTCGGCTTCTGTTCAGAGCTACAACGGGCAGCCAGAAGGTTTCGAGGTGTTGGGAAACAGCCACCAGAGCTACTCACCCCTCGAGACTCCACAATGGAATCCATGGAATGCTCATGGCGCCCCGTGATTTGTCTGCCTATGACGGCTTGAGAGCAAACGCTTCAGTTGGAACAACAATACCGATCACAAGATGATACCCCTGTACCAGTTTTACAAGCTCCCTTGGCTCCCTTGGCACAACAAGGGAATGAAGGTCACATTCACTGCTTCAACTGTCAATCCGCGGCCCAAGGCCCGGATATCAACATAAAACTCTCTGTCATGCCTGAAACACTCAACACCTTTGGTTTTGGAAACCATTTGCCAATGGCACGAAACCGTTAATTTCGAAGCTTCAGTTCCGCAGCTAGGTCAAAAGGACCATTCTCCTTTCAACTCTGTAGGTGCGTGCGAATGCACCGTCTTGAAGTCCAGTCTTCAGCTGCGCCCATGACCCATAACCCTGTAATTGCCCCTCAAAGTTGAGAGGCGCACACCAAAATGAAGTCTCAAAACGATTCCCATGCACTCGAAATACACTTGTCATCAGGCCGTATCAAAAGGTATCGGACATACCGTGAATACAATATAAGCTCAAATGCATTGGAGCCGTGTCTCAAGTGCAGACGTGAACACAAGAGGGCATTCCCGGGTCCCATAAGGTCAGTCTGCATCCAAATCTAAGCACCTGTGAACACATCCTTCCTTCCTCCGGGGTTGGGACGGTGGGACCAAAAAAAGAAATTCAGCTCCGCAGTCGAGCCCGAAATCTTGAGACGGTTCAAGCATGAAAATGCAAAACGGCTCAACATTAAAACAAACAAGCAACATGCACACAACCACATGAGGCAAGAACACTTGGGAAATAGTGCGCCGTCTAGCACGCCAGAAACCATTATTCTCATGTATGAGCACGGGCCATCTCAACAAGTTATCAAATCACGTCACCCTATGCTTCAAGCACTCCCTTTGACACGGGCTGGGGTTGAAGTGCAAAACATTCAACGTCCTCTCGCACTCGCCTTCGGCTTCAAGGCAGGAACAGAGAAGGGAATCACGATGTTTGCACGCATGCGCGTGGAGAAGGTGTGGGTGGGTGGGCAAAAACAATATCCAAACGAGCCGAGATAACAACAAACAAACCTAGATAAAGTGCTAAAGTACTCACAAAAATATCATGCTTTACTCGAAGTGTGAACGAGTGCTGCGGAGCCGCGTCAACGCTGGCCGGTATGCCGACTGTGTGGCCGGAAGCTCAGGAAGCCGAAGCCATTAGTGACAACATCCTGGACGTGCAGAGGTGTGTGCAGTGGGGTTTGCCCTAGAGAGTCGAGGGGTTTCCACTAGTGGGTGACGGGTTTCCACGAGTGGGCAATGGGCCATGATTATTTTTCAATCTTGTTATTCTGATGAGAATAATCTGAGAAAAAATATTTTTGCTATTATGATTATGATTAGTCTTGTCACTATAATTATTGTTATTATTAGCGCCGGGTATATTACACTAGTATTACTTCGCGAGCAATTACAATGAAGAGAGCTCAAGCATTTCTTTCACTTCGTTCACGATGCCAATCTTATTCATGCGTCCTGCATTCCATTTCGTTCTTATGATAATATTCACACACTCTCTTCATTCTTTTATTGTTAAGAGTTGGCGACCGAAATGAAGATAAGAAAGAAGGCCGCATAGCACAATATTATTGTTCATCCGGGCGCAGATTCCCGCCCGGGATAGAAAGAGAAAGAACAAGTTAGCTCCCTTCTTTTTCCACATCCTAAATCATTCTGACAGGCTTGGAGACTAGGATGACACAGCGAGAAAGGGGGTTTGTACACGGCCAAAACAGATGATTGGTGGATTGACTGTCAAGGTGTGTCCGCGAGCCAATATTAAATCGTCTTCAAGGGGCTCACGGGCATAATTCAAAAGTCAAGAGAGTGAGTGAAAAGACGAAACAAGCGAGCCTGCGATCGGAACGAGTGAATGAAGTCAGTTGCACCTGCATCTTTTCGAGTCATTATTCGCACACGTATATTTTTTCCGAAAGCATGGCGGAGGGTTTTTCAGCGGAGGTGGCTGTCGTTACAGAGTGTCGCTATATGGATGACGTGACGGACGGTGTGACGGATATGATGGATTTCGTGGCCTGATGGATTTGATGGATTTCGTGGCGTGATGGATTTTGACGCATTTCGTCGGTTTTCCTCCTAGCAATGTTATGTTTTTGAATTTTAAACCACGACTTGGCGCTGTCCGGGACCTGTTGCAGGTCTGGGACGAGGACCAGGGTCAACGCATCTGGGAAGACCCGTTGTCGAATAGTGACCTTCCAGCGGATGCCCGCAGGGGAGTGGTTCGAGCTTCGGGGCCCTCCGCACGCTCACTCGATGAGGTTTGTGAAAAGGGGTTGAAGGCTCAGCTTCCACGGCCGACTCTGCCTGCATGGCCGGAAATTGGTAAGCCAGCATGTCGACCAGGCGTTCCAGGGACAGCCCCGGCAGCCACAGTTGCAGGAGTTGGGGAAAAAGACTGGTTACGCTTGAGAACTCATCAGGGAGCTCACCTGCATGCAGGGAGGTGTCCTTGATTAGCTTTGCGCAACATTGCTGTCGCAGTAGGGTCTCCGATAAGTCCGAGCTTTCCGGGACCCGAAGGAAGTGCTTGAGTGCCGATACGCTAGGGTTTTTTGCCTAAGTGAGCCTCAACAAAACGCGTCGCTCGCGCGCTAGACTTGACTACCTCGCACGCAATGTTCATGAGTGCTGATTGCACCAAACGTGACGTAGCCGGGTCTGCTAGCCCGAAAACCCATTTACTTGTGGCCGCAAGGTCCAGATCCGCGGGGGCGAGTTGAAAAAAGAGGTTCAGCTGAAAAGAAGTGCCCGTACGCTCCTCCCAACCCCGCGACTGTGCGGAAGTAGTACAGCTCCAGCCTTTGCGCACGGCTTCTCTCTGGCCTCTTATGACGGGCGCCAAATGCACAGTTGATCGCCTTGATGGTGCACAAGCTGAATTGCTGATAGGGGGGCTAGGTCAAGCAAAAACTGCAGGAGGGCTCTGGGCATTGCGATTCCACCCAACCGAACATCCACCCCCGGCATGTTTCCCCGACCTGCCCAGTGCACCTGCCTGGCCAAACACACCGCTGCAAGAGCCGCTCCAGTGTATGACCCTGCCGAGAATCCCGCACCCCTGTGTTGGCAGCAGCGAGTACTATCGTAGAAAGTCAAAGCAGCTAAAGTAGCCTAACCGGCTTAAGGTCAGGAAAGCAGGGAAACTGCCAAACCCACAACCCACACAGTAAGCGGGCAGCTACCGCACTTTTCTCTCACAAGCGAGAGACGTATTGCAGAAGCTCGTGGCCTTCCAAAACACCTTTACGAAGCACTTGGGACAAAAGTGGCTTTACCATTTGTAGAAAAAAGCCAGCCGGACAGGACACTCTTTTGGTTCAATTTAAATGCGAAGTTGAGATGTCAAGAAAGTTCCAGATCGAGCCAAAAGGGTGTTTCAACACCACTTGGGCAGAAAAACCAAAAAATCAAGGGTGTCTCAACACCACTTGCAGAAAAAAATTGAGCCAAAAAGAGTGTTTCAAGACCACTTTTGCCAAAGGGTGTCTCAACCAATTTGGAGAAGTCCAGATCGAGCCAGGTGTCTCAACACCACTTGGAAAACCCAAAAATTATGGTCTCAAAGACCCGTTGAAGAAAAAACTTAAAACCTTTGAGCCAAAAGAAGTGTCACACCAATCTTGCAGAAAAACAAAAACTTGAACGAAAAGGCATCTTAACACCACAGGGTCCTTTTCTTGAGCCCAGAATCCAGCCAGAAAATGGGGTCTTGACCAAATTGGCAAAAAACCAAAAGACTTTGAAACCCAAGGTGTCTCCACCTTGACAGAAAGATCCAAAAACAAACTTGAACCAAAGGGTATCTCAACACCAAATGGTGTAGCAGCACCACTTTGAATCCACATACATCAAGCTTAAAGTGTCTCAACCAAAGAATGTCTCGAGACCCCACTTTGACAAAAACCTAAAAACTTTGAACCAAAGGGTGTCTCAACACCAAAGGGTGTCTCAACACCAAAGGGTGTCTCAGCGCCATTTTTAAGTTTTTAAGTGTCTCAACACCACTTGGAAAAACCGTCTCAAGACACTTCTTGACAGACTTTAAACCAAAAAATGTCTTAACACCAATCTCTTCAGGATTCCCACGCTGAATTCCAGATGTTTTCAAGCAGAGAATTGCGACAGTGTGAAAAAACACCTTGAAATTTCTCAAAAGGAGAAGATGTCGAACAGCAAAAAAAAACCTGACAAGAAACAAAAATGACCTCCACAGCAGTCTTGAGTCCATGTTGAGTGTGTGTGTGTGTGTGTTTGGAAAGAGGCAGTAAAGTCAAACAAAAAGTGGAGAAGCTGGTGTGACCTCCACAGCAAGTCTTGGTCAGTTGAATGTGTGTGTGTGGTTTTTTTTTGGCATCGAGCTTCTTTACCACATCAGCGGCGCAGTAAGCGAATCAAGACATTTGCTTGTAGGAGGTGAGACGTATTCTTATTGCATCGAAACACAGCAAGCGAAATGCAGCGGTACCAGCATTTTCAACATATGCGGAACAATACCAACGCAGCGGATATCTGCAGAAACAGCAGCCAGGATGGCATCGAGAATGCCTCATCAGAATGCTTGGTCCCAACCAGCATGGCACCGTTCCGTTCTGGCAATGATCAAAAGCGTGTATGGCGGCGAATATCAAGCTCCACATTCAATCAGCCAGTCAATCTGCTATAGATGGTGTTTCAACGTCCATTCGATTACAGACACAATCCACTTCCAAGGTTGTGTCAACCAAACGCATCAAGAGTTCAGTCGGCAACCAATCCAGCATTGTTGTTGCCAAGCAACCAAAGAGTAAAAGGCAAAGGCATTCCAGTTTTTACACACCCTTATCGCAAAGCCCCAAGAAGAAGACCCTTGCCTTCTCTACCCAATGCGTAAAAAGCCGAAGGTCCCTCTGGAACCTTTTCCCTTGAAAGCACGAACCCAACCTATCTAAACCAAGTGCGGACACACTCTTTTTCACTCGCAGGCCTTGAGCCAAAAGTCACGAAGTGCGAAAACTAAACGAATTCAGCTGTGAGCTTAAACGAGCTTCAGAACACAGTTCCTACTCACTGCACACTCACTCAAAGTAGCGTATTGGGCAAAAACATACTCGTATGATTTTCTAGGGAAATCATCGAGGCAGTTATTTACAAAATTCCGTTAGCCACCCCAGCTCTCAAGCGCACAACTATCTCGCAAAGTAAGGTGCTTTCTTTTACTCGATGTGGTGGAAGCCAAGCAAGTAGCTGCACAGCGATGCACAAAGGATTCACCGATCGGATCACAAAACGGAACAGCTCCTCCGCTGCTGGAAGGAAAGCTATCTTGCTACAAGTGAGTGATTATTCAAACTGGGCTGACGAACACTTTGACCTGAAAGGAAAGAAACAAAGGGAGCCAAAGGATGAGAGGACTACATGCGTGCTCGTCTGCAACACCTGCAAAGGCCATGGAAAAACAGGAGCCCACACCAGAGGGGGAAGCGTGTGCAACCGCGCGCCTCTGGGAGCTGCACTGTAAGGCCGATCGCATGCGACGCTACTATCGAAGGCATCTCGTATGGATGTCACAACGCTGAGATAGAACTTGGGAGTGGAGGGTGGGTGCAAAAGCTGATCCCACATGATCTGCCGATGTCGCTGAGCTGGAGTGGCTAAACATGCAATCAACATCAACACTCTTCGGCTAAAACAAGAATTTTGTAAAAACACATGTGAGTAAAACACACAATACGTTATTTACAAAATTCCGTTAGCCACCCCAGCTCTCAAGCGCACAACTATCTCGCAAAGTAAGGTGCTTTCTTTTACTCGATGCGGTGGAAGCCAAGCAAGTAGCTGCACAGCGATGCACAAAGGATTCACCGATCGGATCACAAAACGGAACAGCTCCTCCAAGTTCAGAAACTGCCACATCGAGGTAAAGAAAGCCACAACGCAGCTATCAGAAACCCCACCACCTAAGTGTTGGGCTTGATGAACCGAGACAGCACATTTGTCTGAGGCAAGTGCCATTTCAAGCGGAAAGCCGGAGGCCACAAGTGCACATCACGCTGGAACTGCAGAAGCATTGGCAAGGAAATGCGCATACGATGCTCCAAGCACCATTTTGCATCCAATTTAGATTCATCTCCCTGCCACCTGCTCAAGTAGTCGGCATCCACATTTTTTGAGCCGGTCACATGCTGCACATCAACTTGGATGCCTGTGTGCCAAATCAGCAGGCACATGCACTGAGCAAAGGTAGCAGTAGGCTGCTTGGATGTGAACAACTTGTTGCCGATGGCTTCGGCCCCGGTGTTGTCACAAAGGGAAGGAACGCTGATGCTGATTCTGCCGGACGGTGCACAGGAGGCCAGCAAAAGAATGAGGCCCATCTGACCCAGCATTTCCCAACAAGTGATGGCCAACTGCGCCTGCTCTGGCAAGTCGGGGAGAGATGCCCGCGAAATCCTGCAAGCGGAATCGCTCCGAAAACCAGACTAACGTTTCCCCAACCTTAAGGAAACCACCTATTCCTATCACCACCGTGCAGGGGCTCGCAGGGGCATCATCTGGGGTTCGTACGATGCCCACGAGTGCCAGTAGGCCAACAAGGCACGAGACATAGAAGAGAGGCGGCGCTTCTCGGATTGAGGGTTAGTGACGCGCATCCAGATTCTTTTGGATGACACTTTGACCATGCGCAGATCGGCGAGGCACTTCATGTTCACATGCTTCACACTGAGCAGTGTGCCACCCACCGGAATCGCTGATCCCGAGGGGGGGCGTGTGAAGACAAGCTGTTCGGACAGGCATTCGCGCACTTCAGGCCATTGCTCTGGTGCAATGCTGTACGCAGTAGCAACGGGGCCCATCGTATAAGGATGACGGCCAAGGCTTCAGAGTGCGATCCATTTGCAACAGCCACTGAAGGACGCCCGCTGGTTCCATCTCCGCTTCGGCCTCGGGCGATCCGATGCCTCCAATCTCGCCTTCGGTCTCCATCTCCACAAAGGCAGCAAAGGCCTCCGGCGGTGTCCCTGCGACTACCATAGTGCCTCCATCCAATCCCGGTGCACTCTCCATCATGAAATCCGGATGGGGTGTTGATGGAGGAGGCAACGGAGGAGGTGTTGCTGGAGGAGGTGGCGGAGGAGAAGGCGGCGGAGCGATAGGTGAGCTTACGTCCATCGGCGTACCTGGCGCCGAAGAGGGAGCGTAGGACGTAGGAAAAAACTGACGGCGTAAGCGGTGAAGGAGGGCTGAACGGCAAGAAAGCAGGAGGTCCTGGTGGAAAAGCCGGGCTTGTTGACGACGATGGCGCCACCTCGGCTGTTGCAGCGCTTCATATCGGCATGCAAACGAATCATCGCCTCTGCTTTCGCACGCGCCTGGTTGAGCAACATCCACCCCGAAGGTGGTGGAGCTGGGGCTTTCTTGTGGAGGGGTGCTGCTGTGCCAACAGACGCGGACGGTGCTACATCCGGTATTATAGTTGGCGGTTGGGCAGCTAAAGTCATCCTGCGGTTGGTCTGGACGAGCACATCCGCCAACAGCGCTCTCAAATCGCCAGCAGGCACGCGATCGACCTTGAGCTCGTTCGGCAGGATGTTGGATAACTCCTCCGTGAACAACTGGTATTGGGCAGTATGCTGCTTCAAGATCCTCAACGATTCCAAATAGATGAGGAACTTTTTGAGCGTCAACTGAATCCCCACCTGGTTGTTCCGCCAGAATGCCCTTTGTTCGCAGGGAAGGTGAGCTTGGCGGATGGTGGCACTCACATCTTGGCTTGTCACCCCCATTGTGGCCAAAACATATCCGTACCTCGCCTGCTCTGCGCGCCGACCGTGCTCCTCGATGAGGGTAGTGGTTAAGGTGGCCTGATCCACCGACGGAGCCACTATGGCCCTCAGCTCGTTTATGAGCATCGGCTCCCCCACAGGGATGCCGCTGGTGTTCGCCACCAACTCCTGCGTCTCCACTTCCCCAAGGCAGGCTGGAATCCCCGAAAGCTGTTCCACCGAGCCGGGGGTCGAAGAAAACATGTCGATGCGCTGAAGAAGCTGCCTCGAAATAGACAGCTGGCCCTCTTCCTCGAAGCGGTTCGCAAGACGAGCGATCATGCTCGTCGAAAAGGCTTCCACCTGGGCCACACTCCCACTTTGGGAGTTGATCAGACAGAGCGGGGGCGAGGTTTCCTCCATCTTTTCCAAAGGCTCCAGGCTTTGAGCAAAACACACCTAGAGCACACAACACCAGCAATGCTTTCAGAAACACTTCTGGCCAACGCAAGCTTCGAAAGGAAAACACCTTCCCCTCTTCACTCTGTCCCAACAAACGCTCAGGCACACAAGAGCTGGGGTGCAAGTCACTCCTACGTCCTACACGCAAAGCACTCCTACCCCTAAGGCAAGCAGCACTCCTACTAGTGTCTTCCAAGTTCAAACGAGCACTCTGAGGCTGGAGCGGCACAGGCCCTACCCCTACACACTCACAACACTTCTCTTCACAGTGTGTGCTCCTACTGGTGCGCTTCTCCAGATACGTGTTGCTTGCAGACTTAAGCAAAACGGCTGCGGCGGGACAAACAACTTCAGCACAACAAGCAGAGAGCTGGGCTTCCGGTCCTACTCCTACTTCTACAACTGCAGCATGCTCACATCCACTCAAACGTTCCTGCAAAACATGCTCATGCAGCTCGTGCTTTCCCACATGTTGCTTCACTGAAAATGCTCGCAGCAAACACTTAAAAGGTGTCACCTCCAATGCTCTTCCTACGTTGGGCGGCGCCTTCTTCTGCACCTTATCCACTTCCATCGCGTCGTCATGTGGAGTCCACCCCGGCTTGGGTGAATCCCCTTTCTTTCTTCCTTGATGCTTCGCCACATCGAGGAACCTCGGTCTGTCTGCTTCACCAAGCAGCTTGCCCCAGGCTCCGAAGTGAGCCAGGTGTTCCATCCCGAAAGCGACGCTTGCCAAGAACTGATTACGTTGAACCCGATCTTGCAAACTAAGACCTGTTGAAGCACCAACAGCCCCAACTTGCCAAACTTCACGCGAATGTCAACAAGCTTGACACATTCCATGGGCGTATCACTAGCACTCATAAGAACAGGAAGAGGTCCCGAATGCTCCTTGACGACTTCATAACTACCCAACGCACTCTCTGACAACATGTGGCAGGTGGCTCCACTATCGATGAGCCATGCGAAAGAGCTATTCCTAGAGGACGACTGGTTCAGTCGCTCGATCTCTCCGTTCGTCATGGTGAGACGAAGGGGCTCAGCTTCATTGGGCTCATTAGTTCTCGTCCCCGGACCCAAGCCACTCAGATGATGAAACCGCAGCGCCATCACCTGATCAGACTGCTCGTCTTCCACAGCTCGGCCCTTGGGCTTTCCTTTGGACTTGGACTTCCCCTTGGGCTTACCACCCTTTCCTTTGTCTGTCTTCCCTTTGCCTTTTCCTTTTCCTTTAGGGCTCTTCTCTCGATTCTTGGAACCAGAAGGCTTTCCACCTTTCGGTTCATCCCTCTTCTTCCCTTTTCCAGGGCTCTTGTCCGGGCATTGCCAACTCATATGGCCCGATTTGCCAGAGGCCGCGCTCCCCAACTGCATTCAGCGAACCAGCATCACACAATCGGGTCTGCTCCTCGTAGAACCGGAGTTCATCCCAGCTCCCAGACTTCCCATGCAGGACAACGTAATGCCTACACTCTGGGCTGACAGATTGAAGAAGAAGGGTTGACCGATCAGATGCTCCCAGCCGCAGTTCAGGGAACCGATGCAGCTTCTGGTCTACCTTTCCAAGCTCGTCCTCAAGAAAGCGGACGCAGTCCAGCGGTCGCTTGTACGAACTTGCTTTCGACGTCAGGCGAAGGGCTTCGTCTCTCACAGCGATGGCCTCCATTCGAGAGACAATGCTGAAGGTCTGGTGCATCTGACGCATCACCTCATAACCACAAGCAGCTTGGGCTTGACGCATCGAAGTGCTTCTCACCAGTTCCATCCCACGTTCAAACTTCTGCAGACTTTGTCGCAGGTTGTAAAACAACCTCGCCGAACGCGAAGCAACAGGAACTGCCATGTCCGACTGCTTGATCTCGCGGTCATGCGTCATTGCCTGGCGTAACTCATTGACATAGTTGTCGTCTATCAATGCCACCAGCAAGCAAGCACCTCGCACCACCGAGGGTACTCCTCCAGCTCTCTCACACGCCCTTTCCCCATCGAAACACGACAGTATCGATGAGCGGCAAAGCTGGCAAACACTTATCTGCACGCTTGCTTCCAACATGCAAGTTCTGTGATGGAGCCGGTGGAGAAGCAGAATCCTTTGCAGTGGACTTCCAGCAGCTGCGCACTTGAAGCACCCCCGAATGGGTTGCTAACAGCTGCAAACAAGGCTTTCTGCTCCCGTCTCTTCTCTTGTTGGCCTCCATGTCCCGAGCAGCACCCCAAACAAAGCTTCGTTGTCTGTCGTCAAGCATAGAGGTTGATCGCCAGAGTTAGCCATGGCTTTTCAATTTTTACGGCTTTTTTTTTTTGGACTGGCGCCTCTTTACTACATCAGTAGCACAGTAGGCCGGTCTTGTTGGGCTCGACGTAAAGGGTGAAACAGAGTCAGCGCACACAACCCGCCAGACACAACACGAAACCACCAAGCAAACAGACACCGAAGAAACAAAGCGAGCAATCGCGCTAAACTACTAGATACCCCACGGACTCAGTACTCGAGGTCGTCAATGAAGTCCCGGTTCACAAGGAAGCACAGAGCTTGTGGGGGATTCGCAAAATGCGACATTGCCAGATTCTCAAAATCACCATCATGTAGCCACTGGTGCGACAGCGGTTATTCAAACCGAGGTCATCAGACGAGGTTCGGATCACTTAATCGTTGTCAAGGAAAGACAACCGACACTCAATGGCGAAAGGATGTCGCAAGTCAGACTCCCTAGGGGGGATGAAAGATGTGCATATGCCCCATGGTGGTCAGCCAGTGGGGACTTAACAGCAAGAACAATCAAGGCAAGACCGGCCCAGGGCACTCCATGGTGGTCAGCCAGTGGAGTAGCTCCGAGCACAGGGTTCACCAGTCAACCTGGCGTACAAGTGCCCACCCTCAGAGGTGCCCGCGCACGGCCAGAGGGGGGGCGAGAGTAGCAGCAGCTACCGATTCCACGGGGAGAGTCCACAGCGAGTTACCAAACCCTTAACGCCACAGGGTTTATAATGACAACGAGGGACTTCCCCAGCCAAGGCCATTCACGAGAAGGTTCACAAGTCCGCCATCACAGGTGGAGCAAAGTCGTGCCTTGGCACGGGACGTTGTAGGTGTCAACCTTCGTGATCCGAAGTATAAAGTTGCCCCATGGTGGTCAGCCAGTGGGGACTTAACGGCCAGAACAAAGGGGTAGGACCAGCCCAGAGTACTCCATGGTGGTCAGCCAGTGGAGCCTCTCCGAGCACAAGGCGCAACGTTCTTTTGACTCACAAGAGCTCGTCCGCCGGCCAAAGCAGGCTTGACTGCTTCGTTCCAATCAGAGCCATCAGGTAAACCAAAGCAGGCGGGGACCCCACTTGCCCCGCAGGAAGCGGGAGAGTCCCCCAGTCGAAACTTCGCACTCAAGGCCAAGCAACAAGCTCCTTGGCCGGTGAGGGTTGAGGGTTCAATACCCAGAATCAGACCGTCCATGCCCAAACTGACAGATGTCGGCGAGGAGATGTGAGGGCTCACATCACGCTTGGCCACCTACCGTTGGGGAGGTAGTCCTGTATGGCTGCTTTGACGCAAGCAGAGATAGACACCAAGCAGGCAGGGAACCCCGTAGCAACCCAAGCACAGGCGAGAATGGCTCTCGTGAAGGCCAGGTTGTCCACAAGTGCTCGATGGCACATTGCCAGGGAAGTGGAAACCTGATCTCCGCATAGAAGTGTCCACAACCCGGAAGCAGCATCCCCTGGCCCTAGCTGGTCTCTCCCAATAGGCATGACGCCGTTGTACGACAAGGGGGTGTCACCGTCCAGACGAGAGATGGTCAACACTCAAGTCCGAGGGGTTCACACTCGGTCGTAGCACATAGAAGCAGGCAACCTGCCCACCTAGAGGGGGCAGAGGAAAGGAAGATTGGCCGTTTTGCCGATGACAGAGCTGGAACATCCAGGCAGGACCGGTCCAGGGTAGTCCGTGGCAGATGGCCAGTGGAGCAACCACGAAAGAAAGGCCCCCCGTCACCACAGGCACACCGCGGGGCCGACACAGAAGGGTGGTCACAGCTGCAGGCTGTGAGCACACAGAAGACAAGCACGGTCCAATCCGTGGCATAGATCACGAGAGGGTTGCCAAACCAAGCAGAATATCCCGAGGTAGTCTTGCGGCAGGTATCGGCGAGGAGATGTGAGGGCTCACATCACGCTAGGCAGCATGCCATGAAAGGACTCTACGGCGCGTTCACATGGCGTCAGTAGGAGCCCTCAGATGACAGTTTGCTGTCTATTGCCAGGAGCCATCCCAGTCCGGACGCCGGGAGCGATGGCCATCTGAGGTGGTATGGGAACGCGTACGGCTGGGCATGACCTGCATTGGAGGCAGCTCTTGCTCATCAACCCCCACTCAGGGATGCCGTCCGGAATGGGGATACCTCTGTATCTTGTCATTGAGGTTTGGGCCGCGAGCCACATCACCCGGACAGCTTCCTGGATTTGCCTGTACTGCACAACACCTTCGTCCTTATACTGAAAGGGGAAGGAGGTAACTGCCGCACGCAGGGCCGAAGGATCAGGGTCCTTGGGGGTGCCATGACAGTACATCTTAAACCAGGAGCTGTTGAGTCGCTGCTTGGTTGGATGTTTAGCTCGCATGAGCCCCTTAATGGCAGCCCAATGAGCAGTGGCTGCGTCATACCACTCATTTTGGGGACGTTGTGGCCCATGCTTGGTGGGTGTGGTGCTGATCCCTTTCCAATGCGCATCGAAGATGACTGGCAGCCGGAAAGGGGCTGAGACATCCACTTCTCGCAAAGCTGCAAGGTCAGTGGTTCGCAGCTCCGAGAAGCGCCAATCATTCACCTGTGCCTCGGGTTCGTCCTCCGCATCCGACATGTCATCCATCGGGCAGGGAGAACCTTCGTTAGTTTCGGAAGAGATGCTGACGACCTCCGGCGAGGCTGCTGCAGTGTTCACTTCCACAGGCGCAGCCAAGGGCGAGGAGAGCAAGCACTCTAGGGGCAACACTCGCCGTAGAAAAACAGCCATTCTGTGAGAAGTGTCAGGCCATTCCAAGTTATAAACTGACCAAAAGTGTTCAATGTTTTGGTTGGCCACCGAGGCCGCAAGAGCAAGCCGGATGGCGTCAAGGAAATGGGCAGGGGGGAGGTCCGGCCTAAATTCTTGATAGTGCCTTTGCCCAAGTGTCTCTGTGCCCTGCAGCGTGATGCCTAGGAACGTATTCAGGCTGGGCTGGGCAAGCCTGGCCGTTTCCACGTCCGTGTGCTTAGCAGCTGCGGCCCATGCCTGCAAGGCTTCTTGGGAGGCTTGGCCAGTGACTTGTGGCAGTCCACTGTGCGCGTCCATCACATATTTGGTAGTAGGGCACTTGGGACACCGATAAGCGCGGCCAGCCAAGAAGGCCACCATGGCTGCGGGCGGCACATTGATCTGCAGGTCAGTAATTTTATTGTCAGATTCAGGAAAACCAATAACAATGGGCAGCCCTGCCGTTCGCTCCAGGGGACCTTTTTGGTGGGACTCGAATGCGAGCAGAAGTGCACCCAGCCAATAATCTGGGTCAGCGTAGCTGAGCATTGCAGGAAAACTGGCATTGATGACACTCGGCAAGTCCGACACCGCAGAGAAAAGATCCGCGATGTACTGCGCTGTGGTAAGAAAGCCATACCCCACCAGGGACTCCGAAAGCCTTGCTTTGTCCAGCTGCGGGACCGGGCAATCCAACATTTCAGCAAGGTCGAAATGCTGCAATGCCCCCGACAATCTAAGACACTGCGTGATGATAGGGTCATAAACCTTCAAATACGCTGCCGGAAACGTTTCAGGCAGATGCAGTAGTGTGTCAGCGATTCCGATCAGCATATCCGAGTCTTGCAGCTGGTTCGGTATGCCGTTCAAAAACACCTCATAGGCCCTATATGCCCGAAGCTGCTGGCAGTGTGTTGTGAGGTGTTGCGAGTCACGCAGGTTCATGTAGGGCCGAGGTTTGACATTCTTACCAAAGTGATGTCCCGCTGCAAGTGCGCGCCACATGAGATCACAGACCGAGTCTGTGTTGCTCTGCATGATGGGTGCACAGGCTGGGGCGCTGGGATCGCGGGTGCCGCTGGGCTCGCTAGGCCCTCGAGGCTTGGCTTTTGGTGGTTCCAGCTGCCGTCTTTGTCCAAAGCGAGAGGCCGACTTTCCTTGCGAGCTTGGACAGCGGGCACAGGCCTGGCGGGGATGGGCGTCGGGCCATGGGGAGGCATAGGGAGATACGATTTTGGTTCCGTCAGGCCAAGTGAGTCTGTGGGAGACTTAGCACAAGGGGGCTGTGATGCCTCAACCGTCCTAATCCCATCCGGAAATGTTGCGTGCGTGGGCCGTGTCCGGGGCTGGGTGGACGTCGTACGCCAGGCGGCGGGTCCCTAATGTTGCCGCCACTACGGGGTGGACACGAGGCGGCGCTACCCCCTCCGATCCTGTGAGCAACTTCACTAGAGGGAGTCGTCACACAAGCATCCAGAGCACTAGGACTCACGGCCGGCACAACCGCAGGCTCTTTCGTTGCAGGCTCCTTCGTCAGTGGTCCTCTCTCCCGCGTTGGGGTGCCGCAGGGTGTTCGGGAAACGTCCCGTTTAGCTGGCGGAGGTGGGCTGACAGCTGCCGCAATGGAGCCCCCCGCGGCCCGAGGCTTGAGCCATGGTGTACCCCACCGCTCACCATGGCGCGCGTTGGTGGTAGCCTCGCTTTGGGCTGGTGACTGCTGCGGCGTAAGAACCTCGACTGCAGTAGCAGCTACCACGTCGGGACTGTGACTACCCGCGGGCACAGGGCTGTTTCCCGGAGAGTCCACATCAATCGCAGTTTCGGAGGCAGCCTTACCCGTACGAACAGGTAGGAGGTGAAGACCGCGGGGGGCTCGCATTATGCCGGCCTTGTGTTCGAAAGCCGGGTCAGCGCGTTGAGCAGATCCCCGCTTGGGCGGCATCCTAATGCTGGTATCCCCTAGCAAGCAGGTGAGGTACTGGGCGACCCCATCTCCTTCCCTCACCGGCTGGAAGGGGACACAATACACAGCATTGGGCAGGGGCTCCAGGACGAAGCCGCGCGTTTGCAGACTAGCAATGGTGCCCGAGTAGGAGTTGGAGGTGAAAGAGGGACTCCCCCATCCTTCTTGCTTAAGTGTGCGGTAAAAAACTTCCCGCTTATCTCCCCAGGTGGCCTTCAAGGCCCACGCTTGATGCAGGGGTGGTGTTTCAAAGAGGTCCAGCCCAACTTTGCGTTCCGCAGGCAGCACGATGCTGGCTACTGTCCGTTCTCGGAAGGCTTGCTTGTGTAATGCCTTTGCAACACCAGGGCCATCCATGCTCCACAAGCTGGCTTGTGTGCGCACATATTCCGCGCATTCAATCAGGCCTCCGGTTGCGCAGGCCGCCATTTGGAAGCATGCACCTATACCATCAGAGTAGTGCGGTGCCACGAAAACCAAAGCCCCAAGTCCTCTCGTGAAGGAGGAGGTGGCTCGGGCAAACCCTGCCTCGCTACTAAACAGGAATCCAGAAGCCCGACAAGTCACAAAGACACCTATCCCAAATGTGGGGCCAGTGGAGCAAGCCGTGGTGATACCGCCGAAGAAGCGTTTAAGGGACCCTATGCGATTCATGAGGAAGGTCCGAAACGTCACAAGGCTCCAAGTGTTGGGCGCGCCAGTCAGCGGGAAATCTTCCGCGGTTTGGCAGGCTTCAAGTAGGCTCATATCGTCATCGCCCAGTGGGTCTGCGGGGAGACTCAACTGCAGCATAAACTTCATTTGAGTAACAATCCTGGCATACTGAGAGACCATCCCGATAGGGGAGTCATGATAGACCTGGTGCCCAAAAGTGAGCACAATGTCCGCCAGGACCATGCTGAGGTCGTAGCTTCTGCCTATTTTGGTTTGGGTCTCATCCTGATCTTGCACCCGTACCCATCGACACGTTTCCATCCACCTGCCTGCAAGGCTACGCAGTGGCCGCCCGAGCAGGTGCTGCATCGTGGGACCTGGTGGCATAAGTAGCCGAGGGACCCCGCCTATCAGCTCGAAGCGGCACGCCTCCGAGTACCGACATGCGTATAGAATGGCAGCAATCTCAGGAGGGAGGCGCATGGATGAACAGAGCGAGAGGTTGATAGCCGGTCCGACAATGGCCTTCAGCCCGGCGGCCTGCATGACTGTCTCGGCTTGCTTTGGTTTTACGATGCTCATACAGAGAATCGATTCCAGCATCGAGACCGCTGAGAACAACACTTCAGACGCTCCAGAGGAACGGTGGGGCTTGCCCCAAGAGGGCATCTCGCCTTGTCCCTTTTTCCACGGGCCGGAACTTTGGGCCGTTTGCCGCAAAAGGGCCGCAGGCAAGGTGGCTGGCGTGTGGAGGTCGGCAGGGACCGCATTGAGACCACAAATCTTTTGCTCCAACAACTCCGTGACGAAGTGGTAATTGGGCCGCGATCCTCCAGCGGGCTGTCTGTGGTCGCCAATCATGACATCGAGTGCATGCTTGATGTGCGCCAGGATGGTGTTGGAACCCGGTGTGCCCAATTGCTGGGCTTCATCTCGGAGGAGCAACTCAACATCCTTTAGACGGTTAATGAGCTGCGAGTAGGGAAAGCTAAGCCTTGCCACAATCGTACCATGCGTCGTGGCTACAAGTAGCCCCCGGTACAAATCGTGCACATCAAAAGGGAGCTTATGTGTGTCCTTCTCCTTGTTACCCGGTATGCGAACGATGCGGCTGCGAACAAATTCATTGCTGGCAGTCGTGAGCCTATCAACCGCTTCGACATAGGCCCGAACCGATTCATTGCCATGAGCGGTGTACAGGGTGAGCCGGTTCGTCAGGCACGCAAGAAGAACTCCTAGAAACGCGCAGGATCGTGTCTTCCCGCTGCCGGGCACACCCGTTATGAATACAGAAGTACGATTAGCGGCAAGGCCGTACGAGCACGCTCCCAGCAGCGCTGCCAGGTGTCCGTCCGCCCCCCAAAAGGTATCACAGAGGCACGTAAGGAAGGCGGGACCAACCGCGAGCGCAAAGATGCTGGCGCGAGTCCTCGGATCGTGCTCGTTACTCAACGAGTCATGGGACAGGCGTAGACACTCCGCATGCCACAGCGCAGGAGTCCGGGCGTCCTCCTGGCCGGGCAGCGGAGAGTCAGGCAGCGTGGCTAACACGCCACTCAGCAGCGTCGGCGTCCATTCTTTGCGATAGGTTTGTTCCTCCGCAAGCCAAAGGTTAAGGAAGCTTTGCAAGGTGTTGGAAGCCCCCGGACCCGCAGTAGGCGATGCCTGCGCAGCTTGCGTTGCGTGCTTGCCTCTGAAGACTTGGCAGACCTCCGGGTGAATGAGCTGTGCCCATGTGTCGTGCCAGTTCCCTCTCACCACCAGCCCGATAAGGAGGACAAGCACTAAATCTGTGAGAAAGCCCGGCAACCAATGTGGCTGCCGGATGGCATCAAGAGGCGAGTCTTCTAGCGGAACGCCCAATGCAACATGTTGCCTTTCCCTAGGCATGTGTAACAGAGCATCCCAAAGCGGGGTAGAGGCTCCTCCGGGCAGAACTTCAAGCTGGCTGACTCTCGGCAGTGAGGGTCGTTGCGCGAATTGGTTGTGCTGTTCATCAGTCAAGAGCAGGGCAATGGTTATATTGACTGGCTGCATGGCCTTACTTTCTCCAGGGCCGGTGGAAAGCTTCTTCGGGGCAAGGAGCTCTATAAACATGCCTGGGTAGGCCACATCTCCCTTGTCTTCTCTCAAGGTAACCAGCAAAGCAGTGCCCTTGGCCGGCACTTTACCAGCGACAGCAAACCACTTTGTAGCCCAGTCAGGGACATCCGCCAACTCCGGCGTAAGGAGCATGACCGATGCCCGTGGGTAAACTCGATGGAGAAGGCAGATTGGCCATGTATGCGTGCCGGGCTTTATCGCCACAGGGGTGGCGGCCCGCTTGACCGCAGCTTGCTCTGGGTAGTGATACTGTTCCGAGGGCTCCTCCTCGATTTCTGCTTCCGAGGCCATGGCTAAAAACTGATAACCCAGCATGTCAACCAGGCGCTCTAACGACAGGTGGGGGAGCCACATACCCAAAACTAGTTTCATCGTGGGACCAAGTTCATGATACGGGGGCGGCAAATCAGCCAGATGCGGCTTGGCATCCGTCAGGAGGACTTGGGTACAGTCAGCACGGAGACTTGCAATGCTCCGGTTCTCAGCGGAAGGTATCCGGAGAAAAGCCTCCAGATCGGGGCGTCTGATTTGCCGTCCCAGCACGGAGTTGATGAAAGTTTTAGACTTATCCGAAAGCTGGACAGAGCCACACGCAACCCCCATCAAACCTGCTCGCACTGTGCGATCCATCCGGGGGTCGGCCAAGCCGCAAATCTTTTTAGTCAATTCCTTATGCACATAATCCCCCGGCGTGAGCTGGAATAGCTCTTCACTGTGGACAACGTGACCATAAGAGTGTCCACCACTGCCAAGTGACTCAGGTCCAGTGAAGTAGTAGAGACGCGCTCCCGCGCCAATCGCTTGCGTCCTTGCTGCCTGGCTGGGCCGGAAGATACAAAGCTGGTCGCTCTCATGATGGACAAGACTAACAGCGTGCCGCAATTCCGAACCCAGGATATATTGCAGCATGGCCCGTGGCATGGCAATGCCGCCCAAACGTGCCTTGATGTGGACAAAATCGCCCTTGCAGTCAGGAAGCTTTTGGCGCTCATGCCAAGCGATAGCCACAGCAGCGCCCGTATACGACCCAGCAGAGAAACCCGTAACGCACAGTTTGCACTCGCCAGCTCTCCCCGCGGCGAGGCCCACATGCAGAGCGGTCAGCGCAGCAGTATGTGGCATGTGCAAGTGAGCCAGGGCAGGGCACATTGTCAGGGAGGCTTCTACCGAGCTGATTCTAGCACGAACCGCCGCTGGCAGACCGCATCCTTCGACCTGAGGGTACAGAGCACGTGCCCATAGCTGGGCGGCTTGGGGCAGGAGCAACAATGCATGTGCGGCATTACCGCTGGTCGAAAGCAACAACGGGCGTTGTGTGTCCTCATATCGGACTTTTTTGCCCTGGTTGTCCCGGACTGTTTCCATTTCTAAGCCAGTGAGTGCATAGGAATTGGCTGTGTGAATGATGCTACCCGACACAGTGGGGGGCGTATTCTCGGCCTTCCCATTCATCCCGCTAATGAAGAGCGACCGACATTCCCCTGAGGGGGTTAGGTGAGGCTTTGGGGGCGGGTACTGGTAGGCAGGAAAGGCAAAGGCTGCCAGGGCTTGTTGCACACGCATGGCTAGTCCATCATCCCAGTATTGACTGAGGCCCAACGGCGTGACCTTTATGTCTGCAGCGAAGAGAGGCCACGGCAGATCCGCCTGGGCCAGCCAAGCATGCGCAGCGGCAGCAAGAAGAGCAAGCGGCCCAGTTGGGGTATTGGGTCGACTGCGCCATTTCGGGGTGGCCCTGCAGGAAGATAGGGCATCTTTCTTCCAAAACATGAGGACCCCAGGGAAGAGCTGGAGCCGCACTGGTCCACTGCCCTTTTTCCCAACAGAGGCCCACAGAGGGACGGTGTCCCCGTTGCCCCAGACCGACTCGGGTAGAGTAGGCAGCCGTACCACACTCCCCCACTGCGGCAAGATGTTTTTGCCTTTGGCACCATATCCATGCACAAAAGGAGGGGGTATAACCTCGGCGTATCGGTTCGCCATGAATAAGTCAGGACCAGGTAGGATTGCCAAACGGGAGTGCGAGCCGCCGTAACCCCTGAGCAAGGGAAGAAATCCCTGTTCATACGGGCCTTGTCCCCATGTTTTGACCCCTCTGACCTGCCTGACTGGGGAGGCGCCAAACTGGATGTCTGGCTCTGGCCGGCCAGTAGTAAGGTCGGCCGCTTTCCACGCAACTTCATGTATGTATCTTCCTAAAAGTGCCCACGCAAACACAAAGTCAGAATGCTTGTGAGCAGTGGTTCCGGCAAGAGGGGTGTTGCGTAGACATTGCCGATAATGGATCTGGTCCAACGGCACCTGCTCATGCATACCAGGCAATGGAGTGGGCACTTCACTGGGCATGATGACTAGCTGCAGGGCTCGGCTCAACGCAGTACCAATTGAGGTCACCGCACTAGCGACGTTGCCAGGGATGCAAAAGCGAGGGGGCCGGGGATTTTTGCCGTCCGGAGCATTCGGGTAGAAGATGACCAATCCCCCATTTGCTTCAAGCTGGTCCTCGGACGCACAAACCATGCCAATTGACAATTGAGTTTGGCGATCGGGCCCCACACGGTATGGACCCGTCCGGCGAGCAACTCCACGGCGAGGCTGGAAGCGAGCCACAGGGCTGTGTCTCGTGCGTCTCGACTTCCATGCTGCCCAGTGACTCCGTCGAGAGGGTATTGGGCAGTAGATCGAGGACTGCAAACCTTCGCAGCTCTTCTGCTTCCCACCTGGCAGTGAACAAGGTGTCATGGTCAAGCAACATCGAGACCACCCCTGGCGCAAGGACTCTGAGGACTGCCAGAATTTCGGGCCCCGCCCACGTAAAGTGCACAGAAGCTAACCCCGCTTCCTTGGTGTTTACCAAGATGGGAAACCACCTCTCTTTAACCGGGCCTTCCCACTGCATGCGTGCTACCAAATGCCGGACAAAGTAGGGGAAATGCGGAATAGACAAGAAGCAGCGACTGTCCGTGACCAAGAGCAGGACATGGGCTCCTGCGGACTCAGCAGCCCGGAGCTGTGGAAGTAGGCAGCCGAGTAATGCATTGTAGTCGATCTCTGGGTGGAGACCTTGCGGCTCAGGCGGTTCGCCGGAAATGGCTCCAGAGGCCAATCTCAATGGCAGTACGCCGCTAGGGGTGGGCTCAGGGAAATTCTGATTACTTTCTAGTGCCTGCGCGAGATCCTCAGGCTCCGGAGGCCCCGGCGCATGGTCAGCACTGAGAGTGCGAAGCTGGCATATAGCCTGCATTGCGGTCGCCGCAAGGACCTGTGGACCTGGGTGGCTAGGGACCTGCCACGGTGGCAGGTCGGCTGCAACTGGCGCGGGAGGTGGCCTCCCATGTGGAATTCGCGGCTCGATCCTACTGACCTCACCCACTGGGTATTCGCCAACACGTGGAGGAATCGGCGGTATGGGAGGGCGAGGACTATTATCCGGCCAGCAGACCCTAGGTGGATGAGGTGATGGAGTTTGCCAGGGCCCGGGAGACAGGGCTGTCTCCCTACCCGCGCCTTGTTCGGTGACAACACTCGCCCAAGGGGGAAGGTCTATCGCGTCACCAGGCAAAGCACTGTGCGTGGACACCGCTCGCCCCATGAGGGCACTGCTATGCGGCATGATGCCGATGCCTGGCCTCCATGCATGCAGGAGAAAACAGCGAACCGTGGGTTGCAGAGCGAAGCAGACGGCGTTGCTGTTTCTCAAAAAGGCAGAATGGTCCAGACACAACAAAGGTTGTATTTCCGGCGGAAAGTATCGGCACCAACCGGCAACATCGAGTTCGTGAGGCAGGATGACGCCGGCTTGCATCTGCCTGGTCATTGCGATATCACTGGTCCCTAAAGTGGCAAGTGCAGTGAGTTGCCCTCTCCTGGCAACGTGGACTTGGAGCGCTTGCGCTCCAACCCGGATCACATACGGTTGACAGGCATACGACTCCATGGCATCACTCACCGAACATGGCAGGCCAAACTCATGTGACTACCCCACAGGCAGCGGAGAACCACGAGGCAACCTTCAGACGCCAAGATCCCTGGAAAGCCCTTACAAAAACTAGGGAGGACTCCAGGAAGGGGAGGACCAAACAAAAAGCACAGCACACAGGAGAGAAGAAGCAGAAAGGCGAGAAAAAACCAGTCAGGAGCGTTACAACCCTCTACACAATGGGTTCCTCGTTCAGTCAGCCAGCCACCCTTAGCTTGAGCCAAGGCACATCCAACGCGCAACCTGAAAAGGAATGCAGCGTGTCATCGCAGGTGGCTGTTACTTGTGGCTGCAATGTGCTGCATGTACAAAGCAATGACCTGGAGACAATGGCATCCTTTACTTTGTCCGTGCACAGTAGTAGCACCAGAATGCAGGCATACCTCGGTTGCTGGTCTGTTTGTAGCGACAACACAAGGGCCGGCGCGCATAAATCGATTAAAATGGAAAAAGGAAGGCACTCTCTACCCTGCCCCAACGACTACTCCGGGAGCTCGATATGGTCCGCCAGCAGCCAATCAGGGTCGCTCAGCAATGCAGGCCACACCACATGCTCCGGGTCCTTGCCGATAACCACCTGGCGGATGGTGAGGCCGGGGGCCCAGGGGTACTGCGTGCGTCCGTAGCCCTTGAAGGCAGTAAAGTGTGAGTCTTCGGAAAGGGCTTCTGTGACAGGAGGCACGCGATGATTGCCCCGCACCGAGTAGCACATCCGAAGGTGGTGCTGAAAGGTCTCTACGTCCTTTCGTCCGCCATAGACTCTCATTCGTGTCTCCCCGCTCGTGGGGGCTGGCAGCAAAGAAGGCAGCCTAATGGGGCCCATGCAAACACAAGCCCGGAAGGTCGCATGGGCCTCGGAAATTGCAATCTGGTAGGTGATGGTTCCTCCAGAGCCAAGGCCCATGAGATATGTGGGCAAGGAGATGCGAGGGCTCGCATCACGTTGGACGGCCAGTAGGAGCGGTAGAATTTCCATTGTATACACTGCCTTGGTCCAGGCAGCACCGTCAGGCAGCATCCAGGCAGGCGGTGAGCCTGCTTGTCCCGCCACAGGCCATGCGCAGGCAATGACGGCCTTTTTGAAAGCCAGGTTGCTCCACAGGTACTCGATGGCCCCTTGCCAAGGCAGTGGGTGCATATTCTCCACATAGAAGTGTCCACAACCAGGGAGGAGAAGCACTATCGAGTTGGCTTCCCCTGCATCCGCACTCGGCCGGGATACAACAAAGGGGAGGGTTGAACTGCCATGGCTCGCCGTAATCCAGGTGTTTTCACGCCCAGCTACGAGCGGAGGGGCGACCAATGGAGGAGGCTGCAGGTTCTCCAGGCCAAGGGGCTCTTTGCAATGCCATGGCGAAGAAGAGGCAGCCTACCCAATTGATGGGGCAAGGTAGAGGAAGACTGGGCAGCCTTGCCTGAGAGCCGTGCCGTCCAGCGCAAAGAATGTCACACAACAACAAGCTTGCTCCCAACTTTCCCTGACTCAGCTCCCTTCAGTAGGAGACTACATCAGCAGTATAACATGATCAATGGTTACAACTTTCCAAATCGGTCAAGACAACAGCATGACAATACAGGAATGCCGCATGACCATGGATAACGACCGGTGTACTAGGCCGCCGTTTGTTCCGTATTCGCACAAGGTCAGCGTTAGATGTCACTATCCGAATGCCGATTGTCCTCAAGCAGATGCATGGTCTCGTCATCTAAATGCTCGAGAATGTCGGTAGCAATACGTTCATCAAGGAAGCACGCTACCCACTCCAGAATGACGGCATTATCATTGGGGACAGCATCGGACATCGCCTGCAAAAGCAAATTGACTTTATCGGCAGTGAAACGCCATGCAAGCAAAAGATGCTGCTCCAAATGCGCTTTTATGAGGTAAATTGGAAAATCTTCCTGGCGATGCACAATGATTGGCCTGGCCCAGGCTAAAAGGGCATTCTGCTGTGGTCCAGGCGGACGTCTGAACATAGCCAGTAACGCCCCGTACTCCTGGGCAAGCTCGTTCCTCAAATCCTGCGAAAGATCTCGAAGGTGGTGTGCAAGCCAGGCACGATGACCTCCAACAGAGTGCGCGAGTTCGGCCGCAGCAACCATGGCGAGGGTCCGTTGATTAGGACGTCCTTGGGCTGCCGAGGCATCGCGGATTCCTTGCAGCACGAGGAGCTTGGTGAGCGATATCCAGCCAGCACTACAAGTGTGGCCGTGGCCTTCGAGGATGGGCTCGCTGGAAAAGATCTCCGGGTGTTCGTAAGGGTAGCATCTTTCCCAGTCACTGTCGCCATCTCCATTGACAGCAGTGTAAAGGCTGCCACCAATGACCAACGAAGCAGCCATGCCGGGCAGTTAGTTCGAGGAGGGCAAGCGGGCGCCTGCTCCTGTGAGCCCTGGCGGCACAGAACAAGGGGGCAAGTTAGCGGGTAATACCATCACTCCTTTATGTTCGCGGCTGAGAGGGCTATGAGCCACAGGAACAAACTGTCAATCCATGCGGGGGACTAGGGCGTGTGAGTGCGGGCGCACTCACGTACCCAACATCACATCACTCCCGCACCCTCACAAGATTCTCCGCAGGTGTTACTCGGGAGCAAGGGAGCAACCCGAATGGGAGCTCCTGAGCCGCTTCACCGAGCCCCTGCTCGGAAATTGCGGTGAGGGGTCACTGCTCGTCAAACTTGTACAGAGAACGTAAATGGATCTACTGCCTTGAGAAGAGATGCAGGTTCCTACACCGCCGTGTGAGTGCGGGCGCACTCACGTGGCATGAGCAACTCAACCGTCCTCCTCCACTTGCCCAGTGACTGGGGTCCTAGCCTGGCTCGAGGAGGGGAAGAGTAGAGCATTGTTCCGCATTCGCGCGACACCCAAGTCCATCAATTCCGTAACATGAAGCTGCAATTTTAAATGGGTGCAGTTCACACGCACGACGGGCACAACACGCTGTGTACTGGCGAAGGTTGACGTCGATGTCACAAAACGCCTGCGCGATGCCCAAGCCCCGATGATACCTCCCCAGCGCCGACAAACAGCAGCCACTCTCGCGGTTTCCCTCAGGGATGGGAGGGCTACCCTATATTCTCGACTCCAGGAGCGACGTGAGGGAGGCGAGTATAACAACAACCCCAATTCGACTGTTGTTGCCACCAGAGGTACACTTGTGGAGGCTCGGAGAGGCCTTCGCGCGGCTCTATAATTAACCACAGGCTCAAGCACACAGTGCACGCCTCAAAGAAGATACAACGCAATGCATCCAATGGGCAGTCGTGAAGGTGTCTATCGCTGTGCCTGGAGGCGGGCCTACAGTAGGCCGACGTAAGGCTCAACTGCGAGACAATCACAAGCAGCGGAGCAAGACGTTCCATATGGCTTTGAGGGCTGGATGCCTCAACCATGTCAGTGCTGCCTTCCTGAGGGGAAGGCGGTGGACTACCTCGGATCTACAGAGTTGACCTGAGCCAGCACTGCACAGCACCCATGAAAAAGTCCCGCCAACACATTCCCGAGAAAGCAAAACCGCGAAAGCAGTGTGAAACTGGAGAACGAGACCCTCATGCTTCCAAGACCAAGCATTGGTAAAGGCGGGGTCCCTACTGCATTTTCAGAAGTATGTTTGCATTCGGAGCAAAAGCTCGGCGTACTGCCGACGTAGGACTCGCAACTGCCCCTTGTGAGTCGGCCAGGACAAAAGATCGACACTCGAGGTGCCCACTGCGTTCTCTCATCGCTTGCACGCATTTGACCATCAACAGGGACACAGGCCAGCTACCGGAAGCCAAAACAGGGCAAGGTAGGTCATTCCAATCGCTTGGGTTGAGGAGCTGCAGGTGCCAGGACGGCCAGCCAACAGTGACGGGTGGATGCGCAGCTCTTACAGCCAGGAGATCATTGTAGGCATATACAGTGAACGGTGTGCCCACCGGCCAATCTACCAGGGCACAGCACGGAGGGACAGGTAGGTGGCTAAGCTGCGAGACAGCGAAGACCCCAAGGAGATCTGGCTGCAGGCGGTTCGGGCACAAAGCACATAAGGCAGGGAAAAGTTGAGTGGTAAGTTGGAGAGTATCCCCTTCAAGAGCTTCTTGTCGAAAGGGAGCAACACACCAAACGATTTGAATCATACAACCTCGATGTTGAGTAACACGTACAAGGGTGAGATTGGCAACAAGGCCAGCATACCTTACCCTACAACGAGAAGCTGCTTCACGGACTGACCAAGGGGCAGGCACGTGACGCTGCAAGGTGGACTGTGTGCGAGGCCATAGACTGCCACAGTGGCCCTCTGCCTGCGGGTGAGGAGAGTCCATTTGGGCAGGCCAATGATGCTCATGAGCAAGTCGCCCGCCCAGAAGCTGTCTTGCAGGAGTTTGATTGGCAAAGTCAGCTGTAAACGGTGAACGCAGTCGGAGGAAGCGGAGGCTCGCGAGTGGGAAGTCTCCAACTGCATGGACGTCGTAAGTGCATTCGTCAAGAGGCGTGACTCCAAAGAACGCTCCGGCGTGTTCCCCCGTGGGAATCGCAAAGAAGGGCATTCCCCTCAGACCTTCCGAGAGAAGTCGGAACCAGTGCGAATTAACTGATGCAAGACAGGCCACAGACTGGATAGCCAATTGGCGCCAATGAAGCATGTGCCAATGAAAGTCTAGGCCGCCCGAGACCTGGCCGATCTTTATTTCTTGGCTTATGCTCCAACTAATCCAAGCCTGGAAGGCATCAGCGGCATTTTCAGTGCCATGAACACTCTGCAATGGCAGGGCAAGAACAACCTTGATGTTGCAGAGATCCACAAGAAGGCGTTGCGCGACTGACGATGTCAGTCGTTGCACAGGGTCCTCTCCACCTCCGCAAAGAGGAGTTAGAGGGTCATTGCCTAGGACCAGCGTCAAGGCCACGGGGGACAGATCCAAGGACAGAGCTTGCGGCAGAGCAAGAGTACGGGCGTACTCAAGCTGCCTTGGGTCGCTGTCAAGGCAATCTTCCTCTGTTGACATGCTCAAGTTTAGCCGCAAGGCAACGAGTCGTATAGTGTGGCGGCAGGAAAGTGACGTTGCGGGGCAGCCTCAGACTCCCATGAGCCAAAGCACTACTACGCTAGTGTGAGCCAAAAGGCGGCAAGGAGGCGTTACCAATGCAGCAAAGCCAGCCGTCCTAGCATCAAAGTAGGCTGTGGGAGGCGGAGACCAATCTAAACAGGTGACCTTCGAAGGTGAGGCACTTGTACTTAAGAAGCACCCTCGCATCCTCATGGAACGCTGTTTGGATTTTGGTGCACGTGTCCGCAACAAAGCCCTGTTCATCGCAAAGTACGAAAGCCCGACTTTCAAGGTAACCACTCCGTTGCCGCATGTGTTGCACAATCAGTATTTGCAGCATTAGCACCGGCAGCATTGGATCGATTGTGAGATTGAGAGGGAGCATCCCATCAGGCGGATTGACAATACAGAGGCGCCTACTAAAGTAAGACCCTACCAGGACCGGATGCGCCTCTACCATGTGCTCAAAGGAGGGGAAGGCAACAGCAATAAAGACCGTGCCAACAGGCCAATCAACAAGAAAGCTGACTAGAGGGACAGCAAAAGTCAGTCCCTGGACAACTACTTGGATTTGCACCAGATTGAGATCGAGTCGGAAGGCCATGTTTTCCAGGAGGAGCGGAAGAAGTTCAGCGCCTAGTTGGGTAGAGTCGAGGAGGTACCACTCTCCGTGCGTGTAGGGTGAGCAACACATGGTGTACTTGAGCATACATCCAAACTCGAGTCCAACTTCAACGAGGACGAAGGTGGCGATTTGGCCAACGAAAGCACAGGTCGCACCAAGACCCTGTTCGTGGAAGGCGCAGGCCGTTTGGGTGGTGAACTGGTACTCTTGCACTCGTGGCGCACCGGTGCCATTCTCAGCTGGGAGGGGCCCAGAGGGGCGTTTAAGAACGCCAGGCCAAAAACCATGATGGGTGGCACGAGCAAGCAGGGTGGGAGGTGACCTTTGGTATGCGAGAAGAGGTGCATGAAGACGGAAGACAGGCAGACAGGACAGCGAGCTCAACCGAAGAAAGAACACCTCGTAGCTGCCCAGGGTGGTAGTGGCAATTCTGCAAGATGCATGCAATGTTACCGGGAGCGCAATTATATACACCTGCCTGATGTGGCCAGCAAGTACATTATGCCACGCCACACTCACCGAACCCATAGCGCGCAGAGTTTGCAACCCCCATTGCTGCCACTCAAGGCATCCGCATCCATCTATCTCCCTTAACTGGAGGGCAAGTCCCTTGGACCAACAGCGGTGGATAAGCTGGAGAGCAGCCCCAACCAATTCGGAGGACTTTACATCGGCATCCAAGTGTGCACGAATGGAGACCGTGCCAGCCAGCTGCATAATGCAAAAGGCGATACTGGTCTCCACGATGCAGAATTTGTTGTCATACGAGAAGAGGCAGGGCGAAGTGTGGATGGAAGAGCCAAGAATCTTCCTAAGATGATCCGGCGCCAAATCCAGACAGAAGGCCATTGCGCGGGTTAAGGGTCAGTGCTCCCATAACGAGCGCTTGAGCAAAATAACTGCCACGCATGTGCCAACTATATTCGGATGGGGAGGGGTAGGTGATCACAATGTTAGCAGTGATCAATCAACGAAGCAAATAACAGAGGAGCACGTAAAGGTACAAGTACCATAAGCGGCAATAAAGCCCACCGAGCACAAAGTACAAGGGGCAACCACACCCTCACTCAGTGGACACATTGGCACATAGCTCCACTGTCTGCGAACAGATGGCCAAAGTGAGGTGGGTCCAGCCAGGGGCATTAAAGCCAATAACGTGGCTCTGAATCTATTGTGTGAGAAGAAACAAGGTATGACTACCACGGCCAAAAGAAGTGATAGGGGAATTGTTCACACTCACACAGTTCACGGGCAATGACTGTTGCTCTTGGCGTTAAGACCTGGAGCAATGCATCTACCCTACCCCATCCAGTTTTGTGCCCGATTAAAGCCCCGACAACTCGTGAAGACCACTTGGGGGTCAAAGAAAAGTGCTCCGAAAGTGATTGGGCAAGCGCACGTTCTCCAACGCACGAGATGGCACGGAGATTTGGTGTACTTATTTTCCATTCCATTGACACGGTAGCGCGAGGTTGAGTGGCAGCGTCCAGCCTTGCAATGACTTCAATGAGAGTCCATGCAAGTAGGAGTTTTTCCTCATCCAGATCTTCGACAATCTCGTGAATGATCTGTGGATTACCGAAGGAGACGCCTCGATATAAACGATCCTTATGGTACGGGGAAAGGGCTTCGTTCGACTTGCTTTCCTCTAAGAGAGCCACGAGGATCGCTCCCGCTGCAGCAGGGAGGACTGTGAGTTCGAAGTCAGCTGTGCTGGAATGACTACCAATGGCTTCATGGTAACGCCAAGCCAGGAGGCAGCGTGTGGCGGCCAGCATGTTTGGTTGTGCCCGGGCGTTCACAACTGGTCTGAGCCAAAGGTGCCGCCATCACGAAAGAGGGAGGGTGGTTGAAATGGGGACTACACGCATCACAACGAGGGGGGTGTTACCCACAATCCCCTACGCGGAACAGCTGTAACATCAACGCGTCTCCTTTTATCGTCTCTTTGCCTCTCGACCTCTAGTATATCCTGAACTTCCAGGATAAGGCGCTTGGACACCCTGTTGGTGGTTGCCTTTGGGTGCTTTGGGAGAGCAGGGTTATGACACGCGATACCCGCAGCATTTAACGCATCAACTGCCGCATTAAATTCACTCTTCGTGGTGGTAATAGCAAAGACATCTTGTAGGTTAGCAAATTCCTGGTTAGGTGTGACCTGTGGATGACAGTGCTGCCCCACCTGGATGAGCTGAACCAACGCTTCAGTAGCCCCTTCGATGAAGGGTGAAACTGCGTTTCTATTTTTGACGTACACCCCGTCATGTACCCAAAGCACTGTGCCTGCGCAGTACGGGAGCATTGCAGCGAGCCCTTTTCGCATTACGAAGCTTTCCGCAGCTTCAAGTGCAAAAGTTGCCCAATTCCTGTTGTTGACCCTTGCATCCGGTTGGTAAAATGGGATTCCTTGCTGGATCATAACCTGGAGGGTAGCTTTAGCCTGCACCAAATGTGCAAGAAAACTTGCCAAGGCAGGGGGGATGGCATAAGCAGCAATACTACCTTCATAAACATGCCGAAGGAAAGCATTGCTGTCCATTCCAACTGCTCTTTGCAACAAGTGCTTGGTTTGTACTGTTTGTGCTTTGGGCGCGCGTGCAAGGTGACTACTAAATAGCTCCCTGGCTTCAAGCAACGTTGGGAGGGGTGGGTGAGTAGGGCTGTGACATGTAAGGAGGCGCAAAAGCGTATAATGCGCACCTTTCATGTCGATTTCAATTGCGTTCGGTCCGATGGCCAAGAAACGTGTTAGCCTTTTACTCGTTTGCCAGTGCCGTATGGCATAATATCTACCCTGTGGGTGCAAAGATGGCCTTCGATACTGGACCAGCCCTGGCCACGTTGTATCAAGCTCGGGGGGAGGCTTGATCCGATTGTAGAGGCAAAACCGCAAAAGCAGTTCCGGATTCCAAAGTGGGGGGGCCTCAAGAGAAATAATTTCAGCTCCGGAATGCAAGTCCTGTATAGCTTGCAGGTGCCATTGCTTGGAAGGCAACAGAATAGGCGGAAAGCACTCAGTGTTTATTTGCATATGAGGCTGACCCTCACCCGAGTCAAAGAAGACATCTTCATGAAGGGGTGCTTCGTAGCGGAGACATCCCTAGGGAGAACTTGTAAAGAAATAAACCCTGCTTGGAAGCATTGGTGACGGAGAACTTGTAACCCCGCACTGTGCGCTGGTTCGAAAGTTCTTTGTGCCTTTTCCACCCAATGCAGGCCTTTGGAGGCAGCGCTGTTATCGTCCATGTAAGCCGTTAGTCTTATGAAGGAAGAAATGTCGTGCAGCGCCCAAATCAAGGGATCTAAGGCGAGACAGAAAAGGACAACAGAGGTCGCCCTTCCCATAGCAAGGCCTTGGTGGATGGAGATAGGCTCGAGCAAGAAACCTTGTACTTTATGCTGGGTGCGCCTCCCAAACATAAGGTGGATGACGTAAGCTTTGATCCAGGCAGGGGCAGCTCTTGCCGCTAAGCACTGTAGTACCCACCAGGGATTTACCCGTTCAAAGGCCTTGGCAAAGTCGGAAAGCATGACTGTGTACTGGGCATCTTTGAGCTCCAAGTAGTGTTGCATTTGGGCATAATTTGCCTGTGGTTCTTTGAAGTGATTAAGAAGAGCCTGGGCAGGATGTAGCGAGTCTTTGAAAGACTCAGCAAGGACGTAGATTGCGGAGTCAATGATTCGATCACAAGTATCGGGCATGTCTAGTGGCCTGTAGTTGTCCGCGTACGCACCCTTGTCTGCCTTGGGAATGAAGACTAAGGCCTGAAGCGGATGATCAGCTTGAGACAAGCACATCTCCCACATATGATCCCCAAGTAAGTTGGCAAAATAACTCGGATTTTGCCTATAGAAGGCATAGGGCACACCATCGGGACCCGGGGAAGAATCCTTGGTGGTAATAATGGCCTTGAAGATGATGTTTTCATCTGGTAAGTCAGCCGGCACGAAGGGGGCCCTTTGCGCATATGGCTGTAGGAGTTTGTCCCACTGGTTATCGTATTGACAAGGGAAGTGGTGCCAAAAGGCTCTAGTTGCCCTTAGTGCAGCATCAAACTGACTCATAGATGTGATCAGCTGGCCATTTTCGCTTCTGACCTGTTGCGAATCGATGATTCGAGGGCAGATCTTCCTGAAGGCCTGCCACTTAATTTTAGACTTATCAACCTGCAAATCTCTTTGAGCAACCAGGGAACGAAGACTTGGTGAGGGGGCAGTTTTCAGCTCTGCACCAAGGTGTAGCCGATTAAGCGCTTCTTGAAGCCAATGTCTCGGGAGCTCGGCTGAACCATTACCTGACGGCGTGAAAGGGGGTATGGTGATATGCCTGGCTAAAGATGTGACGGTGCTTGCGTTGACACCGACAGTCGCACCAGTGCTCCTGTTCAAAAGGCGTACCAACTTCCTAATTAATGCAGCAATTGAGTTTCCAGCTTGGGCACGTAGGTTGGCATGCCACAAGAAACATGTGGCTTTTTGTGCAACGAGCGCGTCAGAAGGGCAGAGTTTTTGACCTTTGTTCTGCTCTTCAATTAAGCGGGCTTTAGTGCAATTAATTAGTTTACGAAGAAGAATGTGCGAAGGGCTAGTCTCCGCAGCCTCGATGCCAGGCAAGTCAGTAGTCGCCGGTGGAACAGAAAAAGCCGCAGCAGGAACTGTCCGAACAGGTATCGCCGGGACATCTTTGTCAAGCTTATGCTTCGGCCGAAACCGAATCTTTACCAAGTGATGTCCTCCAGTTACTTTTTTGTGCTTCCATGAGACAGAACAGATCTTGGCGGACAAGTACAGCGAGCTGGAAATAAGGTAATGGTCAAGGTGACTGCAGGTAGAGCCTTGCTCGAAAGTTGGCCCGTCAGACTTGCATTCAATCATGTCGCCTTGAGCAAGGAGATGTGCATACTCACCCTCCTTCTGCTGATTGACAGCATTGAAGTCCCCCCCAAGGACAACCACATGAGTTGCATCCTTGACAAAAGCACTAAGTGCAGGGAAAAGCTTCCCCCATTGATCAGGGTGCCAATAAACCGACAGGAGCCAGTAGCAGACAGACCGAAATCTGACCAGCACGGCAAGGGCAAAACCAGGCACAAGGTCGACAGTTTCTACTACTTTATAGTCCTGTGGCAAACAGACAGCGACTCCTCCAGAGTGTCCAGATTCCTTCCAAATAGCGAGAGAGGCAATCGTATTTATTCTGGCAGTTGCCTGTCTGAATCGGTGTAAACAGGCAGCATTCCATTTGGTTTCCTGCAAAAGCACGGGCGTTTGGTGAGCCAACGCACCAATGGTACGAAGCTTGGCAAGGCCAATAGTGTCGAAGGTACACAGCGAGGTAACGTTCCAACTAACGACAGCCTGCAGCTTGCACGGCTCCTTTGGGATCGTGTCGAAGTAAGGAACAAGCCTGTCAGCTATGAGATTCAGTGCAAGTTCAAGCTCTTCTGTTGGGAGCTGAAGATTGATAGCAGCGATTAGGTTAAAAGGTCGGCTGTCATTGGCCATGAGAGCAAGCTTCAGCTCACGTGTTGTGGGATAGGTGAGTGGCAGGTTGTAGGCAAGGAGAATGCTGTTGAGGGATCTGACACGTGCGCGATGTCTACGACAAGCAACATAGGCATTGAGGTGATCAAGGAAGGTCGTAGACCTTGCCTTGATCACCACATTACGAATCGTCGTCATAGGGGCAAAGGGTCCCGATGGACCCCATAGAAGCAATGGTAGACAGCAGGTTGCCGATCGTAGACATAAATGCGCAATGCCTTTTCTTGGGTGGGAATTGTGGAGGGGATGTTGTTGTGGGTGACAGTCTGTTGATGCACCGTACCTTGCTTATATGTGGTGTAATGTGCGCCTCGTGCATCAATACCAATATACACAGCCTGTCGACACGGTAGAGCAAGCTTAGCAAAGCAAGAGAAGTCGCGCAAGACCTCGCTAAGCCAGGTTTCGTTCGAGTTGCAATCTGAAGCAAAGGCTTTACTGGTATGATTCTCAGCAAAGTATGGGGTTAAGAAGAGCGCAAAGAGTTCCCTTTGCCGGGAGCAGAGGATAGTATGGCCGTGCAGGTGCAAGGCAGCTTCGTTACCCTCAAATATCAGACAAGGCGTAGGTAGCTGGCTGTTCTCTTCGATTACTTTGTGAAGGAAGGTGCCAGGGCTGGCTCCTCTTCGTTCAATGTCAACGACCTCAAAGATCGATGCTTGGGTAAGCGCATGCACAGTATCACGAGCCTGGGAAGCATGGAGCATTGCTAAGGCACATTGATCATCTTGTTCGACATATAGGAAGAAGTCGACTGGCGGAGACTTCTTGCCAGCGTTAGCATCTTTCAAGTGCTGCACATAGAGAGTATTTTGCTGTCCCTTTACAAGGAGGAATTGAGGGATGAACTCGTCTCTATACGCGACAAACTCAAGATGCAACGCTTTGAGAAAGCTGATCAGGCACCACCCTTGTGCAGGGAAGTCAAGAAAGTGTAAGGCAAACTTGGCACCGAGATTCGCAACAGTCTCTCTGCACAAATTGGCCATGACATTGCGTCTCGATCCACACAAAAGCTTTAATTGAGGGTCAACAATTTGCAAGACACGCTGGATGGCCGATGGGATCCCTTTTTCTTGCAATAAGTCTTGCGTTTGATGGAATCGAGTTTCCGTCACAAAGGAAATTCCTCTAGGAATGCCGGACGCGCTCTCTCTAATGCCTTGGAATTTACCTTGGCCGGGGGTGTACTCCAGAACAACAGGTTTATTGACAATTAAACCTTGTTTGAGCCAGCCAACAGCATTAAGTTCATCGCATGGAAAAGGCGCATGAAACTTATGCGAAAACTTGTCTTGAAGCTTAACAGCTGTAGTAGCAGCAAGAACTTGTTGGCCATAGCTAGGCCAGTATTGGAGGAACTGTGAGAGGGGAAGCGGTTTCCAATGACTGTCGGGGTTTTCATTCAGTAACTCTCGAAGGGATGTGTGTTTGATCGCAGCTTTGAGAGCACCAGGGTAGAAGCAACTCCCAACAATGGAAGCAATACACATATCATTAATGTGTTCTTCCACATCTGCAAGCCAGATATCGAGCTCAGCATCTCTCAACATTTCCTTGTAGTGAGCAACCCTGAAAGGAGGAATGCCACTATCACCGATAAGGAAGGCATTTTCTGCACGGAGAAGTTCGTAATTAGCTTCCGCAAAGCGATCCATTGCTGCAAGGCTTGGGATGTCCGCTTGAAGAGAAAGCTTCTGAACATCTGTTACAAAGCGCAGGCCAATGGGTCCATCAGGAACAAATTTTTCCCATTGTAGATTTGGAACCCTTGTGAGAATTGCCTCTGGAAAGCTTCAGCTCCGCCGAAGCTGGGTACATGGTAAAGAAGGGCAGAGGGGTGGTAAAAGTATGCAGCCAATCGGAGCCCCCTCTCGCGATCAAAGCGTTTGGGACGAAGCCAAGGCTTGAGCTTTTCGCCAGGGGGTTTTATTCCGCACATGTGTTCCGCAACAGGACGCCATCCTTGGAACCACGGAGTGGGGCGGTTGCTGAAGGTGCCAATTTGCCCATATCTAGTAAAGAATTTTCTTTTCCTTTCAACATGGCCGAATGTAGCTCCAGCAATATGATGGCAGCAACAATCACGTATTCCGAAGATCTGCTGAATGAAGCCCTGGTGGATGGGCTTCATAGACCCAGCATTTTCAAGGAAGATGTGCACGCACTGAAGGATACTGGGTTCAATGCTTTGGAATGCAAGCAAAATCGCGTATAAGACAAGCATGTGTTGCGAGCGGTCTCCCAGAAGTCCTAATCCACCTGAGCTGGACCCTGCAACCGTGAGATCTTGGCAGGGGGAACCGGCGGGAATGATGATGGCTGTTTTTTGTGGATGAATCCTTCCCAGGAAGGACAAACATTCACGCAGCAATCGGTAATCCTCTTTAAGTAGAGTCCAAACGTCATCGATTGCGATCGATGGCACACGGTGCGAGTCAAGAGCCCATCTTTGGCTTTTGTCATAGTCATACTTATGGCATATGAGGGCGCGAAGGACGCTGTCACTTTCTGCACTCACAGCCGCAACAGGTTGTTGCTTGAGGCATTCAACGGTGACAGCACGTGATATTCCGCATCCATCAAAAAGCGATAAGATGATGTAACGTTCAACACCGAGTGCGACCTGTATGCAGTCTTCCGACGAGACAGCATTAATTTGATTGTTCCTGCTTCCAATTTTACCATCTTTTCTCTTGGAGACAGGCTTGGCATTGTTAAGCTTATCGAGGCTTTTCTTGACTCTACGCATCTGAGAATCAGAGCTCAAGTCGGGCTTGGCTTTAAGGGGCTGGCTGCCCCTATCAGAGCCATTCTTCTCAGAGTTCAGCGCAGTTTGAACTTCATGTTGTTGCGGTCTCTGTTCCTCATCGGAATCAGTAGCAATGGAGTGCACTTCAGGAAGAGATGCACTATCAAGTTGTGTCGCCAAAGCAGTACTACGGTCGGGTTGGAGACTAACACTGGCTTGGTGTTCTGACTCCTCATCGAATTTGCCCTTTTGGGCGAGAGTAAATTCAGTACCGCTTTTACATTCCTGTGCTTGTGGCAGAAGATGGGCACAGGACGGATTAGGCAAGCCAAAATCATCCTCTGAGGTGATGGTCATATAGGTTGCAGAAGGGACAGGGCTGTCCCAGCTTGCAACCTTCGTTATCTTAGCTTGCTCAATAGTGAGTGTTTCACTACTGATATGCTGTTCTGCGTTTTCACTGGGATCAGCATGATGCCGGATAATCTCATTAAAAGAGTTAATGAGAGCAGTGGCGGGGTAAAGCTGATTGACACAAACACTTCTGATGAAGATGGCTTCGATGTAGTGCTCAGCCTTAATCAATTGTGCCCACAAGTTTTCTTTACGGACTCCATAGATTGAGTCATAAAGAAGAATTGAGTCTCCTGCTTGTTCTTTGGTATGGTGTAGCACTAAGTAGTGCTTAGCACTAGGATCATGCAGAACGAGTGCAACGACAATATATGCCTGTTGCATGACTGATACCGTACTGCCAAGAAAGCTTTGGATATCCGCCTCGCTTTTGCAGACTTGCGCAAAAGAGCTTTTCTGAGTCTTCTGTGTGAGAAGGCAGAAGAAAGACGGGAGTCTTTGAATGGCAAGTTTGCACGTGTCATTGCGAGGGCTCAAGTTTTGCTGCACGCACGCAATCGCAAGGTCAGCAAGTTGACCTAGATCAGCGAGGATACTGATCTGATCAGAAGAGTCCTGTTCAGAATGCAACGGCAGAGCAAGAATGGGCTGAGGCTGCTGGCACATGGAGCACTTGCAGTGGATCTGGACAAGCATGGTGTATTGCTCCTTGGCCGGAATAGCCCAAATGGCCTTACTATACACCTCAGTAAAGCTTTGAAGCTCCAACGGTGTAGCACTTGCCAATTGAAGATAGGTCAGACCAAGTATGTGTGCAAGCTTGGCTCGAGCAGCCTCACGTATATTATATCCAACCGCAGCAAGGACAAGAGCTGCTTGTTTAGGAAAGGGGGCGTAATGCTGGCATTGCTCTTTGTTCCATTGAGCACACGAGATGACCCGATAGGCAGCAGCAACAGGGCAATAAAGGCCAGCAATGCGCCTTTGCACTTCTTCTTGAACGTTGGCAGGGACTTCCGCCTGGAACCTTAGGACAGTATTACGTCTTCTAGCAATCTCAACCTTTTCCTTGCTACTCTCAATATTTCTTTTGCCAGTCCCACCTTCTTGACTCAACTGTGCTGAGGCAGGATTTTCCGGTAACAAATTGGCAGCCGTATCATCACCTTTAACAGCAGGAGGCTTTCCATGGAGCAAAGTCGGGCACTGGGCAGTATCCGATTGCTCCATGGCAACCTTGCTTGACTTCCCATCCTGATGATTGGCACATCTGGCTTGGTTCGGCTTATTGGCTGCAGTAGCCTTAAGTCTATCATCAGTGTGGATGTTAAAGGCATAGATGACGCTAGTATTAATCCCTATCAACTTGATGATATCACGTGAGTGACATCGTGGCAGGAATAGAAGCGCGCCCTGATGTAGGGAGACGAGAACATTGTTACTCGCAGAAGATCCCGGATGACAAGCGAGATGCTGGCCGTTCTTGAGAACTAGCGGGATCTCTAGTTCAGTCTTACCAGTAATGCGGACAAGCAGGTACTGGATAGATCCCAGTTCAGCAGTAAAGTCTTCATCCTCTTGGGAAGCCTTAGGAAGGTTTTCTGGCAATCTCCAACCTTGAAAGGCTTCATTTTGGCTGAGAAATGTCTGGACACTCTGCAGCTTCACTAGTTCGGGAACATCCTCACATTTACCAGTCATAACAACGTAAGGCGCCTGTCTGTCAATGATCAGGAAATGTGTTTCAAGGTCATCCTTGTGCCAAATTGTACTAGCAATTCGTTGTTTGGACAAGGGGTGATACTCATCCCTTGCTCTGACATGGATCAATCTTCCTTGCCCAATCTTATCGCTCCCAGAGTGGCAATTCAAAAAATGTTCTCTAGGGTTCTCGGAAATGTGATTAATGGGTTTGTTGCTCCATCTTGGGGCATCAACAACCTCTTGCAGCAATTGCACTTCAGTTCTTCCACAAGGAAGGTCGAAATATTGACATTGGGTGAGCGCATCGGCAGCGGCGACAGTAGCAGTTACATGGACAGCAGGTATGACAACATCAGTGCCAGCTAATACATGTACGATTCCTCTGTATTGCACCGGAATTTTGATGTACTCGAGATCCTGAATAATGTCTTGCATGTCTCCGGTGCAATTGTGAAAGGTGATCTGCAGAGAAACCTCTGTAGAGTTGAAAGGTTGAGTCACCTTCCAAGCAAAGATTTCCTGTGAGTTCTTCACATTGCAAATGTGAAATCTTGCGGCATGCAACGCGAGGCTGTCAGGGATGGTAAGCTGCTTTTGCCGAAGACCCAAGATAGCCTTCTGCAGCTGATAGGGGTCCGCAAAGATCCTCAGATACTTCCCAGGAGCAGTGTGGAACGCATTCATAAGCCTGTGCTGATTGAGAATGCAATGCACTTGAAAGGCTTCATCCTTAGTTCGGGCAGAGTTGATAGCATACGGGAGGTCAGCGAAGTTGACACTATTGCCCGGCATCCCTTCAAGAGGCGCAAAGCGATACCAGACCTGGAGCTCAATTTGTGATTTGCCTTCAGTTTGTTTGAGCACCTTATCATACATCTCTTCAACCTTCAGCATTAGAGCTTGAAGTTGACTTACGCTGATCTTAGGCGCTCTGAGGCAAACAACACATCGATTCTCCTGATCAGTTAACGCAACGATGGGCTGCTGTGGCTTCCTAATGTGAGCTAGTCCAAAGTCTCGACTGAGGTGTTTAACTTCCTCGTCAAATATTCCAACAGTGCCAGCGATGATGACTTCAGTATTGGCGGCTTCTTGCTTCATGGAAGGCGTTATGGCAATGTAGTAGCAAGTGTGATGGACAGGGTAGCTGCTGGGAATGTAAGTGACCAAGTATACAAGTTCCCGCTTGCCCTGCACTTCAATGGCACCAATAACCGTCAGGCTGTGGATTTGACGAAGGAAGTCTTCATCATAACTCCTGAAGAGTACACATGGGATGTCTGATATGGAAAGTGAGCTGTGCAAATTACTCACGATCGTTATACTCGTCTGTTGTGTAAGACCCTTCCTTAGATTGTGAAGGAAACTCTTACTAGGGTTGACGAGTAAGATAGATTGGAGCTCTGAGCCCTGCACTTGGCGCAATTCTTGCATAGTTTGTGTAGACACGATGCATCCATCTCTAAGATACTCCAGCAAATGTGTTGATGGTGTTCTGGCAAAGAGAGCATCATACTCAGTGAGATGACCCAACATAAAGTCGGCAAGACACTGAAATGCGCTTCCATCGATGTTGCTAATTCGATCTTGCGACATGGTGCAGATACCTTACGCCGAAGCTATCCGTACTGCACAGTGCGCAAGACAAATTTGCCAAAAGGTGCAAGTAAAGTAAAGAGGCTCCCACCCTTAAGAAGTTTGCAAGAAAGAGAACGTGCGTTCACACTCAGCAACTTAACAAGGAAGGAGACGGGCGCTCCCAACTTTGATAAAGAAAGGGAACACAACGTAAAAAGTGAGAGAAAGAGAACGGGCGTTCTCAATCTCAGCAAGTTGCAAGAAAGAGAAGCGTTAGAGAAAGAGAACGGGCGTTCTCAAGCTCACTAGTAAAGCAAGAAAGAGAAACAAAGAGAAAGAGAACGGGCGTTCTCAGTCTCGACTCGTTAGAGAAAGGTGGCAGGACAACTGAGGGATCAGTTGACGCAACTTTCGAGCGCTCAACCCACAAAGACTCAAGGGAGAGCCAATGCAGCTTGCAAAGTGTTTACAGTGCGAAATCCAAAGCCAATCTTTTCAATTTTTACGGCTCTTTTTGTCACAAATTTAGCCAAACAAGTTGGAGGCTTTGTCAGCAAAACCTTTGCACACAGGGATGCATCAAAGGCCTAACCTTTGCTGCGTTCTCGCTCTTACTAGCAGACAAAGGCCAGCGCAATGCGCAAAGCACTTCCTTGGCGTTCTCGCTCTTACTAACCAAGGGAAGCGCACAAACAAACAAACACCCACCTTCCCCGTCCACGACGGCAAATCAACACCAGTCTGCGCATGTGCGGGTGCCTGGCGGCAAGGCTCGTACTAGCTAGGGGGCGTGGCACTTGTACTAAGCGCACTCCACTGCTGCAAAGAGTTGATACGCTGCACGGGTGGAAGAGGCAAGCTGCTGCTGGGTGTTGGGCAGTTATTCAAAGGCCTAACCTTTGCTGCGTTCTCGCTCTTACTGGCAGACAAAGGCCAGCGCAATGCACAAAGCACTTCCTTGGCGTTCTCGCTCTTACTAACCAAGGAAGCGCACAAACAAACATCACCCACCTTCTCCGTCCACAACAGCAAAAAAATCAACACAAGCAACATTTAGCGCTCTCGGCCAGGTGGGCCTGCACTCGCGCTCTGTTGGGTAAGTTGACAGACTTAAGCCTGTTGTGACTTTACCTGGCACTCCGCCTGTGTGTTACGCCTGTGCTTTGATAAGTTTACATGGCAAGATAACCTGTATGTCAGTTGTTACGCTGGGAAAACCTGGCAAGATCCGGCCTGTCTGCTCTGCTCTGTGTTTTTGGCAAGTTCTTCCCCCCCATTAAGCCCCTTGATCCTTTGAGCACAGGCTTACGGATTAGTGCTGCGTCCACTGGATAAGAAAAGCCCAAAAAACCTTTAAACCTTCTCCCTAGTTTTGTGCTTCCAGAAACACAATTTAATAAAGGTTGCAGCCAACTTATATGCTTGCTTGGAGGTTTTGAAAGGCCGCATTGCATATACTGGGTAATGGTGCACCAATCACTGATTAAGATTGCGAAAAACTAAGACGCTCTCCATTGGCAGTAATGAACGGTGCGCAAAACCATTAAGTTCCAGTTTAAAAATTTTATTGACGGCTCTCTCGGACCTGCCAAAATTGTCAGTAAGAATGTGTGGCACCCTTTCCAGGGTTTCCTTGTAGAGCTTTTCAAGCTTAGACTCCGACGGGCGCCCTTCTGGCCGGGCAGTGAGATGCAGGCAAGGTGCCCAAGATGCCTGTCAATAGATGCTTTGACATCCAGAAACTTAAAGATGCTGTGGTTTCTCAACTACCCCGCGCGGCGGCAGATTTTTGCAAATGCAAACCTTTCACAGAATGGGCAGTTTGCTCAAGACACACATCTCTGCTGCTCATAGGTCCGTAAAGAGAGCCGCTGGCACTCCAACAAGGGCATCCTCCAGCTTGAACTGGCTTCTTTGTCTCCTAGTTGTTTTTAGACACTTTTCTTGCAGAAACAGAAGGTTTGTCAACCTTCGGAACCTGCAAGCAAGAAGCAAGCCTGTTGGCTCTTATAGAACTAATCGGAGCGGAGATGTGTAAGCTGTGAAATGTTGCACCGGGATTTTCAGTTTGTCCCACATCCTAACAACAGTGGAGACACAACTGTGATTATTACCGGTTGATGATTTACCCTGGATTGCCTGGAAGTTTTCTACCAGCGCATTGCCCAATTGACAAGCCTTTGGGGCAGCATCGACCAATGCAGATGCAGATCTGCTTTATGCGCTTGTAATCATCAGCCATTTGAGTGCTCTTTCCTCTGGCGGACATTAGGGGCCACAATCTGGGCTGGATGATCGAAAGCCTGGCGGTCGAAGAAGCCGAAAACCTCCACCTCCAGACACAAGCACTGAGAGGTCGTTCCTTCTTTTTTTGATGCTGGAAGGTGGAAAGAATCCATCACCAGCTTTCCGGGCAAAGCAGCCACGAAAAGGCTTTATGAAGCCCGTTGAGAAGTACCCCAACTTCTATCAGTGGGTTATCTTCCAAGTGCGCTGATATCCCAGAGCTGATACCTTGTGTCGTTCATTTCTTCACAGACTCCGTTGATTTGAGCACCACTGGCAAGGTATGCTTCTTGGAATCATCACCTATCTTCCGCTCACCTTCACACACGGGCTCCGTCTTGGTTACTTGGCAGCTAGTTCCGATTCCAAGCACCGCCCCTGCCAACGCTCAGGGCAAGATAACTTCCCTCCAAGCCACCTGTCAGTTTTTGAAAACAAGGTTCGGTGACCTTCCATCAAGAACTGCCTTCTGGCTCTCACAGAAGGTATGCTCCACCTCCTGTGCTGCCTAATTCAACAAGCCAATTTGGTCACCTGTGGAGCTCAAAGTAATTAGGCCTCTCAAACTGCTGCCTAAAACTTCTCCGGAAGGCCCAGCAGTGAGTAGGCCTCTCAAACTGCTTAAACTTCTTCAGAAGGTCCAGAAGTGATGAAGCCCTGCAAACGGACGAGGCCTAGCACTTTGCTGTGGGTCCTGCACGGGGTAAATCTGCTTGAAGTGCTCTCAAAAAATCGGCCGCTGCGCGGGGCTCCGAGTTCTAAGGCCCCTTGCCTCTCACACTTGACGCGCGGTTGGCTGCAGACCGTTAAGCAGCCTTCTGGGCCTTAAACTGCACCAGGCTAAGCACGCCAAGCTGATAGGCTCCCGGTATCTGGAAGCACACTGCCCAAGTGCCAGCCAGCAGCCTTTGGGGCTCTTGCGCCGTCTCAAAAATCGGCCGCTGCGCGGAGCTGTAACAATGCCGGGGAGGCCACGCACAAGCGGACGTGACTTTTGCACAAAAGCGGACCCAGAATCTGGCCTCGGAACAATTTCCTGCGCAAAGACCCGGAGCACATATGGAAAACCTACTCCTGCGGAAAAATACAGCTGGGTTAGCCCCAGCGGCTCCTGGCTGCCTGGCCGCGTCACTTCTGATTCTCCCTGCCATCAGCATCCACCTCCACAACCTCACCTGGCAGCGCTGCAAAGCCGCACGACACACTGCGCCGCTTGCATCTTGCCTATCTGGACGAGCGCCGACCGCATCATGTGACAAATTCCAAAGCTTGAAGTAACGCTGAGGAAATCCATGGTGCCATGGAAGCTCATGGAAACCCTCGCTGAAGCTTCTGACATCTTTTTCCAAAGCCGCGCAAAGCATGAGAAAACCAATCGAAACCCCGCGGAGATTTTGCAGGAACCCTCACAAAGCTCCACTGGAAGCTTCAAAGACCTGCGCACGACCTATATAAGAAAACCCACAGAAACCCCGCGGAAACCCTCACACAGCCCTAAGAAACCCACGGAAACCCCTTCAAAGCTGTCAAAAACCATGGAAAACCCACGGTAACCTTCACAAGACATTAGAAAAACCTTCCGAGAGCTTCAAAAACCTACGCAAAATCTAACAAAACCCACTGAAACCCCGCAAACCTTAGAAAACCCCAGGGAAACCATCTGAAAGCTTTTAAAAAACCAAGGCAAAACTTGACAAAACCCACGGACATCCGCGGAAACCCTCACAAAACTTTAGAGAAATTCAAGGAAAACCTCCGGAAAGTTCAAAAACTGCACGAAATCCCACGGAAACCCTCACGAAACCCTTGAGGAACCTACCAAAACCATCCAATAGGTTTTAACACATGCACGAAATCTAAGGAAACCCACGGAAACCCCCAGAAACCCCGCGGAAACCCTCGCGAAACTGTAGGGAAACCCAGGGAAACCCTCCAGAAGCTTAACAAACATGAACGGAAACCCTGCGGAAACCCCTTTATCAGGACTGGATTCACCCTTTGGCAATTTACAAAGTTATTAAAGGACAGGTGCAGGAAACCCGCCACGCAATCACCGCACGCCAATGTCAGTATTATACCACCGGTCGTCCCCTCAAGGGTGAAGGACGCAAGAGGTGTTCTTCTGCTTCTGGCGAGGACCTGTGTCAACCGGAGCGCCGAAGCTGGGGCATGCCTGCCATACGAATCAATGGTCGCTGACCGTCTAAGAAGCACTTCGCGCCTTCAGGCAGAACGTCAAGGTACACATTGGTCTTTCACCAATCGGGTTCAGAAAAAGGAATACAGTCTACGTCTGCCTGGCTTCACCGTCCACGTCACAACTTGCTATAGAACAAGACTGACTTCCTGCCTCAGGGTTCATGTCAGACTCAACCCAAGGACCTGACTGAAGGCATGACTGGTTTCTTGCACCCAAAGCTTTGACCCCGCGCATGGCTGTTGCTACAACCATACACAGCTAGGCCACCAAGCAGCGCACGGATGAGCTTGGACACCTCCGGCCGCGCACCGGCCGGCCGCGCCTGCGCCCCGCAACGAATGTGAAGCCTCTCGCATCGCCAAAAATCGGCCTTGAAGACCTCGGCAACCTCCTCCACTGAGTACTTCGCTGAGCGAGTTGCGAAGGGCTTGCGACACCTTGGAAGCACAAACATGGACCCTACGGACTATGTCTGGGCACTTTTTTCGGCCAACAAATCAGGCTCCGACGTGGCAGACATGGCGCAAGTACGCTAGCTGTGGCCTAGAAGCTGCTTGAGGCAAGAAAGCGCTCAGCGAGCAGCGGCTCAGATGCAATCTGTTGAAGACACATGGCCCGTACGCGCAAAAATTAGCAAAAGTCTCTGAGAGTCTTGCAGATCTCAAGGCATCTTGAAAAAACAATCCGGCACAAAATCCAGCAAAACAGGTCTACGTGCAAACAAAAGCAAAAGTACATTGCAAAAATAGCAAACAAACGCAAAACAACGCAAATCTCCGAAATCTCCTGTAAACAAGGAACAACATTTAGGGCTGCTAAACACAAGCTAAAAGACAACCGCATGAAAGTGGCCTCCACAGTTGCAGCTCCCTTTCTGCTGCAGCATTACAAAAGCAAGCAGCTGCTTCGGACAAGCCCCTGATCCCCAAGCTTATGTTCTGCACGCTGCTCCCAAAGGTTCCTGGAACAAGGGCAGGCGCAGGCACGCTGACGAGACCCAGCTGCGTGAGCCCAGGGCTCAAACTTGCGACCCCAAAAATGGGGCCATCTCGCGGCCCCAAAAATGGGGCCACGAAATGCACCCAGCTTCCCTTATTATAATGTGTAAATACATGAAAAGGCTGGAACTGCGACCCCAAAATTGGGCCGCCTGGCGGCCCCAATTTTGGTGTCGCTAAATCTGCATTTTTCGAGCCCCTGCGCTCCCTCCCCAGATTGCGACGCTACAGCAACTCTGACCCACAGGCAAGCTCCTAGCGTGGAGAATTTTTTTTTAAAGAACAACGACCCCCCACAGGCAGCTTTCTTGCGGAAGTGATCAACATAATAGAAACGGGCACCGGGGAGGCCACGCACAAGCGGACGTGACTTTTGCACAAAAGCGGACCCAGAATCTGGCCTCGGAACAATTTCCTGCGCAAAGACCCGGAGCACATATGGAAAACCTACTCCTGCGGAAAAATACAGCTGGGTTAGCCCCAGCGGCTCCTGGCTGCCTGGCCGCGTCACTTCTGATTCTCCCTGCCATCAGCATCCACCTCCACAACCTCACCTGGCAGCGCTGCAAAGCCGCACGACACACTGCGCCGCTTGCATCTTGCCTATCTGGACGAGCGCCGACCACATCATGTGACAAATTCCAAAGCTTGAAGTAACGCTGAGGAAATCCATGGTGCCATGGAAGCTCATGGAAACCCTCGCTGAAGCTTCTGACATCTTTTTCCAAAGCCGCGCAAAGCATGAGAAAACCAATCGAAACCCCGCGGAGATTTTGCAGGAACCCTCACAAAGCTCCACTGGAAGCTTTAAAGACCTGCGCACGACCTATATAAGAAAACCCACAGAAACCCCGCGGAAACCCTCACACAGCCCTAAGAAACCCACGGAAACCCCTTCAAAGCTGTCAAAAACCATGGAAAACCCACGGTAACCTTCACAAGACATTAGAAAAACCTTCCGAGAGCTTCAAAAACCTACGCAAAATCTAACAAAACCCACTGAAACCCCGCAAACCTGAGAAACCCCAGGGAAACCATCTGAAAGCTTTTAAAAAACCAAGGCAAAACTTGACAAAACCCACGGACATCCGCAGAAACCCTCACAAAACTTTAGAGAAATTCAAGGAAAACCTCCGGAAAGTTCAAAAACTGCACGAAATCCCACGGAAACCCTCACGAAACCCTTGAGGAACCTACCAAAACCATCCAATGGGTTTTAACACATGCACGAAATCTACGGAAACCCACGGAAACCCCCAGAAACCCCGCGGAAACCCTCGCGAAACTGTAGGGAAACCCAGGGAAACCCTCCAGAAGCTTAACAAACATGAACGGAAACCCTGCGGAAACCCCTTTATCAGGACTGGATTCACCCTTTGCAATTTACAAAGTTATGAAAGGACAGGTGCAGGAAACCCGCCACGCAATCACCGCACGCCAATGTCAGTATTATACCACCGGTCGTCCCCTCAAGGGTGAAGGACGCAAGAGGTGTTCTTCTGCTTCTGGCGAGGACCTGTGTCAACCGGAGCGGCGAAGCTGGGGCATGCCTGCCATACGAATCAATGGTCGCTGACCGTCTCTGAAGCACTTCGCGCCTTCAGGCAGAACGTCAAGGTACACATTGGTCTTTCACCAATCGGGTTCATTTTTGGCGATGCGAGAGGCTTCACATTCGTTGCGGGGCGCAGGCGCGGCCGGCCGGTGCGCGGCCGGAGGTGTCCAAGCTCATCCGTGCGCTGCTTGGTAGGGTGGAATTTAGCTTCTCCACATATTCTCCTTTTTGCGCCATGTCTGCCACGTCGGAGCCTGATTTGTTGGCCGAAAAAAGTGCCCAGACACAGTCCGTAGGGTCCATGTTTGTGCTTCCAAGGTGTCGCAAGCCCTTCGCAACTCGCTCAGCGAAGTACTCGTGGAGGAGGTTGCCGAGGTCTTCAAGGCCGAGAAAAAGGAATACAGTCTACGTCTGCCTGGCTTCACCGTCCACGTCACAACTTGCCATAGAACAAGACTGACTTCCTGCCTCAGGGTTCATGTCAGACTCAACCCAAGGACCTGACTGAAGGCATGACTGGTTTCTTGCACCCAAAGCTTTGACCCCGCGCATGGCTGTTGCTACAACCATACACAGCTAGGCCCCGTTTTTCTTGTTTTTTCTTGTGTTTGTTACTCGAAAACGAGAGAAGTTAAAGTAGAAATGCCGAGAATTCTTCTAAAGTTTTCCCCAAGTTTCTCTTTTGTTTCTTGTGTTCATTTTTCGAAGGCAGGGGATAAGAGAATTAGTCTAAATTCCTCGTTTCTTGTTTGTTTCTTGTGTTCATTGTTCGAGAAGCCCGAGAAGAAGCCGAGAAGCAGAGAATTAGTCTAAATTCCATCCCTCTCGTTTCTTGGTTTTTGTTTCTTGTATTTCTTCGGAAAGCAGAATAAGCAGAGAAGTTATTTGAAGATCAAAGGAGCAGAGAATTTATTTAAATTCCACTACCTTTGTTTCCTGTTTTTCTTTGTGCTCATTATTCGAGAACAATGTTCGAAAAACAAAGAATAAGTAGAGAATTTCTTCGAACATCATAGTAGAGAATTCATCAAAATTCCACCCCTCGTTTGTTGATTTTGTTTCTTGTGCTCATTTTCCGAAATCATTGGAGGAGTATCAGGAGAATGATTTTAAATTCGACCACTGTTTTCATGGCGGGGCGGGGGGGTTGGGGGCGCAGCAGCCCCCCCCATTTGCCTGTTGTTGCGCCCACGCCTCTCCCCGTGTAGAATGGAGGGCTGAAGAAGGGAGTGAGGGTGAGGAAAGGGAAAGAAGTTGGGGTTAGAGTTAGGGTTAACTCCAACCCTGATGTCAGGTGGGGTTGGGGGTGGGGTGAACCCAACCCAACCCTGACCCAGCTTACGGTTAGGGTTAATCCAGCCGGAACGCGAGTTGTCCTGGACAGAAACTTCAAACATCATGGTCGCATGTTTTGAGAAGCAAAAAACGCCCCGCCCCGCCCCCTCCCCCCCCCGCCCCGGCACCGCCGCGTGCAGGTATGAAGGTATACTTACCTTTTGATTGAGTGCGGGGTGTTATTCTTCTGAATAATATTGATTACCAAGTCTTTTTTCATCAGTTGCATGTCAATCGATTCTGGCCATGCGCTTTTTGGAAGCATAAGCCATCCAAGGCATCCGGTGGTATGTCGGCCAGGTGGCAACTTTGTTTTGCAATTTCGTCTTCTTCTGGTACAGCAGCCATTGCCTGCGACAAGGAGGGCAGTGGCAAGCAATGCAGACGGGGAGGGGAAAACGATAGCGTGCCACTCCGCTGGCGTCACTTGAGGAATTGGCGGACCGTAGCGTGCTTACGAGATCACCTGCGACAAGGAGGACCGCAAGAGCTAGAATGTCCGGCAACGACCTGTAGCAGGAACTGGGGCGATTCCGGTAAATTGGGGTCGAATAAACATTCAATCGAGAAACGTGGGGCCCCACATCGCACGAACATTTCCGCACAACAACAGCAAAGACCTCTTGTTGCTTGTTGCAGTGCGTAACACAATTGGCTTCGGCCTAGGGCAGTCCAAAATCATTGGTTCCTGGCCAAAAAAACATCATCTCAGGTGGCGCAGCCGAGGTTTTCACAGCAATGGTCACCCGACCTTGCTACAACACAGTCACACACTGCAATGGTCACCCGACCTTGCTACAACACAGTCACACACTGCGTTAGGCACTGAGCAGCAACGGTCGCCAGACCTTGCTACTGCACAGTCACACACAGTTCCCCGAAACCCGCTAGGCCCTGAGCAGCAGAGGTGGTCAGACCCTTAAAACACAGTCAAAAACAGACCCGTTAGGGTTTCTTCACTGGCGGATGCGTTTGGGCTTCAGCGGGCTGCGAAGTTGATGCGGCATCTCGTTTGCGTTTCGGCTTGCAGATGTATGGTAGTATCTATACACCGACATGAAAGTAAGTTGTGAAAACATATATACATAACATATATATACATATGTATATGATGTGGCCTAAAAGGTTCGAAGGTGTTAAACCCAAAGGCGCTGAAGCTGTACACGCCCAGGCCTTGGAACCTGAGGTCTAGGCATGATAAAACCCTGAAACCCTACAACGCTTTTGAAGGTTTAAGGTCTGGGGATTTGAACCCAGGTTGGGGCATTCCAACTGGTTTAAGCCTCAAACCCCATAGCGCCCCTATAGGGCTAGGTTACCTTGAACTGCTATAGGTTTGTAGGTTTAGGTTCAAAACCTTTAAGCCCTATAGGGCTTAAAGGCTTAAGGTTTTTCAAGGGTTCATCGACCGTATCGGGGTTAGCCCTATACGGTTTGGAACGTAAGCCCAAGCCCTCAGGGATTTAACCCCTTTACTGTTTTGCTGAAGCCTGAAAGCATGTAGGGTTTAGGGTAAAACGCGCTGAAGGAATAAATGCCCAAACCTTAGGCATTAAAACCTTTCAACCCTATATGGTTACTAAAGCTTTCAGGCCTGGGGATTGAAACCTAGGTTTGGGCATTCGAACAAGCATTCCCTCTTCATGAATGAGGCTTCGTGAAGCCAACCAGGCCTGGAAATGGAGTCAACTCCTGACATGCTGGCGATGCAAAACAAAATGGTAATCAAATCTCCGAGATTATGCTAATCGATTTTCCATACATAACATACATAACGTCAATCTGTGTTCCAAGATGTTCCCGTAGCTTATGATGGTATGATGGTACACTCTCGAGTTGTGAGTTGCTTTCAATCACCAGCCAACTCTCAATAACCCCCACCCCCACCGAAGAGTTCTGTATAGCCTGAATTTGCCAGCTAAATGTTTGCGAACTCGCGAAGTTTTAGAATCTCTCGAGTGTGAGGAAGCAAGAGCAGATTGGGTTTTTAACAAAAGATTTTCCGGTTTCTAAAATGAAAAAAGTCGTTTGTTTTCAAACCTCAGCTGTTCAAATTTTTCGCAGGCCTCAGGGTGAAACGCAGATCCATTCCGAACCCTCTCTAAACTGCTTTTGCCGGGGGTTGTGAGTTCGACGGCAACTCCATTCGCAAAACATGCGTTGGATGCTTGGCAGCCAGGGTAGATGCGTGCTACGTTTGCATGCCGTGATGAAATTTGAGTCAATGGGCAGACAAAGCTTGGAGGGACTCTGGAGGAGTGCTGGCCCTGCACAAGGGTTGAGGACTTCTCGCGACAAAAACGTGTTGCTGTAGCGTCGATGGTCCTTTCCGCTGCCGGTCTCAAGCTGAAGCCAAAGAAGCCGTATTGCATTGACCCACCAATCGGCTACAGCCAGTTGCAGCCATGGCGATCAGCAACAAGAAGCTTCAGAAGATCATGACCATGCCTTGTGACTGTGTACCCATGTCTCTGCGAAGGTGATCTTGTCTGTGCCGCAGGACCCTCCCCATCAATCAGATCTTCAGGTACTTGCAGAATCGGTCTCGTGTTCAGGTGGGTTTCTTGTTCAGCCTCCCAGTTTTCCTGCCGTGCGCTTCGCCCTGACCTCTTTTCCTCGCTGAGGTCTGGCTGCACGAGCAATCGGACTTGCGGATTGAAGGCCGAATCTTGGGCTTCGACGAGTGACGATCTCGGGTATCGTTGTGCAGCAGGTGCAAAGCTCTATGTCACTCCATGTATCATTCCCGCGAGCCTGTCTCCATTTGAGGTACATGAACCTCGTCATAGATGATGCAGAGGACAGGCTAACCCTTTTTCTAAACGACTGTTCATAAGAAGTCAGGGGCTGCAAATAGAGTCAGACAACTGAACCGTGGTTCTTTTTTGGAGAGAGGCGTGTTGTGGAAGGCAGCCTTAGTGAGACAAGATTTCATGAGACAAGATCCCTCATGTAGTAAAGCTGGACCAAAGGGTTGTTAAGGAAGTGAGGAGGTAACATGCGCAGGGGCACAGAGACTCAGCACTCTCCTTCGTTGGCTGGTCCTCTGCGAACATGTCCTTCATGGAAAGTCCAGACCGGCACCGCGGCCTCTCGATGGCCTCCGCTTGCTCTCAGCCTCCAAAACTGTTGTCAGACCAATGATCGCAATGATTGTCCGGTCCAAGAGTTTGCCTGCCAGCATAGCCAGCACAGCCTAGGCAGCATAGTGCTTTGGTGTTGGATATGATGAGGAGATCATGGTCAAGAAGAAGACTCGCCGTGCGATCGGTATGTGCCTCAATGAAGCTCACCGCATATTTTTTTCACAAGCGACATTGCCGAGGTCGTATCTTGCTGAAAGGCGACAACATCTGTCTCATGATGAATACCGGCGCATAGTTACGGGAAAGGTGGATTAGGAGTAGTGGAAAGCCTTCCAGCCACGTGCGTTGTTGTGTAGAAACTTGAACTTCTCATGAAACACTGGCAAGATGCCTGCGAGGCTAAAGTAATGCAACTAAGTCGAATAAGCTGTGCCATGATCTGCCTCAGCAATGCAATGGATTTGGATTGCGTTCGCGGTTTTGCTTCGATGCTTAGATTAGAGATCACTCCTGGGACAGGAGTAGATCTACAGATGCTCGCAGTCATGCGCTGATTTACCTCATAATTCGCCTCCGCATGTTCAGTTTGGTCATCGGTCATGCGGTTTGTTGGGAAATCTTAGCAAGAGCATGCAGTTGACAGTTTCTGCAACAGTACGCGGAAGACAAGCTGGAGGGAGGAGCTGGCCAGCAGAAGTGAGGCAGCGTTCTGACCGGGTAAGCGTGAGTATGTTCTGCGTCGGCGCAATTCGGAAGGCAAAGAGCATTGCAGGGGGGGGGAAGCTGTTTCTCTCGGGCAAAAGATACCGGCAACATTCAGAAGTGTCGCACACTGCACAAAGACACGGGTTTCAACTGTTGACCCAAACCACAGCTCCTGCAAATCTGTGTTGGCCCACAGCGGAACCGATCCCACGGCTCGGAGCGCTGTGCTTGCCCGGAGCGCGGTGCGCGACGTGGGGGTACCCAGAGGCCCAGAGAACAAAAGAAAGAATGTAAAAAAGCTAAGAGAAAACCGAACTGAAAGGAGTGGAGACACTGAGCTGAAAGTATCTTGAGGCTGAGACAAGTGTGAAACGTGCTTGAGACATGCTTGGGTATTCGGTACTCATATCCAGTTGCATGCGTTTCCGAGGCTCATTGAGAAGGTAGTGGACGATGGGCCGGCAGCCCATGACAGCTGATTTCATCCCCACGTCCCACCAGTGCATAACAGGTCTTGCTTTGCGCGGCTCCGCAAGACATGCACATGCCACACATGCCACATCGCGATGTGCACGGCTCCATAGGCTTTGAACTCGAACTCGACATGATTGGAAATGCTGCGAGACCGCCTCCACCCGCCCGAACGTCTGGAACACCATTGAGGGTTTGTTTACAGGAAGACTTCGGGTTGAGAATTCAGGGCTTTTGGGCTTGGGCTCTACGGGAAATAGCCCTAGGGTGAGTGGCTCAATCCCGTGGCTCAATCTGATGGCTCAATGACTCATGACTCAAGCTCACGACCTCGCCAGCGCAATCCGGTGGCCGGTGGCTCATGTTAGGAGCTTTAGGGATCCTGAAGGGGGCCCCAGCCACCGAATACACGAGGTCCGTTCCGCTTGTGGACTGGAAAGACCTGGGAGGATGTTTGTTGGGGATCCAAGGGGTCCATAGATGTCCCCTGTTGTAGCACAACAAAAAAAGTGACTAACATGTCGCGTGTCGTTCCAAGATGAAACTAACATGTCGCGTTGTCGTTCCAAGATGAGGGAGAGGCAGCAGTCGAAGGTGCTGGTTGCTGATCAAACATAGAACGCGGGTTCGAAGAAGCCAAAGGTGCCACGGAGCTGTTGGTGTTTGTTGTAGCGGTTGTAGCGGTTGACGTCTCGGACCATCATGTCCAGGGTGGGTGGGTTCAGGGGTCAAGGGCAAAAAGGCTTGGCCTCAAGTTTTGAGGCCCACGACAGGAGGCCAGGGTCTGGGGCCAGCTGAGTTCTCAGCAGATCGCTCCTTTTGTTGACCAATGTGCCATTCCGATTCCGGATGCCAATGACCTTGCAACCACGCAGTCTTGGGAGTGGCCATTGATAAGCCTCCGCAAAATGAAGGGGAGCAACCTTCAAAGGGGGGCGGAGGGGGGTTGGTGAATGTGAATGTACGTGAATGTCTCAGGTAAGCCACGTGGAATCCGCTGTGCTCGTAAGATGCGGGTGCACCGGAGGGAGGCGCTCTGGGCAGACAAGGACTGCCAACGTGAATGTGAACGTGACAAAAGTGGCTCGCGAAAAGCTTCTCTCATGCCTGTGTGGAAGTGTATGGAAGCGTGTATCTGTGTATTCAGGATTACAAGAAAGCCAACTTGGGTACCAAGTACAAGTGCAACCCTTTCGGTGGAACGTGGGAGACCGAGATAGCAAAAACAATTATCATCAGTTCATGCTGCTGCTTGGCCAGGTCTCATGCCAAGGGTATCGTGGTGGAGAAGATCGGCATCGAGGTGGACCCGTTCCTGTGCGTGCAGCATGTTGGATGCGAGATTCATCAGGCAAAGCAGCCGAACTCAGCTATCCGCAAGCGCTGGCCCTGTCTTGCCTGCCTCAGCAACAAACCTTGCGCCCGTCATTCGTCGCATGCGTTGAGGTGTTGCCGGGTACAGCTCATCAAGAACGGTAAGAAGATTGCAGCTTTTGTGCCCAGGCACATTGCGTGTGAAGATTGCCGCATCATCAGCGCATACTTGTGAAGTGAAAAGACCCTTGTCATTGCACGTGCCAGTTTCGGGATGGTCTTGTGCCCTTTGGCTCAGACCATCGTGAGAAGCCCGTAGCAAGGCAGCATGGAGCCTGTCTTTGCAGCAGTTTCAGCTCGCGCTGATCTCAGCTCGCAATCCACCATATTCCACCATCAACGAGATGTCAGCGAGTTTCCGCTGCCCTTGGTTCTGCAGAGTTGTGTCTCCGTCTCTGTGTGTGTGTGTGTGTGTGTTTGGTTTCACCATTGTGCTTTCCGCAGGGCGATGGGCTGCCTTCTTGCTGACGGCCTCCGTAGGTCCACGGTGCTTCCACCTGCCCAGTTTCACATGAAAAGTTCTGGGCTCGTAGGGCCTTGTAGGCATGGCAGCGGATGACTTAGTCCAAACCGTGGACATGTATCGTGCGCTAGCGAAGCCTGCCGGCGGCAAGGACCATCAAGCTTTGTGGCGCCTGACATGAGTGGGTGACATGATTGGGGCTGTTCCTCGGTGCGTCAGTGTTTTGTTTTTCTTTGCAGGAAACAGATCCCGTGTCCAACAACAACTTGGCCGACGTCATGGGGGTGTTGCGCCAGAGCCCTTGCTGTGTTCAAGATGATGGTGATGGAAGGAGAGCGGACGGCGACCCCACGACCGCACATGCACCAAGGCTACGTGCACCAAGAGGTCGTTGTGGAGCACGTCGCTGGTGATCCAGGGCGGACTTCCAGGCGTGGGCTCTTGATACCCTGAGTCCTGCATGCTTGACAAAATGGTAGGAAGTATGGCATCGATGCCTTCGCCCACTACCGGATGAAAGTCCGAAATCCGGATGGAATGCTGAAGGCGCCCAGCTTGACAATTGTTTAGCAGCCAGCGTGAGTCTCACTTCACTTGAAGGACCCAAGCAAGCTTGCCATGCCTGGCTTCGGTCGCCACCCGGAGAGCACGGACGGACCATTCCTGCCTTCAGTGGCACACATTGACACCCGAGGCTATGGAGCCTTTGATTATGGTGTCGCGACATCTCTGGACCGGTGTGAGGGAGACACGTCTTTTTTTTTTTTCTCTCTTTCATGTGTATTTTGAAGTCTTGAGCTGTTCGTCCGAATTTGTCATAGTGAGCACCTTCAGCACGTTCGGCTCATGCAGGACCTTCTTGAGGGTGTCGTGGCCAATGGTGACTATGTGGGCATCTCCAAAGAGGCTTACCATCGATGCCAGCAGTGTGGTATGCCTTCCTTGCACTGCCTACAGCAGGATTCGCCGCAGATCAACTTTACGCACCCGTGGTACTGGTTCTCTGTGGATGGGGATTGCCCAAATCTGCCTGCTGCCGAGTCGACTCCAATGTAGCGCTGAGATGTTTGTTCTTTGCAGATGCATCTGAGCGCAGGCCTTGGCAATGCGTGAAGCCCTTTCCGGGATGCGCAGCGCAGGCTCGAAGCTTAGGAGACGACGTGAGTTTTCTGAATGTCCGCATCCCGGAGCATCCCAAAGCATCCCAAAGCCATCGGCCGCAACCCGGTATCCCTCCGTACATGCATGCACACAGGGGCAAGCTGATGTAGTCCAGTTGGTGTGTAAGTGTACACTGTCGCAGTAGAGGCTCGAAGAGGCCCCGCGAGCTACTTTTGTTGCGCGACCTTGCGTGCTCGGTGGCAGAAGTGTGGGCTCTGTGCCGTGGCAGTTGGAAAACACACTTCGTTCGAGCTGGCGAGCCCGGAAACATCTTGGCGCCCTCGACCAGCCCGGGTCATGGGGCATCGAGAGCCAGGACTGTCAGAAGACGCTGCAACAGTCACGGGCGGTTTAGCTTCGCTTGAAAGGCAGGTTCGCGCCAGGCTCTGCAAGGTGGGGAGAGGAGGCAATGATGGACGAACACCCGCCCCAAGGGCGGCCATACAAAGTTCTGCAAGCTACGTACGTTCGGCAAGTTCGCACGCGGGGCCGGGCATCACCGGAGTGTCGCAAGTGTCCGGGCAACCGTTTCCGCCACTCCGCCCTTGGGGTTGTCTCGTTTGCAGGACCACGGTCAGACCTGCGACGACTCAGCCCGGGTCAGGGTAGCTTGCGCAAACCCGGCTCGATGCAGATTGTGTTGGGTGATGCCTTCAAATCCAACCCACACTTTCGGTGCTCGGAGGGTCAGAGGTCCATCTTGTCACCCAGTTCGAAGCCGGAGGGAAGTTTAGGGGTGTGAAGTTAGCAGAGAACGTGCTGAAGTCAGGCGGAATCTGATCGAGTAAGTTCGCGTTCTTGTGCGATGCAGCATCGTCAGCGCTCATCCAGGCCACGATTGCACCTGTGGTGCTGGTAGAGTGCAGGCAAGAGGAATCGCCAATGGGAGCAGCCTTCCTGCGTCGTCCCGCTTCCCCAAGCAGACAGCCAACTTTGTGGTCAATCGGAAGCTCCATGAAACCGCCCCATCTTCTGGAGAGCTGACCCCCAACGATCGCCCCTTTTCGCGGCCTCGCGTGCCCTTACAATTTGATGATCTTACTTTCTTCGTTGCTTTGAGTAGCATGTTGAGGTGTTTGGTCCTGATTTGCAACGGCTTCTGCAACGTTTCGTGCTTCTTGCTTTTCATCTCTCACACCGATCTTCTTCTGTGCTCCGCAAAGGCACCCCCAACGAAGCCGCAGCCTTGCGACCCAGACGGTTGCGCGGGCAAGCAGGACAAGGCCGGGACGTTGCAGAGGGAGCCGCGCTATTGTAATGGCGCAAGTGTTGTGTGAGATTTTGGCGATGCTTCTTTCGAAACGGAGCTTCAAATTCTGGGAGGATGCCCGGAACTGCAGCACGGACCCTCACTTCGCGGACCCGTCGGACACCGACACGCCGCTGCGGTCGCAAGAAATGTGGCAAGACGTGGGAATGGGCCTCCCGATGCTCCAGAGGGGAGGGGCGTAAGTTATTGAGACGGGCCTGGGAGTCAATCTGAGGGCGCGGAAGTGCTGCCTGCACTACAGCCAGTTTCCTGACAAGGTTGGAGACTGCTGTTGACTTCTGTGACGTTTTGCAGAATTTGCTGTCGCTTTAGTGACGTGGGCCACGGCCTGAATCCTTACAAAGGTGATCATGGGCGGCTTGTGCAACTCCTCGGTGAAGAGCCCCACTGGAGAGATCGGTTGTGTCTACACATACGAGGCTACTCGGCTCAGAGACTCCACAGGCACTCCACAGGTCTCTTTCGAGGAGAGGAGTAGGGGGAGGAGAGGGAGGAGAGGTGTGAGTGAAGCGCTCGCCCCAGGCCTTGCAAGCCAAAGACTACGTGAATCTCGACGACCTGAATGGTACGCAGTCCATCCCAGACCCAGAATCTCAGAATGTTCCCCAGAAACCCTTTGCAATGCAGTGTGCAATCTACTGCAGTCTGTGATGCAGGAATCACCAGCATGCCCTGCGGCCCGTCTGGCAAGAGGTGCTGTTTTCATCTTTCGTCCATCTTTCGTCCACCTTTCCCCTGCCGTTGCCCAGTTCCGATGACATGTGAAACCAGTGTGCAGGAAATGCACAGGCTGGAAGGACTGGCGTGACAACTGCTACGACCCTCAGAAGCCCCTTGCCGCCGCATATGTGGCATCACTTAGCACCAGCTGTCATTCGTGGCTCCAGAATTGCTCCCAAACGTTTGCGACCGCTTGCTCAGGAAGTATAAGAAGAGGTTCCACTGCAAGGATTGCAGCTCTACAAGCCCTAAGTGGGACGTTGAAATCCAGGCTGGCAGAGGTCATGCAGAGTCAAGCAGGCCATGTGCTGTAGTGTCATGACATCAGGAGACTGGCTTCTGCGTCGAGTACGATCTTCACCCTTACTGCCAGCAAACTCAGGATCTGTGCAAGGACCCGCCCTTGGGACCTTGGCAATCCCGAAGCACCATTCATCCAGCTTGAGCAAGTGTAAGCAGAAACTTGCAGAGGACCCTCGATGCATGCAGGTGAACAAAGAGGCAGCGGAAATTCTCAAGCGCTGCAGCGGGTGGCTTCAGGGGCTTGTCAGGAGAAGGAGCTGGGTCTTCCGTTCTGGAAGGGGAAGTGCGAAGCCAGGGCCTCAGAAATGCTCTTAGAGGGTGAAAGGCAGCCCGGGCTCGGCTGAGTCTCTCCCAGGTGCGGGGCAACCAGCGCCGTGCTGAAGCAGTCGCGTTGCTTGTCACGGAGAATGGTCTTCCTCGTGCTGCCTGCAGCATGCAGCATGGCATTGCAGAACATCACGTAACATCAGATGGGAATGCACAAGGCGGTTCTTTCTGGGAGATGCCGTGAAGGATTCCCATTGGCTAGTCGACAAGGCCAGTTGCCAGAACTCCATGTAGACCTGATGAGCTTTGATGAGCTTTGACAAGCTTCTGAGTTACTGCAATTTTGTGTGAGGCGGCCATGGATGCCAGTCCAGCCTGTGCATCCAAAGACACTTCAGTGCAAAGGGCTCAGATATCTTACAAGCTTATCGTTAGCCTTGTCAGGATACCATGATCTGGTGGGGTTTTGAGAGTTTGAAAGACAGAGGCCCAACCAGTGCACTCCAAATCCTGATGGTGGTCCGTACTGCACTCGTCTCTTTGGTATCTTGGCAGAAAGCTTGAGCTCGGGGCTTCTGTTTTTTAGCAACTTATGCATGTCAAAGCCGAGGTGGTGTTTGTTCGACCTGCTACATCCCAGGAACTGATCCGCTTCTTTGATGCATTCGTGGCCGAAATAGGTGACATCCTGCGTCTGCTCGCGCAAAAATCTACTCCGTGATGTCCTCTGCGTGAGGATCTTGTGTCTGTTTGTGTTCATATCTACCTCTCCTTCCCTCTAGCCACATCTTCTTTCAGTGCTATTCCCGTATTCCGTGAACGCGACGCTGAGAGCCGAGCTGCCCAGGAATCAAAGGTGAGAATGAAACCATTATTAGCGAGTCTACTTGCCTCGCCCTGCTGATGTATCGAATGTCTACGAACAGGGAGCTGCGCCTACCACATGCGCCTATCAGTTTTGCGGCACCAAGGAACCCACACCGCTGGACGGAAGAGACCCTCAACCCCTCCTCCCCCAATGGACCAAAATGCAACAAGTCTATCTGGGTGCAAAACTGCAACGACTGGTGAATTAAAGCGCGACCCCCCAGCAACAGCGGAAACTGCAGGGAAACCAGAGCCTCACCCTGCCTGCACGGGGTCGGCGCCGGGAATTTATTCTTTAGATGGATATCTGTGGTGTGCCGACATGCTTTCGCTGCCTTTGCATGAATGAGAGAGAGAAAAAGAGAGAGAGAGAGAGAGAGAGAGAGAGCGAGAAGAGCGAGAGAAGAACAAGCGCAAGAACAGTAACAAGAACAAGAAGAAGAAGAAGAAGAAGCAGAAGAAGAATCAGGCGAAGGAGAAAAATAAGAAAAGGAAGAATATTTACGAAGAAGAAGGAGAAGAAGAACATGAAGAAGAAGAGAATGAGAGAGCGCCACCTTGAGGGACGTTTTTGACCCGTGGTCCTTGCTTGGCCTTGAACCAAATTCCAGCAGCAACCAGTTTCTTCAATCAGCTGAACCATCCGATTGCGCAAGGCCAACCCTGCAAGGGCGGGCTGGATGGTAAACTCTTGACCCCGGAAGATTGAGAAGAAACTGTATAAGCCTTTTGCGAGCAGACCTTTATTCGACTAGTCTGCATTGTGTAGGGACTCGTGCCAACAAGCAGCCGCGACAGGCGCATTTGCGAAAGAGAAAACGAAGGTCCGTGACAGGACCTCCCCTGTTGGGCCTCACTTTAGCTTTGGAGCATCAAGCCGGAAAAGTCAGCTATGCCAGGCCTGCATATGCGCTGCACAGTGCTCGATACTATCGATAGCTCAAGCTCTGAGGGGAGAGCCGAGGATGCTTCACCTTCCCCTCACTCCCCCATCATGTTTCTGCTATTGAGAGCCGGAAGAATTGAGGCCATATCCTGATCCAACTTCGCAGTGTCGCGCCCGGTGCAGGTCATGTCGAGACATGAGGTTATTTTTTGCCAGAGTATGTTTTTTTTTTCCAGAAGCGTTTCTCAGATTTAAGAGTAACTCTGAGGCCAATGTGCCCGTGGGACACATTGAAGGCTGGCCTGGCTGACAAAGCAAAGCCGTTTAAACTGAAGCCTCGTTCTCGTGTGCGAAGAGGAGAAGGGCAATACACCTCCAACCGAGACGAAGTGTGCATCAGAAGATCCCTTGAAGCTTTGCTGCCTGTACGGTCGTGGCCTCAAGCAGACACAGGCGACATTGAATGGCAGAAATGGCAAGTTAGCAAATGCCCTCCCGCAGGCATCGGAAGCTGCAGCGGCGTGAATGGCACAGACGGCTCTGATGCAGAGTTGACTGCGAAAGGCTTTCTCATGGTTGCCAGGCCTCCTGAAAGGGAGAAGATTCAGAAGATTCAGAAGATTCAGAAGATTCAGAAGATTCGGAAGACTCGTGACTGCTGCCTGTGGTTGTTTCCGTTCCTTCTGCTCTGAAGGATGCAGGACAACAAGGAGATGGTCAAGTTTGCCACCCGCTACGTGGATTCCTTCAAGGGCGCGGTAGAGAACAAGGCCTTCATGGGGGCTCGAAGAGGTGGAATAAAGTGCGGAACAATCTTGGCAAAAAGGTGTGGAAGAGTCAAAGAAAAAGGGGTACCTTTGCGGAATGTTGTGCAGGGAGCTTTCTCCGAAGACATCTACTCGACGTGGCACTACCAGCCTCCAACAAACCCCGAGCAGGCCGGAAGTGAAGTGCATTTATGCAATGAGTATGCAATGGTCTGGTAATGGTCTGTGTGCGATCGTGTGCTGCCTTGGAAATTCTCCTGTAAGCTGAGGCCTGGACGGACTTCACAACCGCTGTCAACCAGAGCTCCGGTGTCAACTGGGATCCATCCAAGCCGACACCGAGTCCTGGGGGAGGCCAGAGAGCTTCTCGAGAGCTTCGACTTCTGGTCTTCCTCCGACCACTTGGTTCCGAGCATGAAATGTTCAGGCAGCCTGACTTGGCTTTGGATCGTAATCGCGATTGCCACGGCCCAAGTGGATCTCTCTGTATACCGGTATACTGGACCTCCCTGTCTGAACACCAAAACTTGTCAGTACAAGGTTGTGCTGGCACTGCTGGGCTTCGCAGGTTTCAAGTACTACCAGAGCCAGCAACAGGCAAGGAACGCACTTTGAGTCACCCCTTGCCTTCTGCCACGACTGGTCGAGCACACGCGACAGGCCCGGGAGCCTTTCCTGCCAAGGACAGAGAATCCTCAGGTACAGATGAGGAATTAGGGTGCTTCTGCGATGGACGTGCATTTTGTCATGCACAGAACAGTTTCACTCAGACACAGCAGCTGTGCTGCTTTGACTCGGAGCACCTTCGGATGCCTACGGACAATTCGGCACAGACTTGGCAGACCGTCAAATATGTCAAGTGAAGTTTCAGTCCGCGGCTCTGGAGTGGCGGAGTGGCACGTTGGTCACAGGGCCGGGTGCCATGCTCCGAAGATCCCGGCCTTTACCCCCCACGGGGGCCATCGTTTCGACTGAGGCTTGCTCAGTGCGGAGAAAGGGATACAAATGGGAGCACCCTGGAATGTCCTTTCAGTTCTGCATTTCATTTTGTTTCAGTACTCTTCAAGTCAGGGATGGCTGCTTGAACTTCATCGATGAGAACGATGAGGTGCTCATCTCTGGCTTCGGGCGACGCGGGCACGCCGTCGGCGATATCCCCGGTGTGAGATTCAAGGCCTGTGCGACGGGTATTCGCGCAAGGCCTTGAAAGAGCAACTCCGAAACAGGTGGTCAAAGTCGCTGGCTGCGGTCTTGGCGCGCTGTACCGGAACAAGAAGGCCTGGATGTAGTTCTTGTGCGACAGTCCGAAGGTTTAGGAAGGAGACGAAGCCTCTTTCGCTTGTTGTTGACCCCACGGCTTCCCTGGCTGAATATTGCGGAATGACGAGAGCACAGCTTAAAGAAGCCAGCATGGAGGGTGTGCATCAAAGGTTTCGACGGCAGATGTACGTCATCCGAACCTCTATAGAGCACTCTGTGCCAGCTGCAACTTTGGAATGTCGTCCACGGTCGTCCTGTCTGAAAGGAAAGACGGGTCCCAACTTAGAAAACTGCAAACACTGTTCCGAAACGACCTCAAGCAACATGTCTGCAGCTTGCTGCAAATTACATGGCCGATGCATGTTCAGGAGAAGCCGCGTTCCTGAGGACGGAGCAGCAAGCCGTGGGAAGTTGCAAAAATCAACAGCATCTGCAGTGCGGCTTGGGCAGTTCATGCCACGTTAATTGCTTGTGCACTCAGTAGAATTCCCTTTGGCATGGCAGCGAAAGCACCGAAAGCACCAACGTCTGAATTTCTCTCTGCCATCCCGAGCTGCGCACGTCATGGCGTTAAAAACATGGTTCTCATGAGATGCAAGAGAGATGACCATCATGACGTCGAATGGCATGGCCTGGCACGGAGTGGTCTTTGTCCATCTGTGTTGACACCTCGTTTATTCGACATAGCAATGCATACTCATGTAGAGCATTGCACAATGCACGCTTCGTGAAGTTACGAGCTGTCGATGTCTTCCTACTATGGCGGAGCCTTGCTCGCAACCAGCACATCCTTGTTATTGTTGTTGGGCCTTCCAGTCAAGTCCTCTTCGTGTGAGAGCAACTCTACCACACCTTGCTCAGCGTTGGTGAGGATCTGGCAGCCGTCGTGGTGACGCAGCATGCTTAGTGTTTGTCCACCTTCTGAGGCATGTTGCGCGGAGTGTCCGCGTGTGATCGCCCAGGAGTGGACATGGACGTCCTGGACCCACTCGACAGCCGCGTCCTCAGTGGACGTCTGCCCTGGTTGAGCAGCTTGTTGAGCTTGTTGGCAGCAGTCCTGGATGCCTCCCCGCATTGTCCCCAGTCATGGCACTCGGGCGGATGGAACGGCAGTCCCCAGGCAAGCTGCTGTTCGTGTGCATGCATGATTCTGTATGTTTCCTTCCATCCGCCAAGCTGCTTGCAGCACCAAAGCAGGCTGGCATGGCACACTCGAACAAGGATGGGTGGTGGCCTTGCCCTTAGCTGCTTAGCTGATTGCAATTGCAATTGCAATGCAACGAATTCCTGAGACACGGGACCCGTTCGATTCGCTTCAGGTGGGCAAGCGGTCCCCAAGGCCATGCTGGCCCTCTGGCAGCTTGCGTTCGATGTTGCCTGAGCCCTTGCGAGCCGTCAGCAACTGTCGATCAGGCTGGAACGGCCAAAGCCAAAGCTGGTGCGCCCCAGACAGCCGCAGTGCCTGCAAGATGCATTCTGGGTACGATTCTTCTGCGCAAGCAGGTACCAACAGAGGCCCAAGGAGGTCAAAGCAAAGGTGAGCTGTCCGTTGTACCCGACAGTATGCCCGGGTTCATGAAAACGACAAACCAAAACATGGGAAGCGCCCGATTGCAGGCAGAAGACTCCGACACTGCATGCTGCTCTTCCGGGCCAGGTGAGATCCTTAGAACTCCTTACGATCCATGTTCTGCCATCCTGGAAGCTACCAGAACCAACTTGGCCCAGGCATCGAGGCGGAGAAAGGCCACTCTGCCTAGTCTAATCCTGGTTTCTGAGGCATATTGTGACATGATGTAACATGCTTCTCTGTTCAACTTGGTCACTGTCGATTGCTCTCAGGGCCAGTTCCCGTCAGAGCCGCTCAGATCCAGATGACCAAGGAGACAGTCGCCTCCGTAAACGGCGAGAGCAGGTCCAAGGAACACAAGGACGGCTGTTCCTCTGTTGAGCTCAGTTAGGCAGTTGTCTCACACACAATTCTGACAGCTGCGTGATTTCTTCGTTCAAGCTGACATTCAATGGCTACCAGCGGCAGCAACACAACGTAAGCTCCGTTGGTTTAAGACAACGGAGCAGACTTCTAACTCAGCCTGAGTTGACATCTCTCTAATGGCTCTAATGACAAAAACTACTCGAATGGTGCAATTGAAAGCCAAGTCGACTTGAGCCATGCTCTCTGCCATTGCACTGATCGCTGCGCCTCTCAGACTCAAAGATTGCTCTCATTTTTGTAGACGACCGCTCTTTTTGTTTAAAAGTATTTTTGCAAGAGATGCTCTCTCTTCAAAAAGTCCCATGCCGAATCGAGGCCTGGTTTGGCGCAGGACGAGAGACTGGGTTGTCTGAGCGCTCTCCCAGTGCTTTCTCTTGGTGGCAATGATGTTTGCTGTAGCAACCGCTCAACCATGTTCAATAGTTCTTCAAGAGCGGTTCCACCAGATGGCTCTCCCTTTCTCTCTTTCTCACTCTCTCTCTACGTCCGTCTCTCTCTCTCTCTCTGTTTCTCTTTCTCTCTCTCTCTCTCTTTCTCTCTTTCTTGCTTTCTTTATGCAGGATGCTGTGCCGCAAGTGCAAGTACCGTTTGCGTACACGTGCCCTGGACTGGAGAGGGCTGGGAGAGAGAGAGAGAGTTCCTCTTCAAGCATCAGAGCGACAGCACGGGACATCACAGAAGAAAGGAAGAGGGGAAGAGCGAGTTCACTTGTTCTGCTTATGATGCTTACCATCACTGATAAGTTTGAAATCGGGCGTGTAGCGAGGCAAAACGACCTGGAGAACCAGGAGGCTGCCATGACGTGCCCCCCCACGCTTCCTTTAACAGGCGGGGAGTAAGGCACCACACGGTCAAAGAACAAACGCTTGTCGTCGTGGTCGCCGTCGTCGTCGTTGTTGTTGAGCTTTCGTGTAGATATCCGCACGTGTCGAGAGCAGCGTGTCCGGGGGAGAGGTACTTCGAGACGAGGCGCTGTGGGACTGTCAGGGAGACTGTCAGCGAGCTGCTGCAGGTGCTGTACAACTTCAGCTTTTGTTGTGCAAGAGTGACGAGTGCAGGTACTACAACAACGAGAATCTCGGCTGGTTCAAATTAGGGCTTGCTCTGGACGGGTTGCTGGGAGTGTTTGGCCTGCCCTGACAGCTCGTGGGGCTCAGGAACCGATGGTCTTTGGGTGGAAAGGACTTGGCGGATGCGATTGCCATCGGGCGAGTCCCTCGAATGAAGGATTCAAGGGAACGTGAGATGCAAACACAACACATGAGTGTGCGACATAGTCTAACACGTGTGAAGCTGACTGAGTTTGCGTTTCAAGAACAATCTCTCGCACTGGGTGCTGCGCAAGTCCTCTACCTCTACGCATGGTTTACGAGGACGTGTGCTTCTTGGATCGTCAGCAATTCACGTCGACGTGGCGTGCCGTGCTGTTAGGCGCATACCTTAGCCCAGTTCTTGACCATGAGGAGAAACGGTGCGAAGCCGCGAAGTCCCAACACGGCCTAGGGACAACTAGCGTAAATTGCAACAGGTAAGGCAAATCTTTCAGGGTCTTTTGGATGGATCGAACGAGGACGGAGGCATTCTGCCACAAGAATGTTGAACAGCAGCAGAGCCCTCACATCCGAAGGGACAAAGACCCGTGTCGCGAGGATCGCCGTCATGGAAGCTCCTGGGTTATCGTTCCAGGAAAGCGCCATTCTCACACCTGCTCAACTCGTGCAGTTGGACTCTATCCATTACAAAATCGTTTGCAGACTTTTTCAATATCCAGGCCTCCTTTTCCCACAGGACTATTTCTCCTCCGATGCGTCATTGCACCACTTGCGTTCGGATCTCTCCCGCTCATAAATAGACATTCGCAACAAGTTTTGCGAAATTCCTACGTGCGCAGAGATCATAGAATCTCATTCCAATACTTCACATATGTATATACACATATATATATATATATGTAGAGATAGAGGCCGCACGATTTTGTTCCGTCCCGTTTGCCTTGCCGCCGCAGATAGACGACTCTGGCAAACTATGTTGCGTAAGCACTGTTGCTGATGGTAAAAAGGCATCGGTGGGGCTCTGGTGGGGGCGATGAGGGATGATGAGGGTGCGGTTGTGGTAGTGGGTTGGGGGGTGTAGTGCGCGTAGGGCAGGTAGGGTCTTGGTGGGTGGGGTTTTGGTTGGGTGTTGTGGCAGGTGTTGGGGGGCGTAGTGGGGGTATGGCGGGTAGGGTTTTGGAGGGTGGGGTTTTGGTGGGGTGTTGTGGCAGGTGTTGTGTGGTGGCTGGCATGGTGGTGGAGATGTGTGGAGGATGGGGTGGGGCTGGTTTTTTTGGTGGGGGAAGGGGTGTGGTGGGCGGCGCGGTGTGGTTACTGTGTGGCAGGTATGGCGGGGTTGTGGTGGGGCTGTGGTGGTAGTGGTTGAGGCCGATGTGTTGTGGGGTTCGCTGTGGGTGGGTGAGCGACTGAGGTGTGAGCAGAACAGAATTGCGCAAATTCTTTTGGGAGCGGTGCAATTATGTTTTTGCCCGAACTACTTGAGTTACTGAAATCTACCACTACGGGCCCATCAATTCGAAACATGTTGATTTCATCCGGCTTACGCTAGGGTGTCAGGAGTTGCACGGAAGTACTGAGGTGATGGCAGCAGTCTCTCAAAAATATTCTTGCGTGAAACTGCATGATACACACTTTTGTTAGTCATGGTCTGAGTTTCGAAAGTTGCATGTCCGGTGTAGGCCCCTTCTCTGAATCGGGCTACAAACTCTCGATTGGCTGAAAGCAATTGCGTAAAGGTTCGCGAAATGATGTTCCTTTTGTGCCTCCATATGATATAACTTTCGCAGATGTAATTCACAGAACTGGCTTTCTCCAGTTCGCGTTGCCACTGTCCAATCACAGGATCTGAGTCTGCTCACAAATCAGCTGGTGGACAGACACAGATGAACAATGCATGCCGTGAAGAAGTTCTGCGCTTTATGTCCCGCCGTCGTCACGGTGCCAGGACGGGCGACATCATGCGCGAGAACATCGCCCTGTCAGCCCAGCCTCCTGGACAGCCTGCAGAACCGCCACAAAGATGGAAACAGCAAGAAGCAAGGCCCTGCTGGTCAGATGACTGAGGTTGTTTGAACTCAGCATCAATTATGCTGGCTGCCACTTGCCTGATCTTGCCTGCATGTCACATCCGTCATGAGCCTTAAGTAGCGGGCGAAGGAAAGATGCCAGGCTCGCGCGACTTGTCGGCAGATCACTGGCTGCAGCTCGGTTGCGACATCCGCTTTGGCCGGGCCCACAGCCTTTTGTAGTAGCTGAAGCACATGTGCGGAAAAGAGACCGTACATAACACGGTACATAATTCAGAAGTCATGCTCACAGAAGGCCAAACCGATTGCAAAGCAGACCATCTCGTCGACGGCACAGAAATGCGGTAAGTTAGGCGACGAAACGCCGTTTCAGCATCAAGATGCGATGGTGTCTTTGGACTTTCCTTCACCAATGAAGCCAGTGGATTGGCAAGCAAACAGGACGAAGGCACCAGCATTCTGGTTAGCATAAGCCGGTGCTCTTGTCAATGATGCTTGCTATGCAACACGTCATCTGCTGCAAAACTGAAGGGCAGCTTCTGCATCGAATCCTGCAAAGCGCCCCCGGATTGCCCACCCTAGGACCCGCTGAAAGCCCGATAGAGTCGTAAATTCTGCACAGTTTGCATGGACCCGTTGCAGAGAATCTCGCAGGGTGTCCTCGGGGGTACCACCCCCGGAGACTCCCACGGAGTAGGAGCATATGTAACCGTGACAGGTTTTGGGTTACAGTGACACAGACCATGCGTTACGGGGACGTAAACAGACGTGGGGACAAGGGAGCTGCCAGGGAAGCTAGTCTGTTTCCCTGCCCGTCCCTCTTCAAGCGAACCTAATGCAGTTGCGCCTCCTGGGCCTGCGGAAAAAAGGCGAGCATACTGCTTGTCATGGTAAACATTAAAACGCGGGCCGTGGTAACAAGTAAACTTGGCTTGGTTGCAAATTACACCCCCTTGCCGTGGTGACAACCCGCCCTCCCCACGCAGATTCCACGCAGTGCACAAGGCTCTTCATCAAGTTGCTTAGGTTTAGGGTGGGAATGTTCGGAGGAAGTAGCTCATTTTTCGGACATCGCATGCGACGGAGCATATGTTCTGGACATTCGGGGGGGGGGGTTTGCTTTTCATGAGCCGCATGCGTAGGCGTTTGCGATGTTTTCCCTTCGCGTTCACCTCAGCGTTCAATTCGCACTCAGCAAACCTCAGAGACGTCGGGGGGCTGTGTAAGGTGTATGCTCTAGGAGTACTATGCTGTGGCCGCACTGTGGAGCTGCAAAGCAGCAGATGCCTCAGCCCAGGTCAGCCCGCCATCCTCTATGCCTGGCTGCAGGAGACTGATCAAGATGGACTTGCCACTGTCTACCGGGAACGTGCCTCCCAATTGCTGGAGTGGCACGGCACGCATGATTCTCACACAAGAAGATTGGGAGACCTCGATGTCCATCAAAGCAAATCAACGAGAGCTCCCTTCCAGAGTCAGTAGTGTGGGGAGCCACTGGTCAGCTTTGGCGCTAGAGTGTTTCTGCATACTTCTCACCGGCAGTATCAGTACATTTTGTAAAACGTAGGGTATAAGTTCAAGCTTCGCCTGGTGTAAGTGCTCATCTGCTACACCCTTTACGTGGAGCCCCACGAGAATGTTTAAGGTACCTGAAGACGGTGCCGCGCTTTGCAGCAGCTGGGAAGATGTGGAGCTCTCCATGGGACATCAACTTCAACCAGTTCCTTGCAGGGATGCAAATGATGATATCATATGATATCATGATGATATCTTCTCTTGAGAGACGTGTAAGGAGAGAAGCACAAAGCTAAGCAAGTGCCTCTGCAAAACACGCCACTTTGCAGGCTTCGATACCCCGTGCCTGTGTTGCACTGCTTCGCGTGAGGCTTTCGGGCTTGTCGAGGTTCTGTGTTCCATTTCATGGCAAGCTTGTTGGATGTAGGGTAAGCCTTCCGGCCTCGCAGCAAAGTCGCCTTGGCTGTGTTGTGCGCTTGCAGCACATAAGGACATACCAGCTAAGCCAATCTGGAATGCCAGCAAAGTGCCTTTGGCCGTGTTCCTCGAGCCCTGGCCACAATTCAACTGGGCACTGGCTCCATGGACTCATCACGAATCGCTGTTTTTTTGCTTTTCTTTGGCTGAGGAAGAGAACTACGAGACCTTTCGGTCCGAGCTTGAAGCCATCATCAATGCTGTAGATGTTGAAGATGGCCTCGTGGCATGACCGTGCACAAGCTTGCACCAGCTCGCCCCAGCATGCACCGCTAAATGAGAGTTAGAGATAACGCATCTTTGAGCCGTGGACATGACAAGGTTACGAGGCCATACGACGTGCAGATGTGTCCGTTGAGTCACTTTCCACACCTGGCGGTTGGGATGCCATTCGAATCGTTCGTGGTGGACTCAGATGGGCTGTAGTGCTGTGTGGAGGCATGTGTTTCAGATGCGTTCGGGCGTGGACTAAGGATACGGAGACTGGAACGAAGCATTTTGCGGATTTGCGCCAAAGACTTGCGCACTGCTGAAAACCCGCAAAGAGCTCCACAACTGCAGCCAATGCAGCTCAAAGCAGTGCTACAGCTACTCACACGCTTGACAAAGCCCACCTTGAGCTGCGACGGTCCATTTCATCTGAGGCTGGTAAACTGCCCATACGCAGCTTGGAAAGCAATGTAACATATTGTAACCCCTCCTCATCCCTCCTCCGGGGGAGGTTGCCCACAGTGTTGGGTTTCTTCCCGCTACTCGGAGGGCACACTGATTTGAGACCAGCTTTGAAGGGGATGGCAGAATATTGCCATTGGTGGTGGGGGCCCTGGTGTGCTGGAAATGGTGGAGGTGGATGAGGCCGTGATGTGAGTAGCTCCGGGTGCGCACAGGTCGGGGAGTGCACTTAGTATCTGCAGAGGGGTCTGTGGAGAAGCATGTGTGCCGTTTTAGGCGCTGCGCTGAGCGGAGCTGACGGTGTTTGCTTGGCTTAGTACCCTGGAGGGTGACCTGTGGGGAAACCCGCGCTGAACGAAGTTATCGCGAGGATGGCAAGCTGTCTTGCCCTTATGCCGGCCCGCCGGACAGTACTCTGCTCGATGGGTGCAGGTGGCGGGCCTGCCTAGTGGTCGCTTTGTTCGGAGCAAGCACGCCCTCGCGCTTAGCTGGGCCTTTTCGTTCGTCATCGCGTCGTGGTTGCGTGTTGTTGGCTGTTGCTGTTTGTCGTTGCGTTGTGTTGTTGTGGCTGACACTTTAACCCTTCGCGCTGGAGGTGTCGCCAATTTGTTAGGCCAGGCATGCGTCTTCGGCCAGACACATGCCTCGGTCGATGCTCACTCACTCACTCACACTGTAACATACTGTAACATGTTGTAACCAATGTAGGCGCAAGGCTCTTCGCAGCCTCAGTGAGCCATGCTGAGCCTTTTTCTGTCTCATTATCTTTCCAAGGTGAACACAAATTACTACAAGCTCTTCCCAGGCTCTGCGGGCATCCTGCATGAGTGCAGACGGTGTGGCCCTTGCTCAGAGTTAGAGTTTCAAGACCTTGTTTCAAAGACAGCATCAACAGTTTCGCAGGCGCACACCTGAAGCTGGGCAACATTTGGCAACAGTTCAAGTTCATGAGCGCATGGCTGTGCTGTACTGAGCGCTCGCCTCTCCTCAAGGAAGCCGCACTTCGGCAATGCACCACGATTGACAGCTCACTTGGCCGTCATCGCTCCAGAGCCTCTTCGGTCAGGCCCACGGAATCTGCACGGAATCGACTTATGCCTTCGCGCGTTGCCCAAGCGAACTCTGCAGGCATCAGTGTCGGGCCAGCACAGAGCTTGTGGATTGAGGGCAAGTCGATGGTCATCGATGACACATACCCACATGCAGATCCTTGTCTGGCCTTTTATCCGAAGGCACAGTTTGGTTACTATGTCAATTGGCCCACTGACGTACTTGCATTACTGCTTAATCCTGGAAAGCGGATGATACAATAAGCATTGGGAAGGGTTGGGAAGCGTTGGGAAGGGCTGGAAGGTGGAGCTAAGGGGCCCCCAGCACGAAGAAAGCAGGAAGACCGCAAAACATTGCAGCCGCTTAGGGTATCCAGTGGAAGCAGATTGCAACCGAATATGTTAATATCCGATGGTTCTTGTCACGCGCAGTGATGCAATGTCCGAGGTGAGCCATTGGGGCAAACACCCGCGCTATGTCTTAGCTACATGGTTCTGTCATCCTTGTGATGAGAACCATGACAGTGGCCAGGTGTGCGCGGAGAGTTTGTAGCAAAAAGGGGCAAGCAGTCAAGCCGAAGTGCCCAGCGGGCCCTAGCAGTGCTGAGATGGAAGCGCACCTGGGACATTGATGGACATGCCGGGCAACTTGCGTTGTACACAGGAGCCTGGGGCAGCGAGCCTCCTAAGGAGCCCGGAGCCCAAGGCCACGATCCCGAGAGAGAGAGAGAGAGAGAGAGAGAGAGAGAGAGAGAGAGAGAGAGAGAGAGAGAGAGAGAGAGAGAGAGAGAGAGAGAGAGAGA